>CAMZMU010000058.1:32904081-33139059 GCA_947311845.1 Poa pratensis | reverse complement strand
TGCCCATATCAAAATGACAAGACAAACAAACAATGAACAATCTCAACACCCTTTTTATTTACCATTGGATAGCTTTTTATTGTAAGGTGTATCACAGAAGGTTCACCATAGCATGTAAGTAAATTTCCACCATGAATGATGCATGGCTTAGATTAGCGGCCCAGACGTCTCTCTAACCATTTATACAAACTCATTTAAACTCACTTCATTTCCGCATTTATTTCACCCATGGTAAGCATCCATAACAAAAGTACATGACATCAACTAAATGAGATGAAGTGCAATGTTGAAAGTTTGCCATGTGACAGCACATATGAGCTAACTCTCAACCAAAGACATTTGTCAAGCCCAAACATCATAATTTTAATCACAATGGGTCTATTTTATTTATGCAATAAAAGTAAAGTGTGCATCAAGTTCGTGAGAGCTATATAACCAACTTTTCCATAACAATCAACAACATAAGCATTTTCATTCAGAGGTATGATAATAAAAATACATGATAAACATACTCGGAATAGCATAAAGCTAATAGATAGATATGGTGGACTCACTGGAAAACTTTGGTTGAAGGTGTTGGAAACAAGTTTTTGCTTGTTGGAATTTTTGGGCTAGCAAGAGGGAGAAAGTTGACATCTAAATGCATGCATGAGTGTCCATAGAACTAACTAATCCATGTTAAACAAGTAAAATAACATTCAGCATCAAAACATGAATAAGTGATAGCTCTTGATAAAGCATTGCAAATTATTACTATAACAAGCTCATGAATCATGCAACTATATGTATAATTAAAAATCAACTCAAACATCCTTTTCCCAATCATAAAAGCATCCAACATATTTCAACCCATATTTCCAGTAGCTCTCATATATAAATGATGATGTGGTGGTCTCACAAAATAAAATCAAACCAAAACAAACAAAAAGACGCTCCAAGTTTATGCGATAAAGTGTTTCGATCGAAAAACAGAAGTTAGACGTGTGCAAACCGAGAGTGTGTAGGTCCAGTGGGGTTGTCTTCACATCCCCAAGCTTATGGTCTTCACCATCCTTGGATAGCTCTTGGTGCATCTCCTCAATCCCTGTGAAAAAACTTCAAAACACCGTTTTTCCCATTTCTTTTCTGTGGGGTGCATTAGTAGTGATAAACAAATAGTTTCTTGCTGCATATAATCCTTAGACAAAAATTCATATGAATGTCCAGAAGTATATAATGTTGTATGCCTACTCATAAACTCAATTGGATCAAAAGGATTCATGTTAAAAGTTCTAAGCATGCATCAAACAAAATGGGACAGAATCTGTCCAGAAAAACAGCAGCAGCAAAACGTATTTTTCTACCCTACCAACTTTGTCGAAAATTCCGAAAAAATTCATGCATACAGAGGATGAAAGTTGCAACTACAGTTCAAATATGAGCTCATTCGGAGTTACAAATAAGAATTAAAAATCATACCGTGCACAGATTCGTGCAGGAATAAAATCTCCGAACACTATAAGCAACTTTTCAAAACCAAAATGGGTAAAACTTGGCACTTTATTAAAAATTCCAGAAACTAAACTAAAACAAATCTCTTGTTACAGCAAGAGGACACAAAGAAAATCACACATAAAAATAACCGGGTTGCCTCCCGTAAAGCGCTTTCTTTATAGCCATATAGCTAGGCTTACTTGATGTTTATTGTGGACGAAGCTCATGAGGAGCTTGAACTTTGGTGTGTCCCTCTTCCTTGGGAAGTGTTCCATGCACTTCTTGTGTGGAAACTGAAACTTCACATTCCCTTCTTTTGAATCAATGATAGCACCTGTAGTACGAAGAAAAGTTCTTCCAAGAATAATTGGACTCGAGGTTTTATTCCCCATACATGATTAGAAAATCAACAGGCAAATGTCATATGTAACTCTACCATAACATCACTTACTTTCCCTAAAGCATGTTTAATGGAATCATCAGCAAGTGCAAGTTCAATAGAGCATTTTTCAAGATTTTCAATTCAAGTACTTCATATAGTTCTTTAGATAAAACAGAGACACTAGATCCTAGATCAAGTATAGCATGGTGTGTCTCTTTTCCAATAGTTACTAGGACTTTGGGAATCCATATATCCCCAAGCTTAGGTGGTATCATAGCCTCTTGGTTGTACCTAGCAATCTTTTCTTTCAACACATGATTAGCAATAATAAGAACCAAAACCAGCTTGGTTAACATTAATGAAGGATCACTTGCAAATTTTGTAAGATAGATATTAATTCATGCAAGCTACAATTCTCTAAGTCAAGCAATGGTTCCTTTACTTCACTAAGCATTTTAACTTCTTCAACTTTCTTCTCTTTCATTACCATAATAGTTTCCTTAGCAATTCTCTCTTGCTCATGAATATGTTCCCAAGATTTATTTATAACCTCTTGACAATATTTAATTGTTTCCTCATGTTTTTGAGCTATAATGGTGTTCTTTAATGAGGAAACTTCCTTAGTGAGCTGATCTACCCTTTCAAACAAAGAGTCTTGTTTTCAAACTTAGATATAAATTCCTTATTAAGCTCCTTTTGAGTAGATATAAATGATCTAATGGTGTTTTCCAAATCACTAGAAACATTACTACTAGTGGCATATTTGTTTGGCACATATGGGGTTTATTATAAGAGTTATAATTGTTGTTACCATACCCATTATTACCATAGTTCCTAATGAAGTTGACATCAATATTTTCAGATTATTACCAACTAGTTCTTGCAAAGGCACATTTTCAATATTTTGTTTATTAATGAAAGCAAGAATTTCCATTTTAGATGACAAATCATTTGTTTCTTCTATGGAGTTCACTTTCTTAGAAGGATTAGGTGTTCTATCAGTATGCCATTGACTATAGTTTTGCAAAATGCTTCCAATATGTTCTTAGCTTCTACTATAGTTTTTTTTCCATAAAAGCACCTCCAGCAGCAGAATCAAGAATATTCTAGACATGTAATTTAGACCATTGTAAAAGAGTGTAATATGGTCCATTCGTTGACCCCATGTGATGGACAAGTTCTAAGCATAAGTTTAATCCTATCCAAGCCATAGCAACATGTTCATTTCATTTTGCCTAAAAGAAAGAATGTTGTTTCTATTTGCAAAATTTTAACAGGAGGATAGTATTTCTTAATGAAAGCTTCTTTTAAATCATCCCAAGTTTTAATGCTATCAATAGGTAATGAATGCAGCCACTCTTTAGCTTTTCCTCTAAGTGAGAAAGGAAATAACTTCAGTTTTAGAATATCACTTTCCACATTTTTAAATTTCTGCATGTCACATATTTCAACAAAATCATGAAGATGCATAGAGGCATCCTCCATAGCACTACCGCCAAATTGTTCCCTAGTTATCAAGTTCAACAAACTAGGACTTACTTCATAACTATCAGCATTTATCTCAGGTGTGGCAATGGCCTAGCAATAAATTGATCATTTGGAGTGTTTGTGTAATCACACAACTTAGTTCTTTCTCCCATTTTAGCAAGTTTTTATGTGTTTTTAATTTTTTATGCAAAACTGAAAATAAATATGCAAACCGAACAATGCAAGACAATGACAAAACAAGATAAATTGCTTTGAAGGTAAAGATGGATAAGATGATGCTCACGTAGGTGCAACCTCCCCAAGCTTAGGTGTTAGCACAAATTGGTGATGAAGTTGACTTGGTGAGATATCCTTGGATAAACCTTTCAGCAATGATTCCCGGCAACGGCGCCAGAAAACAGTCTTGATGGCCCTTCACGTAGTTACCTGCGTGAAAAGTAAATGGGTTAGGTTGAGACTCCAAGTGCAGAGTGTGTAGTAAGTGGAAGACGTGTTTTCCCCACGAGGGGTGACTCGAGGGTTTAATATCGAACTCTCGGGGAATCAGTAGTGAAGATTTATCTTTCCTATCCTTCTTTTGGTTACCTACAAAACAAAGTAAATGTTTAGGTCCTCAACCTCACCTGTGGTTGTCAAGCACAAGGTGTAGAATGATATCAAGATAATATGCAATGCAAACAAGAAATAAATATGCAATGGTGGTAAATAAATATGCAAGGATGGTGGTAGCAATGATAAATGATATTTTTGGGGTTTTTATGATGAATGCCAGATATAAAGTGTTTTTGTATTTTCGGATTTAATAATGGCAGAAAATGGTAAAGTGGTAAAAGTGGTTGGAAAGGTGTTTCTTATGATTAAAAATGGACCGGGGTTCATGGTTTCACAAATGCACTCTCTCTTTAATAAAGTGGTAGACAATGGAACACTAGAGTTGACATATGAGATTGCAACACAACAGTTTAATGACAAGTTATAATTATATGGGCATCACGTCCTAACATAGAGACCTTTTGGTTATTCTCTCTTATACTCCACCCAGATGCGAACTAAATCATAACACCTCAGTAATTAAGATAACTCAGAGTACAGCAATAAGTATCATGGCATGAAGTTAAAATAAGAACATGCTAGATCTAGTCATGGAGTAGTGGCATTGGTCACACCCACATCTCCGGTAGCATGGTATTTCTTTTTATCCCTAGTGAGGCAACAAAGTAAGGTAAGATACCCAAGTGGATCGCAGAACTTTCTCTCACGTTCACTGCACTAGCCACCCCCCGTTACTCCAACTAATGCACACGTTCCCCCTCACACGCTCTCATAAACATGCTTGATCATGACAAGTAAATAAGAACGGGGTACATAATATGCATCTACTTTCATAACTGAAACAAAACCATTGCAATCTCAAACATATATTAACTCATCAAAAGATCCACCACAAAGGAATTACATAGATGACCGTAATCATGTTCAGTAGCTCATACGGTACAAATTAGTGAAGCTCGAGAGAGAGAGAGATACATAAGTTACTTCCACAAACCCATAGTGGAGAAGTGGACTACTCCCTCCAATCTGGAGAAGTGGACTACTCCCTCTTCATCATGGACACGGTGGAGAAGTCGTTGGAGAAGATGGAGACCACACCGGCAGCGCCCCGCCGGAGTTTTCCCCCTCCAATCTGCAACTCCAGATCTCTGTTTCGGTGTTTCTGTGTTCTGCGGCGCTCCTTCCAGAGAACGTCGGGGACTTCTTTTATAGGCGTTTTTAGGTCAAAACGGAGTCGGTGGAGGAAAGATCGACGGCAGCGAAGCTCCGAGGACCAATTGAGGGGTCCCACGCGGCCAGGTACAGGGGCCGCGTGGGCCCACCCATTTTGGCCTTCATGGCTCCGTTCGCTTGCTTCCTTCGCTCCCAAGTCTTCTTCCTTCCAAAATATTGACGCCCGTAATTTTCCAGGTCATTTGGACGTCGTTTGGATCCCTGAAACTGAAAAGGAAAGAAATAGGGTTTTCTACCTACGCAGGGTTAATTCCATAAAATTAGGAAATCATTAAATTATTTCCAAAATCATGATAAAACATTGATATAACCCTTATATGATGCAAATATGATTGGAATATAAGCAATATAGTGCAAAGTTCATGTATGCATTTTACACGCATCACATCTCCAAACATGATCCTCGAATCATCCATGTGTTGGGAATCGTAGGCAGAAAACAAAAAATTTCCTAACAACGATAACCATAAACTAGTCAGGATCTATACTATGCAGATATACTATATGGAGGGAAACGGAATACATACCCTTGTAGACCGAAAGCGGGATTACATTCCCACACAAACGTTGACGATGAAGACGACGTAGCCGACCTCAAGGTCGTGTAGCGGAAGTAGACAGCTCCCAGCGCCAAACGATGGCGTCTCGCGCTTCCACACACGTTCGATGTGGATGACGACCTCCGGGCTCCAGAATTAGCAGAGCAGCGGAAGTGGAAGAGTGGATCTAGCAGCACGGCGGTGTGCAAACTATAGAGAGACATCTCTCCCCGTACAAAGCTCCAGAATCGGAACCCCGTTCAAGGTAGGAGAGAAGGAAGGAGGAAAACTTTGTATTTTTCAAGGCAAGGGGCACCTATATTTATAGGAGAAAAAAGAGTGCCAACCTCCTTGGTTCCCCCATGTGGGACTAAACCCCACATGGGGGTGCGGCTGCATGGGTGGTGCGGCTGCCCTAGTGGGCCCATGTGGCCCACTAGGGTGGCAGCCCCCTTTTTCCTTTTTATTTTCTTTTCTTTTTCCCTAATGGGCCTCTAAGGCCCATTTAACTTTTAATGCCTTTTAAATTCGAAATTAATTAAATAAAAAATATATTTAATCATTAATAACACTTATTAATATTAGATACATTTTATTTAATTCATTCGGACCCCGAAACATATTTCGTGGCCTCCGATCAATCATCGGACAATTACCGGAACATTTCCGGAGCTCCGGAACACTTCCGGAGTTCCTGTTTCCTGTTCTCTCTAAATCCAATCTAATCGTCACCCACCCTTAAGTGTGTTCCCCGCGGTTCGGGATCACCAAACATGATCGGAATTCTCTCTCTCCGATCAATGACTAACAGCGGGATCTGGATATCCGTGATAGCCCCTGTGTGTCCATGAATGTCTCTTTATTCGTCTGAACCTTTAGACGTCCAGTTTCATCCTCTTGCCTGGCGATACTAAGATTGTCGAGCGTCGTTCTCCGGTATCACATTTTACCGAGCTTGACCTCATCCTTGACAATCTATCTTTACTCGTCTGCGCCATTACATCCATGTGATCTAGTCGGACTAGTCATATGCTTGCAAGCTCTTGATGTAATCTCACCGAGTGGGCCCAGAGTATCTATCCTGCTATGTGGATTGGCAATTCCCGCTATTGATCACTCGCCCCGACTACTTCCTTCCAATACCCGAAAGTGTCACCCTTATAGTCGTGCGTATGAGACATGACGTTAGGTGCGATCAGCCGTATCTTTCAGAAGCAGCGACTTGATATAATCTCACGGTCCAAGGTATGAACTACGTTTCTATATTTTGGGTATGTCCATCAAATCATTCACCCAATGATATGACTCCGTTGTTAACCGGTTAATGCCCATGATCAGGAAACCTTGATCATCTGTTACACAACGGACTAGTCAAGTAGAGGCCACTAGGGACCTGGTTGTTTCTATACCACACGTGTATTATGTTTCCGAGTAATACAGTTATAGCATGGTATTAAAAACTTATTATGAACTATTGAGATATGACAATAAAATCTCTTTATTAATTGCCTCTAGGGCATATCTCCAACAGTCTCCCACTTGCACTAGAGTACCAATTAATCTAGTTTACAACTTGGTAAAAGCTTGACACCTTGATGACCCACAAGTATAGGGGATCGCAACAGTCTTCGAGGGAAGTAAAACCCAAATTTATTGATTCGACACAAGGGGAGCCAAAGAATATTTATAAGCCTTGACAGATGATTTGTCAGTTCAGCTGCACCTGGAAGTAGACTTGCTCGACACAGTTTATCAGTAGCAACAGTTTTATGACAGTAGCAGTAGTGAAATCTGAGATCATGGCACTCGGGCCCTAAGTGACAAGCATTAAGCATAATAAGTTGCAACAATGACATAAAGTACTACCGATGGATACTAGGCACCAAGCCCTAACAAATCTCACAACTATTACATGAATGATCTCATCCAATCCCTACCATCCCCTCAGCCTACAGCGGGGAATTACTCACACATGGATGGGGGAGTCATGGATGGTCGATGGAGAGGTGGCGGTGATGATGATGGCGATGATCTCCTCCAATTCCCCGTCCCGGCAGGGTGCCAGAACGGAGTTTCTGATCCCCGAAATAGGGTTTTCGATGGCGGCGGAGCTCTGGAAGGTTTCTGGAAAAAGCGTCGATCCCCCGAAGTTTTTAGGTCAGAGGCTTTAAGTAGTCCGAAGGGGAGCGCTGGGGGCCACACAGGGGGCCACACCACCCCTGGGCGCGGCAAGGGCCCACCCGCGCCCTGGGTGCGTGTGGTGCCCCTGTGCACCCTCCTCGCTTCGTCTTCTGGCTCCGTGGGTCTTCTGGAAAAATAGAATTTCTGGAATTTTTCTGGAATTTTCCTAAAACTTTGACTTTCTGCACAAAAACGAGACACCAAGGCAATTCTGCTGAAAACAGCGTTAGTCCGTGTTAGTTGCATTCAAATCACACAAATTAGAGGAAAAACAATAGCAAAAGTGTTCGGAAAAGTAGATACGTTTTGGACGTATCAACTCCCCCAAGCTTAGCTTATTGCTTGTCCTCAAGCAATTCAGTTAACAACTGAGTGCGATAAAAGAAACTTTTACGAACACATTTGCTTCATATGATGTATACATGCCTACTATATGATCAATTACTTAGACAATTCATAATAGGAACCATGCAAATAATGACACCTAGTAGTTATGCAAATCATGAAAAGATACCAAAGTACTAAGAATGAATAACATAGCATATATCTATCCACAAGAATTGCAATGTTCGTAAAAAGATATGACAAAGTGGTATCTCGCTTGCCTTTGTTTGAAGGGCAAAACATAAATGCCAAGGCACCTCTGAAGTTCAAGTGAAGACTAGATATAAAAATATCAAAGATAAGAGTATCATAGTTATACCTCAATTAATCGTATCCTGGGACAAGCACATTACACTAAGAACGACAGTTATGCTCTCGAAGAGGTGCTCAAAGAAAGGATGGTGACTCAACATAAAAATAAAAGATTGGCCCTTCGCAGAGGGAAGCAGGGATTAACACGTGCTAGAGCTTTTTATTTTAAAAACAGAGGTAAAAATGTTTTGAGAGGTGTTTGTTAATTGTCAACGAATGGTAGCGGGTGAGAACAGTATTCTACCTGTCAAACGGACTTTTAAGAGCGGCTCCCATGAAGGACGTTATTTCTACCAGCAAGGCAGATCATCCCTCTTTCTCTTTGGTTTACACACATTCAGGTATTTCACTGTTTGTCATTGCTTACTGATGAATCAGGGCAAAAGTGTGAAGAGAATTAATTGGTTAAAGTTGTAATTAATTGGGACTGGGCACCCCGTTGCCAGCTCTTTTTGCAAGTTATTGGATAAGCGGATGTATATGCCACTAGTCCAGGTGTAAAAGTCCATTTGACAAATAGAATAAAGAATAACCACACTAATTCCTCATGAGCTAGTAAACATTGACACAAAAAGGGAAATATTTTGAAAGTTTTAAAGGTAGCACATGCAAATTTACTTGGAATGGCTTGAAATACCATGCATAGGAGTTTTTGGTGGACTCTTTGGGATAACTTGGTTTAAAGGATTTGGATGCACGAGCAGCATTCCCGCTCAGTACAAGTGAAGGCTAGCAATAGACTGGGAAGCGACAACCACGAGAGCGATAACGGTCATAATCATGCTTGCGACAAAATAAAATTAACGGAGGCATAAAGATGATACTAAAACTCTGAGGCAAAATAGATCATCAAGGCTTAATTGACTTTATTTTTCAGTCATAACATGTGTGAGCATGTGCCAAGTCGAATCAAGTGAATTATTCAGAGGAGGATACCAGCCTGCCATACCGTTTTACGAATAGAACAATGCATGTAAATATCTATATGACATGTTATTCGCTATTAGCAATTTGGTACTGGTCATAAGAAGACATGAACTACTAAGTAATCATTAAATAACATAACCACTACCATGATAGCTAAGCATGTTCACATGAGTAGGCATATTTACAAAAATGAAAAACAAATAGAGTTCATACCAGCCTTTTACCACATCCGAATTGTCGTAAGTCGTCATTATTGCTTTTCACTTGTGTGGCTTGAATGATGTGAAATGATAACCAAGTCCAAGTGGAACCACGGAAATTTTTCGAACTCCTGAAACAACTATACAAAACGGCAGAAGAACAACAAATATTTTTGGGTTTTCGAATTAAAGCAAGCATAGAAAGAAACAAGCAAACAAAGCAAAATCTTTTTGGATTTTTGAATAACAACCAAAACGAAAAATAAAGTAAACTAGCACTACAAATTCAAAAGCAAGAGAAATAAAGGAAATATTTTTGGTGTTTTGCGAAAATGAAATGGACAAGAAACAAAAGAAAAGAAACAAACTAAAACATGGATATACAAAGTACCGACATGATATGAATATGATAAAATGAGTGAACTTGTCGGCATACCTCCCCCCAAGCTTAGGCTTTTGGCCTAAGTGGGAGACCAATCATCCCCATGGCGCCAGCTTGGCGCCCCTCAGTGTGTGACGAGAGGGTTCCTCGTCCGAGTAAAAGCTCGAGGATGCACCACCGTAGTACACGGTGTAGTCCTCAGGGGGTGCCACGAAGGTCTCCTGTCGGTCCTCAGGGTAGTGCTGTAAATGGAAATCCGGTGCACCGAGGTGGTTGTCCAAATCCTCCCTCGAATATGATAGAGGACCCCTGAAAACACTGAACAAACTAGGCTGTGGAAGCCGGACCTCTAGCTCAGGTCCATTAGCAAAAACAACTCTATACATCAAATGTCCAGTAGATGAATTATTAGTAACAAAATCATGAAGTTTCATGGCGGCAAGATCAAGTCTTTCTGGAATCAACAATTCATCAGAAGGATCAGCAGGAAGACCAAGATCAGCTAAAACACGTGCAGCAATAATGCCTCCAAAATGGGACCTTTGGCGGCAAGGCGGCGAGCAATCAAGGCACCAAGGTTGTAGGTTTTATTATTTTTAAGTGCATGAGCAAGAAAAGCTAGATGATAGCAAGAAATATTACTAGTGTTCTCTCTAGCAAGCACACTCGTGGCAAGATAATATGTGAAGTACCTGATGGCTGGAAATTGAATGTTCCTTATCTTACCGCGCTGCACTCTACGGAGATCATCATAGCTCAGCTCATGGTAAAGATCCACAACTCGCGGCTCTGCTTGATCTTTCTCGCTGTCCCAGATGGAGCAACACCTATGACCCTGCAAAATCTTTTCAAGTCCATGTTGCATGCACGATCATAAATCTTAAACTCAACAGTGGGGTTAAAAGTAGAGTTATTAAACTTAAAGCTTTCAACAAAAATCTTAGTGAGGTTAGCATATTGTGGCCTCTCATCCTGCATAAATTCCATCAAACCAACATTGTTAATCATCCTTATGAAGTCATCATAAATCCCTGCATCTCTCATAAAGTTAAAGCATGGAAAAATAGATGGATGAGGAACACCATCATCTTCCTCTTCACCGATTCTGGTGCCAAAAGATCCTCATTGTATGATGGCCTAGGTGCACCTCTTGATCTTGAAGCCCTTGTTTCCTTGAGGAGGATGGTGTTTGCCTTCAAAGATTTCTCCATAAGTGTGTTTATCCATCTTCCTTTTCTGAAATTTTAAACAAACCTCATAAAAAATAATTTTGGAGTGGTTAATCAAGGAAACACTAGGGAGACTTACTAGGGACTAAACATGCATCAAAACTAGTTAATCTAAACAAGAACAAGCATGCAAGCTCTAATAACATGTCACCTACAGTACCAAAATGCTAAAGATATAAGCAACTAAACAAAATTCTATTTGGATAATCGGAGGAGTCACATACCGGAGAGCAATTGATCCAAATTTCAGCAGCAAAGATGGGCTGAGCAAGTAGATCGAAAAATTTCGAGCAAGAGCAGCAAGAACACGAGTTTGAGCAATGGTGGTGTGTATGGTCGGGAGAGAGAAAGGAGTGGGAGAGAGATGAGTGAGAGGAGGGCCAGGTGGACCCCACACCAGGGCAGGGCGCGGCCTGCCCTCCACCGCGCCGTGGGGGCGTGTGGTGGCCTGGTGGGTCCCCCTGGTCATCCTCTGGTACTCCCACGTTCCTCTTTAAAAACTAGGACTTACAGAATATTTTTCATAATTTTTTGAAAACTTTTATTTCTGACATTTTCTGGGTACTTTAAACAATGAAAACTAGACAAAATGAATTTACGTAAAGACCAAGCATTACTTAACTTTGCAAATTACAGTAGCAAAACAGTAGGTAAAACAAAAGTGAGAAAGAAAAATATGTTGTTTAGCAATTTTATGCATGTAAAACATATTTGTTAACAAGGTTGATCAAGTCTTGCCACCAAATACATTTTATATGACATAAAAGAATTAAACCACATTGAACAATCATGTTACCTTAAATGGTATAGCTATAGATCCAATCATAATATATCGAAGTTCTTCATGAGTTCATATATAGGGCAATCAATACTTCCCACTTTGATACTTTTAATATTGGTAATTGTATTAACTCCAAATATTTTGTCCAGCTTCTTGGGAAAATAAACAGTATGCTCTTTGTCATTAACATGGAAAGTCACTTTCCTTTGTTGCAATCAATAACAGCCCCTGCAGTATTAAGAAAAGGTCTTCCAAGAATAATAGACATATTATCATCTTCAGGCATTTCAAGCACAACAAAATCAGTTAATATCAAGCAATTATTAGTTACTTGAACAGGAACATCTTCACATATACCAACAGGAACAGCAGTAGATTTATCAGCCATTTGCAAAGATATATCAGTTGGTATCAATTTTTCCAAGTAAAGTCTCTTGTAAAGAGAAAAAGGCATAACACTCACCCCTGCACCTAAATCACATAAGGCAGTTCTAACATAGTTATTTTTGATTGAGCAAGGAATAGTTGGTATACCTGGATCTCCAAGCTTCTTTGGAACCTTACCATTGAAAGAATAATTAGCAAGCATGGTAGAAATCTCTTCATTAGGAATCTTTCTCTTGTTAGAGACAATATCTTTCATGTACTTTGAATAGGGAGGTAACTTAATAGCATCAGTCAAAGGAATTTGCAAAAACAAAGGTTTCATCCATTCACAAAATTTGTTATAATGTTCTTCTTCCTTAGATTTGAGTTTCTTAGTAGGAAAAGGCATTTGTTTTTGCACCCAAGGTTCTCTTTCATTACCATGTTTCTTAGCAAGAAAATCTTCTTTAGTGTACTTTTTGTTTTTAGAATGCTTTTCAGGTTCCTCTTCACTTTCCTCTTTATCAGAAGCATCATTCTTATCTTTATCATTAGCATGTTCATTACCACTCTCAGTTTCAGCATCAGAGATAGATATACTATTTGGATTATTAACATGCTCATTGTCTTTAATAGGTTCAGGAGATTCCTCAACATGTTTATGTTTCTTCTTCTTCTTTTTCTTAGAAGGGTAGTAGTTTCATTAACTAGTTGAGAATCTTGCTCAATTCTTTTAGGATGTCCCTCAGGATATAAAGGATCCTGAGTGGAAGCACCACCTCTAGTTGCTATACCAAAAGCATGTTTATCATTTTCTCTAGAAGCATTACCTAGCAAATCTTTTTGCACTTTAGTCAATTGCTCAATTTGAGTTTGAACCATATGAAAATGTTTAATGAGTATTTTAACATCATTAGAAGTTCTTTCCAAAACATCATGCAAATGATTAATGACATGAGAATTCTTTATGAAGCTATTTTCTATTCTCCAATTGAAATTGTTTTGCTTAACAATGAAATTATCAAACTCATCTAAGCATTGATCAGGAGGTTTAGAATAAGGGATATCTCTATCATCAAAGCGTTGGAGAGAGTGTACCTCAACTGTAGATGAGTGAGGAATTGGCTTACACAATTCTTCTATAGGTGGAAGATTTTTCACATCTTCAGATTTAATACCTTTCTCCTTAAGAGATTTCTTGGCTTCTCTCATTTCTTCATCATTCAATTCAATCACTCCTCTTTTCCTCGGCGTAGGTACCGGAGTTGGTTCAGGCAGGGTCCAATCATCATGATTTTGGCTTATCTTAGCCAATAATTCCTCGGCTTCATCTGGAGTTCTTTTCCTGAAAACACAACCAGCACAACTATCCAGGTATGTCCTAGATTCAACAGTTAGTCCATTATAAAATATATCAAGAAGTTCATTTTTAGCTATTGATGTCCAGGCCGAGCTCTAAGTAAAGAACAAAACCTTGCCCAAGATTCAGGCATTTTCTCTCCCTCATTTTGCTTAAAGTTAAAGATTTTCTGTAAAGCAGCATGTTGAGCACTAGCAGGAAAATATTTCTGAAAGAAAGCATTGACTAAACCCATCGGGCTCTCAATAGATCCAGGAGATAAATCATTAAACCAAGTTTTAGCTTCATCTTTCAATGAGAAAGGGAAAATTTTAGTAACAAAGTAACTGCGTTTCTTAATATCATCAGAAAACAAACTACTCAGAGTAGAGAGAGTGTTCATATGTTCTACAGCACTTTCATTTTCAGTTCCTCGAAAAGGTTCTTTCTCAGCAATAGTTATAAAAGACAAGTCCACAGAGAAATCATAATCTTTATCTTTTATATTTATGGGAGATGTAGCAAATTTAGCATCAGGAGAAAGTTTATAGTTGACAGCACGTCTTTGAAGAAGATTTTTAATAGCATTAACATCTTTAGAGGTATCACAATTCATGCATTCATCAATAAAGTCATCATCAAGTTCAACATAAGTTTCCTCAAGATCATCACTAGTAGTTTCTCTTGTTTCAGGTGAATAAGCAGGTGTAACAGGAGTTTCATTAGGTGTTTCAGTATTTTCAAGTTGTTTAGATTTAGCAATTGTAGCATCTAGAAAAGGACCTAGTGAACCTCTTTCATCAAGCACAGTAGAAGCATCATCAAATTCATCAGAAACATTCTCAGATTCAGCAGAAGTAGCAGCACGTGAAGCATGTGCATGTGGTGGTGTGACAAGTTGACTTATAACAGACGGTGAATCAAGAGCAGCAGAAGTGTTCAGAGTTGTACCTCTCCTTGTAGTGGATGGCAATATGCGAACCTTATCATCACGAGGTTTACCCATGATGAATGAATTGCAGCGAGCAGTATGACTCCCTGGTGAGCTTATAAATAGAGCTATGCTCCCCGGCAACGGCGCCAGAAAATAGTCTTGATGACCCACAAGTATAGGGGATCGCAACAGTCTTCGAGGGAAGTAAAACCCAAATTTATTGATTCGACACAAGGGGAGCCAAAGAATATTTATAAGCCTTGACAGATGATTTGTCAGTTCAGCTGCACCTGGAAGTAGACTTGCTCGACACAGTTTATCAGTAGCAACAGTTTTATGACAGTAGCAGTAGTGAAATAATAGCAGCAGTAAAATAAAGACAGCAGTAATAATTGCAGTAGACAGCAGGATTAAAATACTGTAGGCATAGGGATGGATGAACGGGCGCTGCATGGATGAGATAATTCATGAAATAGTCATACATAGGGCAATTGCAGATAAATAATAATAAGGTATCCAAGTAATAATCAATCATAAGCATGTGTTCCGTATTTAGTCGTACGTGCTCGCAATGAGAAACTTGCACAACATCTTTTGTCCTACCAGCCCGTTTGCAGCGGGGCCTCAAGGGAAACTACTGGTAATTAAGGTGCTCCTTTTAATAAAGCACCGGAGCAAAGCATTAACACTCCGTGAACACATGTGATCCTCACGTCGCAACCATCCCCTCCGGTTATCCCAATTTCTGTCACTTTGGGGCCTCGGGTTCCGGACAGTGACGTGTGTATACAACTTATAGATATGATCCAAAACAATAATTATTCTCATGATTCAATAACATGTTCAGATCTGAGATCATGGCACTCGGGCCCTAAGTGACAAGCATTAAGCATAATAAGTTGCAACAATGACATAAAGTACTACCGATGGATACTAGGCACCAAGCCCTAACAAATCTCACAACTATTACATGAATGATCTCATCCAATCCCTACCATCCCCTCAGCCTACAGCGGGGAATTACTCACACATGGATGGGGGAGTCATGGATGGTCGATGGAGAGGTGGCGGTGATGATGATGGCGATGATCTCCTCCAATTCCCCGTCCCGGCAGGGTGCCAGAACGGAGTTTCTGATCCCCGAAATAGGGTTTTCGATGGCGGCGGAGCTCTGGAAGGTTTCTGGAAAAAGCGTCGATCCCCCGAAGTTTTTAGGTCAGAGGCTTTAAGTAGTCCAA
This sequence comes from Poa pratensis, assembly GCA_947311845.1. Taxonomy (NCBI): domain Eukaryota; kingdom Viridiplantae; phylum Streptophyta; class Magnoliopsida; order Poales; family Poaceae; genus Poa; species Poa pratensis. The sequence continues at coordinate 33,123,119 of CAMZMU010000058.1, read as the reverse complement.
AGGGGAGCGCTGGGGGCCACACAGGGGGCCACACCACCCCTGGGCGCGGCAAGGGCCCACCCGCGCCCTGGGTGCGTGTGGTGCCCCTGTGCACCCTCCTCGCTTCGTCTTCTGGCTCCGTGGGTCTTCTGGAAAAATAGAATTTCTGGAATTTTTCTGGAATTTTCCTAAAACTTTGACTTTCTGCACAAAAACGAGACACCAAGGCAATTCTGCTGAAAACAGCGTTAGTCCGTGTTAGTTGCATTCAAATCACACAAATTAGAGGAAAAACAATAGCAAAAGTGTTCGGAAAAGTAGATACGTTTTGGACGTATCACACCTATAGCATTATGGTGCATGCTCGTCTCGTGGAAGAGGTTGAGTCATCAGATCTTCCCGCATTGAGATCTGTATGTGCTTTGCAACACTTCTATGTCACCTAGTTTGACATCATCCCGTATCTAATGATAACGGCGAAATATATGTTTTGTCGATGGAGTGAGACTCTAAATTTCACGCAGCATGAGCCTTCTATTTAAGGGAAACCAATCATGCTCGGGAAAACAGCACAATCCAACCATACTTGCTATTTCCGAAATAGCCATATATTTCTATACCTATGTAGATCATGCGACAGTGCATTCATATGCAATTTCGCAGACTATCCCTTCTATAGAGTGCATTCAAATGCAACTTCACAATCTAACCCTTTCTTCAAAACAAAAGACTTCTCCTGCAAGAGATTTCTAGCCGTATGGGTCTGTGTCACAACTTGCATCATCGTAAACTTTTTACGGCAAGTTATCTCTTCACTCTTACCCATACCAGAAAACAAATCCTTAGTTCTCTATAGACACTGAAGGATCTACTTAACGTTTGTTCATTGATCCATCCAGGGATCACTCTAGAACCCGTTCTTCAACCAAGAACTTGGGTCACACCAAGTCGAGCTTTCAGTATGATAGAATCTATGTCTGAGGCATAGAGGATGTCGGACATCCTAGTTCTAACAACCATCACTGAAACGCCAAGACAATTTAATATTTTAACCCAGTCATACAAGTAAGAACTTTTCTTCACTTGTCCTATTCTGAAACATTTCAGTATCTTGACGTAGGACAATATTCCGACCTAATGTTATTAAGCCCCTTATGATCTATACGAATTATAGATCTAAAGCCTAATACTCTAAACTTCATTCACAAAAATTTAATCACATAAATAATCATTCATACTTTACTAGAGGATCTGTATCATTCTCTATATGTCACTACATATAAAGTTTGGAATGACACCTAGCTCCCACTCAAATATGCCTTCCGCATATAAGACAAGGGAATTTACTTTTAGCTCCCACTCAAATATGCCATTCACATATGAGATCAAGAAAAGCTACTTAGCTCCCACTCACTTCTTTATAAATGCAGGTTTCTTCAACTATTTTGGGCGACTCCAAAATCCTTTGATCACATTATCAAAGTGAAGATTCCAGCTCCGATATGCTTGCTTCAGCCCATGAATGGTCAACTGAAGTTTGCATACATGTCTAGCATCCTTAGGATCAACCAAACCTACTCGTTGTACTGATTACAACTCTTCCATAATGTTGCCATTAGGGAACACGGTTTCTTTATCCTCTTATCAATTTCTCAATTGAAAGTAATTGCTAGAACAATCCTAAATAGACTAAGGCATCGCCACTTGAGATACAATCTCGTCGCGGTCAACTTTTGAATTTGTCAAAACTGTTTTATGACAAATCGATCCTTATAGACGGTTGCCTTTCCGTCAGTGTCTATTTTCCATAAAATTCCATTTACTCTTAATGGCCTGAATGCCATCAAGAAAATATACCTAAGTCTTTACTTAGTCATTGTACATGGATTTTATCTCGGATTATATATGGCTCATAGCCATTTTTCGGACTTAGGTTCACCATCACTTCTTCGTAGTTCATAGGTTTGTCATGTTCTATTAACATGACGTTCATGACAAGATTGTCGTACCACACAGTGCGGAACACATTCTCATACGCCTACGATCTTAGTATGAGCTCAGAGAATCATGATCATTATCATCAGCTTCCTTCCAGTTGTGGAGGACGGTACCGGAACGGTTTCCGTTGCGCCACTCTGATGCGTGGAGAGGAAGTTCATTAGCTCCGTCTTGCTCTACTTTCTTTCCCACTTATACCTTCGGACAAGAAACTATTTCTTCAGTAAGATATATTCCAGCAACAATCTTGCCTTCTTGTCGTGAGCCACGTACCCAACCAATTCTTTAGGTACACTACAAAGATTTATCCATTTTAGGTTTGATCGTATCGAAACACTAAAACAACGAAACGACAATCTAGGCTAAAAGCCATGCCATAACTCATATGGTATTTGTCTCCATGGATTTAGATGGTTTCCTCTAAAGTGAATGATTTGTTCCTGCCACACGACTCTAATGATCACAAAATTTGATGAGAGATTTTATTGATCACACATAATCCAATATCGTGTGATTACGACGTTGTAACACACCATAACATTGTGGTGTTCCATACGGCGTAATTTGTGAAAACTTTTTCACAAGTCTTTCAATGACATGCCAAACTCATAACTCAAATCCTTGTTTCCTCGATCTGTATCGTAGGAAATTGATTATCTTGTTAAGTTTATTTTCTTACTTTACTTCTGAACTTATTCAGACCAACATTTCATTAAGTTGGATGCCCATACATCTACTTAAATCAATATCGGTAAAGTTTACAAAATAATGATTTCCACTACACGTTGAAATACTTCATTGATTCACATACATCGATATGTGTGATTCTCAACAAGTTAGATGCCCGATTCTAGAGAACGTGTCTTAGTTATCTTTGCAAGTGTCAAAAGATCAAATCTAAGGACTTGGAGATCCATGTGTATGGAGCTACTTTATGCTTATAACTTTGACATGACTCAAAACGTGAGTGCCACATGAATGTGGTGTCATTTTGGCATTAATATTATGAATGTATGAACTACTATCATCTAGATCCATACTCCATTCACGATCGGCGTATGATCATTAAAGATATCGCTCATAAGTGTAGGATAACGATTTATCACTAACAGATATGAATGATTGTCTCGCAAGAGGAGACACACTTACAATGATCATGTTAGCAAGCGATCAAATGGAATTTGTTCAAATCAAATTTGATCTAAATGGTAGATACAGAGAGAGTGTCTATGGCCATCACAACATATTCACAACATATTGCCTGCCATCATCAACACACATTGTCTCTTCATCCTTCCAAGCTACTCAAGCAGAAAATCTTGTTTTCATAAAACATGACTAATATCAAATCTTAGTCACTACTGCGAGTACTTGTTTAGGTAAAACATTCATAACTTGTATATCATATATATACCATTATCATTGATAACTTCCCGGTGGTTCGTTTCATTTCCTTGATTCTTCAAGGTAATCAAGAATTCATGTAGGTGAACGATTCCCCTTTCATGACATAGTCTATGACAAACCATTTGCACCTGGCAACGTTGTCTGTCATCCAGTGATCGAGCTGAGCGAGGCGTTTCAATGTCATCAAGTATGACCAATGTCATCAAGTATGACCAACGTCATCATGTATGAACAACGTCATCAAGTATGACTGCCACATGCTCCTTTAATGCAAATGTTCTCTTCCATCTTGGTTGAGCAGAAAACCTGATTTACGGTGGATACAGATCAGCAACCATTCACGATCTGTGAACACGCACCCACAGTTTAATCTCAACGGCAGAGATCATAGCATACACTGGACTATAATGAAATCATCCGCACAAAACTCGATAATCTGAATTATCTTTTGCCAGCCGAATCTCTGGTTTTATCTCCTAGCGGGTTTTGTATCGTATAGAGCTAAAAAGGTTTGAAACAAGGAGTATCCTCAAGCTACGGTATAAAATATATGAAGTTTGGACCCAACTCTTGTAAGTTTCTCAAATCGCAGGAATGCGCCTAAGTTTAATAGGAAGTATAGAAGAGGTTATCATCTACAAAGGTTTTGCAAAGCAACAAGACTTTTGTTCATAATAAAATATGGGTTCAAGTATTAAAATAAAACTAAGTTTTCAAAGTAAAACTAAGTTTTCAAAATAAAACTACTAGAACTCCCACTCAAGACGAGTATCTGATGGTTCCGAAGAGCAAGGCTTTGATACCTGCAAAAATAAATGGGATTAGGTTGAGACTCCAAGTGCAGAGTGTATAGTAAGTGGAATACAGTTTTCCCCACGAGGGGTGACTCGAGGGTTTAATATCGAACTCTCGGGGAATCTGAAGTGGTAGATTTATCTTCTTATCCTTCTTTTGGTTACCTACAAAACAAGGTTAGATGTTTTGGTCCTCAACCTCACCTGTGGTTGTCAAGCACAAGGTGTAAGAATGATATCAGGATAGTTATGCAATGCAAACAAGAAATAAATATGCAATGATGGTGGATGCAATGGTAAATGATATTTTTGGGTTTTTGAATGATGTATGCAAGATGAAAAATATTTTTGTATTTTCGGATTTAATGATGGCTGAAAATAGAAAAGTGGTATATGGTGTTGGAAAGGTGTTTCTTATGATTAAAATGGACTGGGGTTCATGGTTTCACAAATGCACTCTCTCTTTATAAAGTGGTAGACAATGGAACACACAAAGTTAACATATGAGATTGCAACACAGGGTTTGATAACAAGTTACTTAGATATATGGCATCACGTCCTAACATAGAGATCTTTTGGTTATTAACATCTCTTATACTCCACCAAGATGCAAACTAAATCATAACACCTCAGTAATTAAGATAACTCATAGTATAGCATTAAGTATCATGACATGAAGTGAAAATAAGAACATGCTAGATCTAGTCATGGAGTAGTGGCAATGGTCACGCCCACATCCCGGTAGCATGGTATTTTAGTTTATCCCTAGTGAGGTAACAAAGTAAGGTAAAGATACCAAAGTGGATCGCAGAACTTTCTCTCACGTTCACTACACTAGCCACCCCCCGTTACTCCAACTAATGCACACGTTCCCCCACACACGCTCTCATAAACATGCTTGATCAAAACAAGTAGAAAAGAACGGGGTACATAATATGCATCTATACTCATAACTGAAACAAACATTGCAATCTCAAACATATATTAACTCATAAAGATCCACCACAAAGGTATTACAACGGTGACCGTAATCATGTTCAGCAGCTCATACGGTGCTAATTAGTGAAGCTCAAGAGAGGAGAGATACATAAGTTACTTCCACAAACCCATAGTACAGAGGTGGACTACTCCCTCTTCATCATGGAGACGGTGGAGAAGTCGATGGAGAAGATGGAGACCACGCCGGCAGCGCCCCGCCGGAGTTTTCCCCCTCCAATCTGCAGCTCCTGATCTCCGTTTCGGCGTTTCTGTGTTTGTGCGGCGCTCTTTCCAGAGAACGTCGGGGGACCTTTTTTATAGCCGTTTTTAGGTCAAGATTATGTCGGTGGAGCGAAGATCGACGGCAACGGAGCCACGAGGGCCAAACGGGTGGGCCCCACGCGGCCACAGTACCTGGCCGCGTGGGCCATCCCCGTTTGGGCCTCGGGCCTCCGCTTGTTCGCTTCCTTTGCCCACAGGTCTTCTTCCTTCCAAATATTGACGCCCGTAAATTTCCAGGTAATTTCGTTGACGTTTGGGTCCCTGAAACATTAAAATAAGAAAACGGGGTTTTCTGCCTGTGCAGGGTTAATTCCATAAAATAGGAAATAAATGAATATTCCCAAAAATCATTATAAAACATTGATATAACCCTTATATGATGCAAATATGATTGGAATATAAGCAATTAAAGTGCAAAGTTCATGTATGCATTTTACATGCATCAGTATCCCTCTCATCGTCTTAGTGATTACACAATCCCCATCCATTATACTATCCCCTTCGATCGGGCGGATAGCATAACTTCAAAGGTAGACATCGTATATCAATCACATCATCGTATGTGACTCGTGCTTAACCTTTCGGTACTTGTGTTCCGAGGCCATATACTGGTATAAGCTAGGCTCGCCATAACTCCCTTTGCCGTATTCGCGCGTGCAACGTGGCTTACACCCACCGTATGCGAACGAAGAGACGAGTGTAACCGAAAGCGACCGAAACCGCGAACGGTGTACCCCGTAACGTAGAACTTTATTGGTGGTGCACGACAGGGGGAGAACACTATTATCGGAATTTTGGGAGGGATCATCTTATATAACTACCGCCGTGTAACTAATATATACATATATATACATATATATATATATATATATATATATATATATATATATATACACACTATATAAGATGCACACAATCTACATAACATCTAATATGAAATGTAATGCTATATGATATGGTCTCCTCTGCGCCGATGGTCTCCTTCGCGCCAACAGTTTATAAACAATTTAATAAACCTACCTTAACCATATCACATTGCCCTGCAAAATAAAGTTAGACGCTTCTACTTTATCTTTTGCATGTTTTACGTGGCTGCTAGGGCTTCCGCACAAGAACCGTTTCTTACCTACGAAAACAACCACAACAGCGATAAGACAATTGTCTCTATTACACCCCTTTCGGGGCCCTCCATTGCAAATGCTATATCAACTATTGTAAGAGAGACAGACACCCGCCAGCCACATATACGGAACAAGCCGTATGTCAGTTGTGGAACCAGTCTCGCGTAAGCGTACGCGTAAGGTCGGTCCGGGCCGCTTCATCGAACAATGCCGCGATATAAACAAGTACACATGAGAGGGTAACAAATGTAGAATCGATGCCCACATGTGTTCTAACCGTACAGATATATCTATGCATAGATCGGCTCTGATACCACTGTTGGGAATCGTAGGCAGAAAACAAAATTTTCCTAACAACGATAACCATAAACTAGCCAGGATCTATACTATGCAGATATACTATACCGAGGGAAACGGAATACATACCCTTGTAGACCGAAAGTGGGATTACGTTCCCGCACAAACGTTGACGATGAAGACGACGTAGCCGACCTCAAGGTCGTGTAGCGGAAGTAGACAACTCCCAGCGCCAAACGATGGCGCCTCGCGCTTCCACACACATTCGGTGTGGATGACGACCTCCGGGCTCCAGATCCAGCAGAGCAGCGGAAGTGGAAGAGTGGATCTAGCAGCACGGCGGTGTGCAAACTATAGAGAGACATCTCTCCCCGTACGAAGCTCCAGAATCGGAACCCCGTTCAAGGTAGGAGAGAAGGAAGGAGGAAAACTTTGTATTTTTCAAGGCAAGGGGCACCTATATTTATAGGAGAAAAAGGAGTGCCAACCTCCTTGGTTCCCCATGTGGGACTAAACCCCACATGGGGTGCGTCTGCATGGGTGGTGCGGCTGCCCTAGTGGGCCCATGTGGCCCACTAGGGTGGCAGCCCCCCTTTTCCTTTTTCTTTTCTTTTCTGTTTCCCTAATGGGCCTCTAAGGCCCATTTAACTTTTAATGCCTTTTAAATTCGAAATTAATTAAATAAAAATATATTTAATCATTAATAACACTTATTAATATTAGATACATTTTATTTAATTCATTCGGACCCCAAAACATATTTCGTGGCCTCCGATCAATCATCGGACAATTACCGAAACATTTCCGGAGCTCCGGAACACTTCCGGAGTTCCTGTTTCCTATTCTCTCTAAATCCAATCTAATCGTCACCCACCCTTAAGTGTGTTCCCCGCGGTTCGGGATCACCAAACATGATCGGAATTCTCTCTCTCCGATCAATGACTAACAGCGGGATCTGGATATCCGTGATAGCCCCTGTGTGTCCACGAATGTCTCTTTATTCGTCTGAACCTTTAGACGTCCAGTTTCATCCTCTTGCCTGGCGATACTAAGATTGTCGAGCGTCGTTCTCCGGTATCACATTTTACCGAGCTTGACCTCATCCTTGACAATCTATCTTTACTCGTCTGCGACATTACATCCATGTGATCTAGTCGGACTAGTCATATGCTTGCAAGCTCTTTGATGTAATCTCACCGAGTGGGCCCAGAGTATCTATCCTGCTATGTGGATTGGCAATTCCCGCTATTGATCACTCGCCCCGACTACTTCCTTCCAATACCCGAAAGTGTCACCCTTATAGTCGTGCGTATGAGACATGACGTTAGGTGCGATCTGCCGTATCTTTCAGAAGCAGCGACTTGATATAATCTCACGGTCCAAGGTATGAACTACGTTTCTATATTTTGGGTATGTCCATCAAATCATTCACCCAATGATATGACTCCTTTGTTAACCGGTTAATGCCCATGATCAGGAAACCTTGATCATCTGTTACACAACGGACTAGTCAAGTAGAGGCTACTAGGGACCTGGTTGTTTCTATACCACACGTGTATTATGTTTCCGAGTAATACAGTTATAGCATGGTATTAAAACTTATTATGAACTATTGAGATATGACAATAAAATCTCATTATTAATTGCCTCTAGGGCATATCTCCAACACCATGTACCTTGCAAGCTGGGCTTTCTCTTGTTCCATCAAGAGGACATCGGATAGCTTTTGCTTCTCCAACTGAATTTTGAGTTATGCCTCCTCTTGCTCCATTTTTAATCTGGCCTTCTCCAACTCAAACTTCTCCCTCATCCTCTCCCGATCAAATTCAAACTTCTCCTTGACAACGCCTAGAACGCATTGTACCGCTCCGCCTTCTTCTCCTCTCTATCCCTCTCCAAATTCTTGATGGTCTCATCCTTGCTTGAGAAGATGTCCGTCCAAGTGGCGGATATCTTGCTTCCTACGCCGTCACGAGCTCCCCTATCCTTCTCCCACCTCCTCTCCATCATCATCTTCATATTCACTTGTCTCCCACCTTCGGACGGAACATCTTCTTCATCAACTCCGATTGGTAACGATGAGCTTGAGCCGTCATTGCCCTTCATCTTCTTGGCCGGATTCTTGTGGTCATCATATTGGGAGATCCACTTCGGCTTTACGGCCAATTCAAGCCAACAATGAGGCAAGGTGAATGGTTTGCCCTCCGTTTGATGGTACAAATGTGCGGCCAATGTGGACTAGCAAGGAAATAGAAACACAAAATTCAATAAATCATGTTCATAAGCATGAAATCGGATGCATATATGAAAATTGACACAAGAATTGAATCGAGTAAACTTACGTGGCTATCGACATTCACACCACTTTGATTTCTATTAGCCACTTGTGCATGGAAACCACAAAATTTGTTCACGCTCTCTTAGATGCTTGCCCATCTATGTTTGAGGGAGCATGCGTTGCGATCGGAAACGATTGGATGCGGTTTCACATAGCATTTTAGGAGATGAAAGAGTTTATGAACCTTCACAACTTCGATCCCTTTTGCTCGGTTCCACATATAGCATCCATGCTAATTGCCAATCAAGATTGGCATAGCAAAATATCCTCATGAGTGGAGAAGTTTACCCCCCACTTTGACGGCCCCTTCTCCTTCTCCTTCTCCTTCCTAGCTTCACACATCTCACCGATGGTAACAAAAAGGGGGAATGTGGCACCCTCCGGATCTTGTGGAGGATCTTCCCCATTTCGTATCAAGTCGTAGACGAACTCCTATGCATTTGTGGGTATCAAACTATGCTACGGGCATGGAGTTGATAAATATGTGTACTTAAGGTGCCAAATCATACCTGTGTGTAGTCTTGACTACCGTCGAACATCTTGTGGGCGTGGTGGCTCTCCGTGAGGCCGGACGATGCCCGCGTCCGTTGGAGCGGCGGAGAGTCGGCCACATCCTCCTCCCGCGTCGCTTCCACCTGGGACTCGAACTCCTGCCAGTTATCCGGTGTGTCATCCCTGTTGGATGTCGATCTCCTTGCCCCGGCGGGCGCCGCGCTCGGCGTCTGCCTCGTCAGCGGCGGGGGCGTGGTGAAACCGGAGATGGGCTGATTCCTCGCCTGCTCGCGGATGCGCCTCTGCTCCTCCTCCGCGTCCACCTTCTCCTTCTGCTCGCGGAGGCGCTGCTTGCCCCGCCTCATCTTACGGGCAAGGATCTCTGATACGTCCCAAACGTATCTATAATTTTTGATGCTTCATGCTTGTTTTCTACCAATTGTGCTATGTTTTATTATGGTTTTATGATTTATTTGGACTAACCTATTAATAGTTGCAAAAGTGCACAAGTTCTTGTTTTACACTTTGATGTGTAGAAATTACTTGGAAATTGGCAACAAAACACAAAAGGAGACTTGTTGGAGAAGGACTCTAATTTTCCTGAAATCTGTCCACTAACAGTTTTCAGATATCTTCAGTTTGACCCACGAAGACAACGTAAACTGAAGATGAAATTGCCTACAAAGTTGTTGGAAATTTCCATAGCTTTTATTTAAGCCCAATAACAGCCCAATCGGAGTTCGTATGCGACCTGTGGATCCGTTTTACTGGAGACAAAATATCTGATTACGGGATTACGAGAATTGATGACGTGATTGAGTCCAACTCTTACCATAATTGGTGGATTCGGGCCAAGCCACGACTTTGGGGACTCATTGGGGCTGTGAGGAGTCCCTAGGAAGGTTCTAGAGGTGCCCAAGAGTCATTGGATCAAGGGTCCATCCATCGGAGGGCCATAGAGCACCACGGAGACACATATAAGGAGAGGAAAACCCTAATTTCAGGAGAGCCACCAAAAGCCACGAATTTTGCCTCTCCCTTGGCAGCCACCAAGAGGGGAGAGGCTCCTCCATTGCAGCACCATACCAAGGAAGAAGGGGGGCCAAGGGGCCGCCGCCCGCTGCCGGCGCCGTGGCCGCCACCGCCTCCATCTCATCGGGGCTGCACCTCTCCATCAACAACTCTCTCTTCCTCACCATGATAATGTGTGAGTAGTCCTCCGCGGGGCTGAGAGCTCGTGCTAGTAGCTATGTGGTTATCTCTCTCTCCCATGATGTGATCTTGATTGTGATCGTGAGCTATGTTTATATAGTTGAATCTATGATGTTTCCCCTTAATTATGTAATGGATATGATGTTGCCCAATTGATTTTATCTAGTATAATTCTCCGGAGTCACCTTTGTCCCACGGTGCCACGGTGACAGTGCGGGTGCCGTGTGTGACTCTATGGACCATGGATTAGAGGGGTACTTATCATGAACTTGTTCTTACTTTATAGGATTGAATTGGAATCATGAGGTTTCTTGATGCTTGTGCTTAGTATAATCTTCATAGTGCCAAGGTGACAGTGCGGGTGCTGTGTATGTATTAGAAAGGGACTATTCAAGAGATAGGTTGTGGTGTTTATTAGTACTATCTTTGGATGCTCAAAGTGATAGGGTTGGGGTGTCCATTGACGGGAACGTGAACTTTAAGGTGTGCTTGTCTAGCCCTACGCGATTCTCATCCTACTTGATCTACTAGGAACGATATCCGGGTTATGTCTTTCATGCATGTTGTTAGAGGAAATATCATATGTTTAATTATGTTAATGTTGTTGAGAGTTGCCACTAGTGAAAGTATGATCCCTAGGCCTTGTTTCCAACCACTGCTATATCGTTTGCTCTCTGTTTTACTACTGGTTACCTTGCTGCCATTATTATTTCAGATCACACAAATCACCTTTGCCACTCCATATTACACCACTTTCATTGTCTCTTCGCTGAACCAGTGCATCTATACAATCTCCATTGTATTGGGTGTAATATGGAGAATCATCACATCACCACTCCATCCACTGTTTTATTGCACCTTTTGTTACTAATATATTTTGCTAAGTGCTTCTCAGGTGTGGCTGAACTGACAACTCAGCTGCTAAGACTTATAGGTATTCTTTGGCTCCCCTTGTGTCGAATCAATAAATTGGGTTATACTTACCTTCGAAGACTATCGCGATCCCCTACAGTTGTGGGTTATCAATCTCCGGCTTTATCGCCAACGACCCCGGCTGCTGCTCAACCGACTCCGAGGAGGCGCCCTTCTCCCCAGAGGCGCCGTTCTCCGCCGACTGCAGGGGCGTCGCCTCCATCCTCTCTTCTCACGGCGGCGGCGGCAGCGGGGGGACGGACGAAATTTTGGGAGGGGGAAGTGGCGGGTGCGAGGTCGAATGAATTTGGGCTGCGGGAGTGGCGCCGGGTCAAGGGTTTTCCCTTGAAAATCTGCGGGTCTCGCTTGTCAGTTCCGACTGGGCGGACACGCCTGGGCGTGCCCGGGCAACCCCAAACCATCCCCAAATATGGGCTGGGTTTGAGGTTTGCCGGATGGCCCGGACAGATGAGCAAGATTAAGCAATCCTGGTTGGGTGCATGTTTTGGCCCCACACCGCGCCCGGGATGTCCGTCTGGACGTTTGGGGCCGGTTCCGGGACCGTGGTTGGAGATGCTCTAATTCTTCATGGGACGGCACTGGGTATTTGTGGACTGAGACATGGCCCCTTTTTTTTGCATGCACTGCTTGAGCAAAAGTCCAAAAGAAGGCAGAGCAGTGTGAGCAGAGTCCAAGAAAATGGGCGCGTATGTTGTTGAATGCTGACCTACTGGTGCTAGTGTGGACGCAGCTAGCGTAGCTGGCTATGCGTGCTGTGTATTTAGGAAAAAATAGGCTTGGGCCAGGTGATTTGGGCTACAATCTCCATCTTGATTCTTAAACTGGTCAGGCTAATGCCTTCACTTTTTAAAATTCAGAGATTAGCTAGCTACAACTCCCTCAGGGTAAGTGTTCAAATATATGGCAAATATTGTTACAGTGTATCACAGTGGGAAGCAGACACCAATATCAGTAGAGAAAACGTCACAGTAGCACCTTGAGCCAGTTGTTCCCGTTAATGTTTTCAATGCCCATATTACAGGATAGTCAAGACTCAAGAGTCAGGCAGATAAAACCTCGAGAGGTTTCTTCCAGGAAAAACACTCTTGCCACTAATTGAAAATCTTCACACAAACACCTTAAAATAATCTTTTGACCAAACTAAAAGGGAGGCAGTGACATCATTAGGATATAAAAAGAGGCCATATGAACGGAGGGTCCAGTATTTCACATTCTCGTTGTGAAATTTGCCCTCCCGTGATTTGAGTTCAAAAATATGAAGCTCGAACGACCGCTCCCCACGTTCCTCCCGTGTCGCCCCCGTCCGGGCGACACCGGAGGCCCCCGACCTTAGCAGCCGCCGGCCGCTCCCCACGCCCCCTCTCTCCCGTCGCCTCCGGCGAAGGACGTGGCCGGGCAAAGCTCGCGCCGCCGACGACGGAAGGCGGGGCCTCTCTCCTGTGGTGCGTCTCCTAGTCGCGGGGGTCGTCGGCCTGGGAAGCGGCGATGGTTTCCGACGGCGCGGTGGCGTGTGATGGGGTATGGCGGTGCGGGGAGGCGCGAAGGGCTGCCGCTACATCATGTGGCAGATCATGTGGTAAAACCTACACAAATTTGTTTTATGCAGGGTAGGAATATCCTAGACGGGGTAGTGGTCTTACACGAAACCGTACATGAGATGCATACTAAAAAACTTAATGGTGTCATTTTCAAAATTGACTTTGAAAAGTCCTACGATAAAGTAAATTGGTCGTTCCTACAACAGACTCTGAGAATGAAAGGTTTCTCAGAAGAGTGGTGTGCTCTGATCCATAACTTTGTTTCTGGAGGCAGTGTCGCGGTTAAAGTCAATGATGATGTCGGCCGATACTTCAAGACCAAAAAGGGATTAAGACAAGGTGATCCTTTATCGCCCATATTATTTAATATCGTGGCCGATATGTTAGCGATCATAATTGAACGGGCAAAAGAAAATGGCTAAATTGAGGGGGTCATTCCACGTCTAGTTGATGGGGGATTGTCAATCCTTCAATATGCAGACGATACGATTCTTTATATGGAACATGATTTGGATAAAGCTGTAACTCCTGCTCGTCCTCTAGTAGGTAAGTGATAACAAAATAATTTTTGAGGTGACATGAAGCCAACACAATCTTGATCAACGATATGTAAAAGTATTGCAAGCTGAGTTCAAAGTACTTTAACAAAGGCATAATAAATATTATTCAAACTATGTAAACTTAGCAACTATGTTGCACATGAAAAGTAGCACAAATAAAAGAAAATGAGTAATAATGCAATGAAAGTGATACGTTTGTTTCAATCATAAAGAAAAACATAATAAAGTGGTATTCAGCTTGTCCTTCATGGAATAGCAAAACATAAATGCTAGGACACCTTCAAAGTTCAAGTGATGACTAGATACAAATAATTTGAGAACAAGCAATACCATAATCATGAATCAATCAATAATAAATTTTGGACTATGCACATTATACTCAGAATGACAACTATGCTCTCTTAATTGTTGCATAAAGTAAGAAGATGGAGACTCAACATAAAAGCAAAAGAAAGGACCTTCGCAGAGGGAAGCAGGGATTACTCATGTGCTAGAGCTTTTTATTTAAATAAAAACAGAGATATTGAAAATATAATTTTGAGAGAGAGGTGTATGTCTATGTCAACGAATGGTAATGAAAAACTTATCATAACCCATGTCAAGCAAAGTTTTTAGACTTTTGAGAGCGGTTTCCATTAGCATTTTTTCCTTTTTCCTTATGGTTGGCACTTCCCCCCACCTTGTCTTACACAAACCATGGCTAGCCGTATCCACGGGTGCCCACCAACAATCATCAATCCATGGGGAAGTGCCTTTTTATATATTATTTGAGTTCATATTATTTGGCACCAGCTCTCTGCAAATTTAGATGAGCACAGATTCCATACTCATCGGGTGAAATAAGGGAGAAGAACATTACTTGACATGAGACATGATAAACTTTAAACTACTTCCTCATGAGCTAAAACAGGAACACAAAACAGGTTTAATAATTTTGAAGGTTTAAAAGTAGCACACGAGCAATTTACTTGGAGTGGCGGTGAAATACCACATATAGGTAGGTATGGTGGACACATTTGAAATACTTTGGTTTATGGGAGTTGGATGCACGAGTAGAGCTCATACTCAGTACAGGGTGAAGGCTAGCAAAAGACTGGGAGCGACCAACTAAGAGAGCAATAACGGTCATAATCATGCGTAGCGACAAAACATTATTAATCAAAGCATGAAGTGATATTACAAGTCAAAAACTAAATGACCATCAAGGCTAGAGGTGACTGGTTTATATTCATAACATGGTGTAAGCATGCGCCAAGTCAACCCAAATAAATCATCAAAGGAGAATACCACAATACCATGCTTCAATATGGTAAAAACAACACATGATTTAATTTCAATGGCACATTAAGCACTCTCAGCTATTTGAGACTAGTCATGATACATCATATACTACTAAGCACACAATTAAAATAACATCTAACATGACATGCCAAAGTCTAAGCCACAGTCTAAACAAGCTTCCTATTGCACCACTATACGCATGAAATATTTTATTCTTCTCCAACACCAATCAACTTGTTTGAAACAACTCTCATAGCTAATATTCAACAAAGACCAGAGAGCTAATCATACATAACTGAAACAAACCAAGAAGCTCTGAACAAAATTCGAGTGAAAAACAAGAGCTAAACGCAGTACTAGCAAAAATTGAACACTCACAGAACGATAAGAGTGAAAACTAGAGTGTTCTAGACAATGAAAACAGAGTGTGAAACTCTCCCAAAAAAAAAAATGCTAGGATCCAACCATATACAACAGCAAACAAAACAAAACAAAACTGAAAGCAAAATAAAATGACGCTCCAAGAATAACACATATCGTGTGAAGGAATAAAAATATAGTGTCTTGAAAGATGACCTGATATTTATGTTGATGAAGAAGGGGATGCCTTGGGCATCCCCAAGCTTTGGCCATTGTACTTCTTGGATATGTCTTGGGGTGACATGGGCATCCCCAAGCTTGAGCTTTTGTCCATCCTTCATCTTCTCATATCATCCTTCTCTCCCTACACTTGAAAACTTCCTCTACCTAAAACTTCTCACAATCTTCATTAGCATAGTTAGTGCATCAAAATAATAAATCCCCTTGGTTCAGTTTCAACACAAGACAAACATTCCATTTAAACATTAGCTACTGTCACAACTTCTTTTAAAGCTCTTCCCCTCAAAAGAACAACAAAAGAAAGAGATTAAGACGCAAATGCAAATATTGGCAGAAATCTGTCAAAACAGAACGGCTGGTAAAGATGAATTTTTTCGAGACACTTCTGTAGCTCAAATCAAAAAGTGAGAAACTAATGAAAGTTAGATAATAACCTGGGGCATGTGCATGATTTTTTTCAAAGCATTTTGACGTTCTGGCTGATAGAAATAATATATTTGGTGGCAGCTCAGAAATCTGTTTCAGGACAGCAACTTCTCCAAATCGCACTACCTCCCTATTAGAGGTTACTCTTGGCACAAAAACGAAATAAAAAGGATAAGGAGAGGTTTCTACAGAGGTAACAACTTCCAAGACTCAAAGAAAAAAAAAAACTGAAAGAAAACAAGGTGAAAACATAGAGAAAACAAAGTGGGTTGCCTCCCACAAGCGCTTTTCTTTAACGCCTTTTAGCTAGGCATGAAGAACGAATCAAGTATTATCAATAGAATTGTAGCTAGCCCTTACAATGGACTCAAAAGGTAACTTCATTCTCTTTCTAGGGAAATGTTCCATGCCCTTTTTAAGGGGAAACTGAAATCTTATAATTCCCTCTTTCATATCAATAATGGCACCAACGGTGCGAAGAAAAGGTCTTCCCAAAATAATAGGACAAGAAGCATTGCATTCAATATCCAAAACAAGAAAATCAACGGGAACATAATTATCATTAACAATAATAAGAACATTGTCAATCCTTCCCAAAGGTCTCTTAACGGTGGAGTCAATAAGATGCACTCCCAAAATACTTTCATCCAAAGGTTTCAAATCAAGCATATCATATAAACTTTTAGGCATAATAGAAGAACTTGCACCAAGATCACAGAAAGCATTGCAATCAAAATCATTCACTCTTATTCTAATAGTGGGCTCCCAACCATCTTGTAATTTTCTAGGAATAGAGGCTTCAAGTTTGAGCCTTTCTTTTTTAGCTTCAATGAGAGCATTAGTGATATGTTTAGTGAAAGCAATATTTATCTTACTAGCATTAGGATCTTTGGCCAAATTTTGTAAGAACTTAATAACATCAGAGATGGTGCAATTATCAAAATCAAGTTTATCATCCTCAAATATAGTGGGAAGAATTTCTCCTAAAGACATATTATCATCAAGCCCACTTTCAACAATTTTCTCACTAGAAAGTTTTCACTCTCCAAATTTTTGGGACTCCTTCTACCTAAAGTCATGACCTCTCCAATCCCATTTGTTTTGACATCAAGATGTTTAAGAGCATTAGGATACTCATGGGTACTGAAAGTTTTGACTTCTTCAAATACTCCAATAGTAGCAACAGATGTACTCATAGTTTTAAAAATTTCAGCAGGATTATTTTCAGGTGGTGTAGCAACCTTAGGTTTTGCTGCTATTTGATGTATCAAACTAGCTTGAGTATTAGACATATTCAAAATATAAGTTTCAATCGTGTCAAGCCTTCTTTGAAGATTGGATATTTCATTAGTTAATCCTGCAAGTTGTTCATTTATAATTCTCAGAATAGCAGAATGTTCACCCAATTGTTTTGAAAAAGCATTATTTTGTTCATATTGGGTATGCATAAAACTTTTGGTGGCCTTTTCAATCTCTACTGTTCTTTCATAACTAGGCATACTTTTGTCATTAGAGGTGTTCCCACAAGAATTCATATAAGGATTACCGTTATTATTAGGATATGGCCTATACTTGTTACCACCAAAATTATTTTTATAAGCACTGTTGTTGAAATTGTTTCTAGCAATAAAATTCACATCAACTTGATCATTTTCATTAGCAACCAGAGAGTTCAAGGGAACATTATTAGGATCTATAGGCACTTGTTTAGCAAGCAAAGAAGCAAGCATATCAATTTTATCACTCAAAGAAGAAGAGACCTCCTCAATAGAATTTACCTTTTTACCTGTTGGAGCTCTTTCTATGTGCCATTGGGAATAGTTTGTCATTAGATCATCCAATAACTTTTTTGCTGCACCTAATGTGAGGTTCATGAAGGTTCCTCCCGCAGCTGAATCCAATAAATTCCTTAAAGAAAATTTAATCCTGCATAAAAAGTTTGGACAACCATCCACATAGTTAGTCCGTGTGTGGGACAATTCTTAACCATAGTTTTCATTCTTTCCCAAGCTTGAGCAACATGTTCAGTATCATTTTGTCTAAAGTTCATAATGTTACTCCTCAATTGTATGATTTTTGTAGGTGGATAATACTTTCCAATAAAAGCATCTTTGCATTTAGTCCAAGAATCAATGCTATTTTTAGGCAAAGACAATAACCATTCTTTAGCTCTTCCTCTTAATGAGAAAGGGAACAATATTAATTTCACAATATCACCATCTACCTCTTTATATTTTTGCATGTCACATAACTCAACAAAGTTATTTAAATGAGAGGCAGCATCTTCTCCAATACCAGAAAATTGATCTTTCATGACAAGATTCAACAATGCAGGTTTAATTTTATAAGAATCGGCTGTAGCAGCAGGGGGCGCAAATTGTGTGCATATGAAATCATTATTATTGGTACTAATAAATTCACAAAGCTTAGTGGTATCATTGGTATCCATGCTTGCAAGATAAAACAAAACTAACTAACAACGCAAATAAAAGACTAGAAACTAGAGAACTATTTTTTTGTGTTTTTGATAAAGAGCAAACAAGACTAAATAAAAGTAAACTAAGCAAGAACAAAACAAAAGAAAGAAATTGGAAGTGTGAGACTCTCCTTGCAGCAAGCTTGAAGTCCCCAGCAACGGCGCCATAAATTTAGCTTGATGGGGTAGAATCACACGCTCGTTGGGAGACCCAAAGTGGAAGGTATGATGTAGCCTAGCAGTAATTTCCCCCGATTAAGGAACCAGGGTTATCAATCCAGTAGGACTTCGAAGACTTGAAGAAGGTTGCTTGCTGTCTGGCGCGTCAACAAGCGTGGACCTGCACACAAAACACAAACTTTCTCTTGCTCCCAACTTTCCGAGAAGGTTGTCAATCTTCACGTCTTGCTCAAAACTAGAGGATTAAACATATCGAATGGTGGAAAACAATTAAAGTAAAAACGGTACAACAAGGAAACAATGATGAAAGTGCTTTAAAGAAGGTTGTATCAATGAGGAAAATAGGACCGGGGGCCATGGTTTCACTAGTGGTGTCTCTCCAAAGAAAACAAACATGCTGGGTGAACAAATTACAGCTGGGCAATTGACAAATCATGAACGTATAACAATACTATTATGACGAGATATAGTTCACAGGTTCTAATATCGTAGGCATTACGTCAAGGCATATGGACCGCTATCCAGCATGCATCCATATCTAATAGTCCACCTCAAGAAAGCTATCCAGCAAATCCCTTGGTATTAAGTTGCAGCAACAAAGTGATTGCTTTGTGTGCAACAGACAACTGCATTAAGTAAAGTACGTAATGGAAGCAATGGTTCTCATCCTTAGACAAGAGCACCGCTGTTTTCTCCGTAGTGGCAACAACACATCCTCCACCCGTCACGTTTCTTTCACTCGAGCACAGATGTAAAGGAGGCATGAACCCACTATCTAGCATATAAACCCTCTCTTGGAGGTGAAAACAGCTACGTGGACAAGGTAATCATAAACACCGGAGAGTATTGCAAGACAACATTAAAACTCTCTATAGATATAAGTGAAGCAACTCAGTATGACATGAACAAAATAATCATAATCTCATGGTTCATCGGATCCCAGCAAACACAACATGCACAATTACATAACGGTGGTCTCGATCATGTGAGGCAGCTCACGAGACTCTAAACATGGAGGCATAATGGAGAGAGACTACCAACTAGCTACTGCCATGGACCCGTAGTCCCGAGATGAACTACTCACGCATCATCTTGGAGGCAATCATGGCGACGAAGAGGCCTCCGGTGACGATCTCCCCCTCCGACAGGGTGCCGGAACAGGGCTATAGAAGCCTTAGATTGGACTTTCGAGGTGACGGCGCCTCTCTGTATGTTTCATGGAAAATATCTCCGTCCCCGATAAATTAGGGTTAAGGGCATCTTATAGGTGAAGAGGCGGTGCGAGGAGGTGCCGGGGGCCACCAGGCCCCCCCCCCCTAGGCGCGGCCTAGGTTGGGGCCGCGCCTGGCACCCCCCTGGCGGCGCCAGGGAACCCCTCCGGGTCTCCTTCAGTGTTTGTCTTCGTTCCGGGTAAAAATTGATGTCCGTCAATTTTGGGCCTTTTCCGAGAATATTTCCTTAAGAACTTTTCTGAAATACAAAAACAGCAAAAAACAGCAACTGTCCCTGGGCATCTTGTTAATAGGTTAGTCGATAAAATCAACCGGAAAACGAAAGAAAATGCATAGAAAACATGTGGCATTGGATAGAAAACAAGCATGGAGCATCAAAAATTATAGATACGTTTGCAACGTATCAAGCTGCGAATCTGAAATTAATTTTATCAGCTTTCGAACAGTTCTCTGGATTAAAATTAATTTCCATATAAGCGAATTGTTTTGCTTTGGCGAGGCCCAGGATGCAGTTGCGCAGTATGCCGAACTATTCGGATGGGAGTAAGGTCAATTTCCTATTAAGTATTTGGGTATACCAATACATTATAGAAGATTGACCAATGCAGAATGGAAACACGTCAAAGAGCGTCTGCGAAAAAGGCTTGCAAGTTGGAAAGGAAAATTGCTATTGTTAGGCGGAAGATTGGTTCTCATAAACTCGGTACTAACCAATATGGTACTGTATATGATATCCTTCTTCCAGCTTCCCAAGGGAGTCTTAAAAAAATTGGATTACTTCCGATCGAGATTCTTTTGGCAAGGGGATAGTGAGAAAAAGAAATATCGACTTGCTAGATGGGACGTCGTTTGCATGCCAAAGGATTAAGGAGGGCTGGGTATTCATGACCTTTAGGTTAAGAATTCTGCTCTCCTAGGTAAGTGGCTTTTTAAGTTGCTTACCGAAGATGGTGTTTGGCAAATGCTCCTTAAACAAAAATACATTGGCACAAAAGCGTTATCACAGGTCGTTTGGAAACCTGGTGATTCTCACTTTTGGGGTGGCCTAATGGCGACTAAGAAACACTTATTCGCTCGGGGTATTTAAGATTAAGGATGGATCGGAGATAAGGTTTTGTGAGGACAGATGGTTAGGTAATACCACACTCCGAGAACAGTATCCGGCCTTATACAATATTGTACGTCATAAGGGTGATACGCTAGCTACGGTTATGCAAAACGTGACGTTTAGGCGAGACGTAATTGGTCCGAGACTTCAATCTTGGAATGCCTTGTTGGACATGTTAGGAATGGTCAAACTGTCACAGGGTACCGATGAGTTTCGTTGGAATTTATCAGGGAACGGAAAGTTCTCGGTTGATTCCATGTATAGGATGAGGGTTCAATCAGAAACCCCAGTCGATAATAACAAAAAAATATGGCAATTGAAGATACCACTAAAGATGAAAATTTTCGCATGGTATCTTCGAAAAGGTGTCAATTTTAACAAAGGATAATCTTGTCAAGCGTCATTGACATGGGAGTACGAAGTGTGTCTCTTGTTCTCAGGATGAGACAATTAAACACTTATTCTTCGAATGCAAGTTGGCGAGTTCTATTTGGTCAGCTATCCAAATGGCTTTGAACCTGTATCCTCCCACATCAGTTGCTAATGTTTTCGGCAACTGGTTACATGGGATTGAGAAACGGTTCAAACCAATCATTAGGGTAGGAGCGCTAGCCGTTATATGGTCGCTCTGGCTATGTAGAAATGACAAGGTTTTTAATGATAAAAGTTTCTCTTGTTTGCATGTTCTATTCCGATGCATAGGTATTCTCCGTTCGTGGTCCACATTATAACGGGCAGAGTATCGAGGCCTTTTTACGGAGGCTCGTGTACGACTGGAAAAGATGGCGAGGGATATTTTTACCCAACATGGATGGCCGCTTGATCTCATGATTGGTCCTCCATAGGCGACGACAGTCTACATCTTTATGATTGTATTTTGTTAGTTGCTACATTTTTTATGTTTTCTTCGCTACCTGTGGTTCGCGGCTGTGTGCATCTTTATTATGCAGAGGCCGGGTGTAATGCTTAAACTATTTAAGTAATAAAATCCCTTTATCAACAAAAAAAACTATACAAAAAAGTGTTCGTGGAATACAAATCTAATGCATCTTTTTGCTAAATAAAATGCCATTGACAGAGGAAAAAAATCTCCCCTAGCAAGAAACTTTGCTATTTTAGAATGAAATTTATTATCTAAATTAATTACCACGAGAGGCACATGTATTAATAGCAACAATATGTTATCGCGGTTAAAATTATTCTTTTTATACCACTTTAACAAGAGTTTGAATATTTTAAAGAAAATGCAGCAAGAGCAAATGTGTGGTACGCACCATGCAGTATAATGCACAATATCGAACAATGCAAAAAATAAAATATAACCTTCACAAAGTTAAACCACATACAAAATGTCTATGCTTACCTTGAATTTCTCCTACTGTAAATCAAATAAGTAGGTAAATAATAGTGATGTCTCATCTTTAGCTCCTTCCGCAAGTAGTGCATTGCTTGCACTAATGAATGGCTTGATTGATGCACGACAATGCTACAAATGGCTAAGGGGTTCTTCTCAAAATCGACCAGTCACACCAGGCAGAAGTAGTCTCTTGGTGCATATTTTGAATGCCAAGCTTGACCTACTCAGTATTAGGTTCGCTAATATTTTGATCAAGTTTTTGGTTGCCCATGAGTTAGGAAACATTGGTGAGAAAATGAACTAGATTCATATAAGTTGTATGACTGTGAGCTTAGTGTATGACACTTTGATAGAATAATGCAAAATTAACTGAACACACTACTAGACTATTAAAGAAGTAATTTTTATAGTATAAAAAGAATGTCGAAAAAGGATAACCTATGTGGCTGGCTGAGGAGCCAAGAAGGAGCAATGGAGAGAAAAAAGTGTAGAAATGAGATTTATAACTTTAATGGGTTCAGAGTTTTGAAAAATTATATTTCAAACTGTAAGTTGTTTGAGGATTACATATTTCTCGGACAACACCGAGAATCATCGACACGATAGGAGACTGGTGCAAGATTCTAAAGTTTTATAAATTATAAATTATGAATACTACACCCATTTGCATTATATAAAAATTATCTTGTCACGATGAATGTATATTTATATTTGTATATAAAAAGTTCAAAGTTGATTGAGAAGTAATATTTTCATATAAATCTAAGAAAATATTGTAGTTTTGAATATATGAAGAAAGCAACCATTGTTATAACATTCTTATAGATTCATGTAAAATTAAGAGAAAAAAAATCCGAGAAATATGATGTTGCCAGATGACTAGGATGTAGACACAGCCAGTAAAAAAAATCAGTATTTTAGCTTTCTTCCGAAAGCATTGATGGAAAAAAGTAATCTAGCAAAACTAAACACTTCCCCTAAATAATAACACAGAGTCAATATCAGTGTGCAGAGCAGGGTGAAAATACCAACAAGCTTTCGAAACTAGTTAACAAGCTATATATAGAACTAATCAAAGGTTAAAAAGGAGAACCTCAATGTATATTTGTGGCAATGTTAAAAAAATTCTACTACATTACATAATTTATACTAGAAAATATATTTCTAACTAACTAAAAATAGTTCATCCAAATGTAAAAAAGTAACATGCTTCAGTAATACACTATCTTAAGTACAAACGTGATAGCATATTTGAATTATGAAATTGATTCAAAATTTCAAAAGCACATGCAATACAAATCTAGCCGATCGGGTCACCCTGCTAGTTATATAGCAGAGAAAAGATAGAGATAATTATATTGACACTACCACCCGCGGCAAAGTAATTATAAGTAGCCGGAGTCCAAGACTCCAAGGTTACTGACTCCATCATCGTATTATAGCAGATGATAAGGTATCATATCTGGTTGTTTGGCTGGCGTACGTCCATGTATATATGCAAGTACATACGACTAGTGTATTCTCAATGTGAATAAATCATCGAAATCAATGTGAATTATGAATTTTTTCCAGACTGCCATTTGGTTGATTCTTTGGACCCCAATTAATTTAAACAATTACAGTTTTTTGAAACGAGTTATTCCATCATCACCATCTTCGCACTACTTGTTCAGCTCTTAGGGACGAATTGTACTATCATGACATGTATGAGTAGTGTATAGAATGCAGCATGCATGTGAACCAACAACCCAATGGTGCTGGAAACCGAATCGAACAAGTCAAAACATATCTACTTGACAACCTGCATAACGGACAGCCAGATTAAGTAGAACAAGATAAACCCTCCAACACATTTGGGCTAATTATGGCCACCACCTCGGCCGTTGATTTGCTTGCTCGCAAACCATACAAACTAACTGTTGGCCATTAATTGCTCCATCCAAGAGCGGCAGCTGCCTCTGTTAGTCGGTTCTACTTGTATATAAGCAGCTTCACCTCCTCCTCTCTTCTCACCACATAGCGTACGTACGTACCAAACTTTCATTGGCTTATTTTGGGCATACATCTCGTAGTAGTTCTCTGACCGACCATGGCCGGCGGCGCCGTCGTGAACACGTCCGGCGGGAAGGATTACCCCGGTAGGCTCACCCTCTTCGTCTTCTTCACCTGCGTACGTCGTCTCCCATGCATGGATCATCTTTACTTCTCTTTAACCAAATTACTAACATCGTTCGTACGACTGATCAGGGGGTGTGACTTCCATGGACCCTTTCCTTAAGAAGTTCTTCCCGGAGGTGTTCCGGAAGAAGCAGATGGCCAACTCGACCAACCAGTACTGCAAGTACGACAACCAGCTGCTCCAGACCTTCACCTCCTCCCTCTACCTCGCGGCGCTCGTCTCGTCCTTCTTCGCCGCCACCGTCACCCGCGTCATGGGCCGCAAGTGGTCCATGTTCGCCGGAGGTTTCACCTTCCTTATTGGCGCCGCGCTCAACGGCGCCGCCCAGGACGTCGCCATGCTCATCATCGGTCGTATCCTCCTCGGCGTCGGCGTCGGGTTCGCCAATCAGGTCAGCCAGTTTATTATAGTAGTAATAGCCAGTTTGATTGCTATGTATATTCTTAGAATCGTCAAAGTTGACGTTACTATTTTGAAAATTTTGGTACTGACGAACGTTTGGGATGTTGGATAGTCTGTGCCGGTGTACCTGTCGGAGATGGCACCAGCGCGGCTCCGGGGCATGCTCAACATCGGGTTCCAGCTCATGATCACCATCGGCATCCTGGCGGCTGCGCTGATCAACTACGGCACCAGCAAGATCAAGGCCGGGTACGGGTGGCGCGTCAGCCTTGCCCTTGCCGCGGTGCCTGCGGGGATCATCACGCTAGGATCTGTGTTCCTCCCCGACACCCCCAACTCCCTGATCGAGCGTGGCCATCCGGAGGCGGCGCGCTGCATGCTGAACCGCATCCGCGGCAAGGACGTGGACATCAGCGAGGAGTACGCGGACCTGGTGGTGGCCAGCGAGGAGTCGAGGCTGCAGCACCCGTGGCGCAACATCCTGGAGCGCAAGTACCGGGCGCAGCTCACCATGGCGATCATGATCCCCTTCTTCCAGGTTCCAGCAGCTCACGGGCATCAACGTCATCATGTTCTATGCGCCGGTGCTGTTCGAGACGCTGGGTTCAAGGGCGAGGCGTCACTCATGTCAGCCGTCATCACGGGTCTCGTCAACGTCTTCGCCACCCTCGTCTCTGTGTTCACCGTCGACAGGCTGGGCCGGCACGCAGATGCTGATGAGCCAGCTGGTGGTGGCCTGGTGGGCACCCTCATCGCAGTCAAGTTCGGGACCAGCGGCGTCGGGGAGATGACCAAGGGGTACGCGGCGGCGGTGGTGCTCTTCATCTGCCTCTACGTGGCCGGGTTCGCCTGGTCATGGGGTCCCCTGGGGTGGCTGGTGCCCAGCGAGATCTTCCCGCTGGAGATCAGGCCAGCGGGGCAGAGCATCAACGTCTCCGTCAACATGCTCTTCACCTTCCTCATCGCTCAAGCGTTCCTCACCATGCTCTGCCACATGAAGTTCGGCCTCTTCTACTTCTTCGCCGGCTGGGTGGTCATCATGACCGTCTTCATCGCGCTCTTCCTGCCGGAGACCAAGGGGGTGCCCATCGAGGAGATGGTGCTCGTCTGGAAGGGACACTGGTTCTGGAACCGCTTCATCGGAGACCAAGACGTCCACGTCAACGGCAAGGCCCATGCCGCCACCGCATAGATTCCAATTTCCACCGTCCGTTGTGTACATTACTTTCTTCCCCTTGGCTTCTCCGTATATGTTTAGTTCCATCGTGAGTTTGTGTGAGTGTGTTTCGCCCATTCTTGACTAATTAAGCTGTATCAATCACTATTTGTCCAAAAAAAGAAAAGCTGTATCAATCACCATTATGGAGTACAAGTAAGTGCGTTAGGACTGGACGCCTCCTCACGCTATCCACGTGGAGCTCGTTGGGCGGGCAGGGGCCTGTCGACAAGATTTTTTTGTCTTGTTTGACGTCGCACGGTAGGATTTCCTTGCCGGCCAAATATTTTCATTCTCTCCACCCGCTATCTCCCTCCCAAACCCTAATTCTCTCCCGTCTCACTGCTCCTCCCAGCGGTGGCGGCAGCCGTGACGGCTATCGCGAGTAGCGGCGGAACACTGCCGCCAAGAAGGGGTGCGCTCACCTTTTCCCTCTCTCGTCGGGTTCCCCTCTCTCTGTTCTGGCCTTTTACGGTACCCTATACAGGGAGCAGTATACAACAATCTCAGCGTTGGTTAGTTGCATGGGCGGACCCAGAGGGTGGGCCGGGTGGGCCGTGGCCCACCCAGAAATTTTGAAGATCTTTTTTTACCTACTCATATTCAGACTACAGAAACTACAAAATGGCCCAATAATGCACGCGAGACACGAGC
Source organism: Poa pratensis (assembly GCA_947311845.1). Lineage (NCBI taxonomy): Eukaryota > Viridiplantae > Streptophyta > Magnoliopsida > Poales > Poaceae > Poa > Poa pratensis. Next base: position 33,096,079 of record CAMZMU010000058.1, on the reverse strand, counting down.
GAGCGACGAGAACCAGCTAGGCTAGCGTCTCAGCATCCAGCAGTCCAACTTCAGCGGCCGCCGGCCCCTCTTGCGCCTCAGCTGCTCGCCGCTTGGCGACCAAGTACGTCAGCGGCCAGCACCGGATCAAACCGAAGCAGCCTGCGGCAAGCTAATCCCCAACTTACCTTTGATCTTTGCTCACGAATTTGTGCTGGAGCCGATTTTTTTTTGCTTGTGTTTGTTCTAACTGTAGACTTTTTTTTGCGGGTAAATGGTACAGGCGTGGTGTGCCATGTGCCCCCGGATTGTATCCGGGAAACAATTTGTATTGACATTATGTCTGGATTAATAAAGCACACGCATTCTCTCTCAAAAAAAAACTGCAGATTTTATTTGAGTGTGTCCACACTCCAATTTGTGTTAGTGTCATTATTGTATTGCTTCTGACCGTTTAAACAGTGTCTAGAATTAACGATATCTATTTATACATGTTGTTTAAACAGTGCCTAGAATTAACGATATCTATTTATACATGTTGTTTATATGTTTATATTTTACAGTGGTAGAATTGATCATGAAGAGGAATAGCGACATTGCGTCTCTTTTCGGAAATATGAAGCGAAGAAATTATATTGAACTAAATGTTGTGAATCAATTTGCTATTTATATTGTTCATTTGTCAACCATTTACCGTTGTGCCAAAAAAAATTTGAGTGTGCCCACCCTCCAATTTTTTTCTAGGTCCGCCACCGGTTAGTTGGGGGTAGTTTACACATTTTTCTGCCGCCACAACGCTTGACCTAGCTGCGCCCACCTCCCCCCTCCCCCCGACCTTGTCCCCGTTCCTCCTGCTGCGGCACACACATCCTCGTCCTCGTCTGTGCAACCTCGTAATTAATTACTCCCTCCGTATCTGAATGTAAGATGTCTTAACGTTTTCTAGACTTCACGTATCTAGATGTGTTTTAGTGTAAGATGCACATGAATCTACACACTAAAACGCGTTTAGATACGTGTAGTCTAGAAAATGCTAAACATATTTTATTTTATTTTATTTTATTACAGAGGTAGTATTATTTAGACTTAATGAAGCTATGCAACGTACATACAGATTCAACACTTGAGTAGGTCCAAGTATTGAGGTCCAAATTCCAGAGCTGGCACTCTGTGTTTTCATTTGTTTTGTGTTCGCACATTTACATGTGTTTTAGTTTTGTATGTTATGTTTTTATCAATAAAGGGCGATTAAACCGCAGCTGCATAGCCGCCTACATATCGATCCAGCCACAGAAAATGTTGAAATGCACCAATTTCTTTTCTATTACAACATATAGACTAACCATACAATTGTGCTTTTATTTATCTGATCCATTTTCTGGGAGGATAGCCCTAATTAGTTTCACACATGCTAGCCTAAACGTCATGGTAACTAATTTATTACGTTGCAGTAATTAAAGTAAAGTCGATTGCGAGTCTTTACCTTACAAGGCACTCTTACAACAAGGAAAAACGAGTCAATATTAAGAATCAATAGTGATCATCTTGAAGATGCAGCTTTGCTTCGATATGCCGTCCATGGCTACTTTTACAATCTCGCAAGGCTAAGCGCAAGCTAGAATAAAAATAGTGAACAGAAAATCATCCGGCGATCACCAAGAGAAAACCAAGCTGCTACACCTGCAATGGACAAATAGAAGATTATCGATCAGCGAGGGAACAAAAGAAGTACAACAAACTGAAAACCCTGAGTAGAGCCAAGTATTTTAGTCTAGTTTACAGAGTTGGCACTCTGTCTTTTCATTTTCCGTGCTTGAAAATTTACACGTGTTATAGTTTTGTATGCTAAAATGGTTTATTGGACTGTTTTGCTTAGTTGAAGCGCGATGAGATGGCAGTTGCATATATATATACAACAGCCTACATATTGTACCACAAAGGATTTTGCATTGAGTTACAACATACAAATTAATCATCCGGCTATATGTTTCTGTTTGTCTGATCCATCTCAACTCTAATCGTTTTCCCACATCCTAGTCTAGAAATGATGATAATTTATTCCATTGTAGCTATGGAAGTATGATTTCATGTCTTACCTCACAAGCTAGTCTTCTGATAAGGAAAAAAAACTTCGACAATAAGATCCAACAACTATCAACATGAGCACGCAGCGTTGCTCCAATGGTCAGTCAATGGCTACTTTAAAAATATCTCGAGGCTGAGCACAAACCAGAATGAAAATTGAGAATAGAAAAATTATCGGTCAATCACCAAGAGAAAACCATGCTGCTGCTACACCTACGATATATAGGTAATAAAAGATTACGATCAATCACTGAACAAAAGGTGTCCCGCCCACTGTGTTATAGATTCAGAAATGCAGAACACTGAGATCGAATATATACCTGAATACCGGCCGCTTACTCCTCGGGATCACTTCAATCAGAGCTGGCCTGTGAACCACCAGCAAAGGAATGACAAACACTGATTATGGAGAACTTAGGAAGAACAGAACAATAAATTCTTCAGATGTATCTTAGATTTCCCGCAGCTAGCGGGGTGAGAGGCGGTTCAAACACTAGTGGAAAAAGGGTCTTCCATCCCTGTCCAGGAAAGATCTCTAGTACCCACTGTGTATTGGGCCGGGACTAGTGTAGCACTAGTCCCGGGCCGTCCCGGCTCCAACGGCTAGGAGGCCGGGGAGCCTCCAGTCCCGGGCCGTTCCTGACCTCTAGTCCCGGGCCGTGATACCGCCCGGGACTAGAGGTCGATCACTATATAAATTCATCCACCCAGCTCGAGCTCATATGCCTGGTGGCCATTTTTCGTCTTCTCAAGCCGAGTTCATGCCCAATTTTTTCTCGAAGATTTGGTGGTAACCCCTAAATCCAAGGTTTTAAAAGGTTAGCAACTTTATCCTTTCATCTCTCGTTATTAGTTTAGCTCAATGCTCTAGAAGTAGAGAGGGATTTCATGCTCTAGAAGTAGAGCGAATTTTAGATGTGTGATTTTAGGCAAATTTTGATTAGGCAAAAAGTTACTGAAAATTGAAATATGTAATTTTACAGTTTCAGATCTTAGAATGGAATGAGGTTTTCACTGCTAGATCAATAATTAAAAGTTTCACATTTTTCATGTTAATTGTTTTGTCCAATTCAAAAATTGGTGCATGTAAATTTTTCAAAATTCAAATTTTTAGATTTCAACAAGCTGTAAATGAAGTGAAAATGATCCAAGCTCACATTAACTTGTTAGTTTGCATATGTGCAGATGTTGTTTACTTAGTAATTGATCAAAATGAGTATGGAGTAGAAATCACGGCATATGTGCAGATGTTGACTTTGTTCCTGATCTTAAACCGATTGGTCTTCCTCAATCACGGAATGAAGGGAGACTGAGTGGAAAAGACACTCTAGGAAGGAAATCAGTAATATGTAGGGACGGACATTCTTACACTGAAGCACATTACACAGTTCTACAGAATTCCACCTTGGCGGCTCGGTATATCGAGGAACACAAGAAAATTGTACGCTCCAACAACCCTGGAAAGCATGACGACTGGATTAGAAATGAACACATGAAGACTTTCGGCGGTTGGTTGCAATAACATATCGTCAAAAGCAACACATTCCATGAGATGTACTTGTTGTCCAGGTCACCATCTTCGACTATATGGACTTTCAAAGGGTACGAGATAAATGAGAATACATTTTACACGATCGCCCAAGATAAAAAGAGCACCAACCAAAATAGTGGTGTCCGATTTGATGCAACAAACAACGATGGGTCAAAGACCACATATTATGGTTACATAGAGGAGATATGGGAACTTGACTATGGACCTACTTTTAAGGTCCCCTTGTTTCGTTGCAAATGGGTCAAGCTGACAGGAGGCGGGGTAAAGGTAGACGAGCAGTACGGAATGATAACAGTGGATCTCAACAATCTTGCGTACTTAGACGAACCATTCGTCCTAGCCCACATGCGACGTTTTTCCTGGGAATGGCATGAGATGCGACGTTTTCCGCGTAAATAGCTATCGTGCGACGTTTATCATGGGCACAATAGCTTATGTGCGACATCCATGATTAAACGGTCTAAACCTGTCGTGCGATGGTTTTTAAGCTGTTGTGCTATTTTTGATGGAAGCGTGAGGTTAGATTACGACAGCCGTTACTCAGGTGGGTCCCACGTATTTGCCTGCGGCATCTGGAGCTGCCTGACCTTTCCCTACCCTCCCCTTTTCTTCTCCGGCGGCGGCGGCGACCAGTTCGTTGTAGGCGGCGGCCATTCGTTCTTGGCGGAGGCTAGTTCGTTATCGGGCCCCAGTGATTCCTGGTCGTTTCGATTTGGATCCGTCAGTAGTCGCGTCGGCCGATTTGAGAGCTAGATTGGTCGTGGGCGGGTGCTGAACGAGGGGCAATGAGATGGAGTCGCCAGAGACTACTTCGAACAGGTAAATGCATCTCTTTTTGTCTGGATTTGAATGCTATTTGGTCCTAGCCCGCTAGCTAGCTCACACTGCCCGCCGCCATTCAAAACAGGGGAGATGCTGTGGGGAGAAACTTCCAATTCACTGTCGAATTCTTTGTATCAAAATCGAAGCTAGGTGATGGTAGCGTGCGGAACATCGATAGAGAAACAGTTGTGAGATGGGAGGTCGATTTTGCAGAGATTGATCCCCAAGAGCTGCAGATCAAGGAAGAGAAAGCCGTGAGAAATGTGGTGGAGAAACTAGGGCAAAGCGTTCTTTGGGGTCCAGCGCAAGAAGTATCATTGTTACGGTTTGATGATTTGAAGGGCGAATATGTAAGAATCGAGAATGGAGAAGAGATGGTTGAAGAAATTGATCGGCAAGATGGGTGGACAAGCAAAGAGGTTACTTTTCGTGTAGAGCTAGTTGATCTGAAATCAGATTCGAAGGTTGGATATGTGCCCTCACAGTTGGCTTCGCAGATGTTAGGTGATGATTGGGCTTCAAATATAGTGCCAATACGTACTGACGTGACAATTTTAGCTGAGGAGCCTGATGCTAATGATGAAGGGACTGTTTGTGTTCACTGGAATTTGGTAGAAATAGCTGAGAGTACTGATTTGGTCATTGCACCAATGGATGACACTGAGATGGCCAAATGTTTTGGAATTCCAGTAGATGATGTCGATGAGGAGAAGGATGATAAAAGCAAGGCTGTCATTGGTGATGCTAACAGAAGATGTCAGTCTTATGAAGATGTGGACGAAGTGTTGATGCAAGAAGCTGCAGAAGATGTCGATGATGCACAAGTTGATGAGCTGGTAACTGTGTATGACAAAGAAAACCCTGTTATTGCAGTAGGAAAGTTGTTTCCAAGCATGGAAGAGTTTAGAATGTGTTTCAAGACGTATGCAATCAAGAAGGAGTTTGACGCCAAAACCAAGTGGACTGATAAAAAGAAGTTTTATGCGAGGTGCAGAGGTTTTGATGGGAGCGCCAGGCCTTGCAAGTGGTACATTTCTGCTAGACGCCAACCTGATGGAAGCACCATCTGGGTTAATCAAATCCCACATGTACATACTTGCATTACTAGTTCACAGAGAGTAACCACAATGACATCACAGGCTTGGGTTGCCGAAAACATCTCTCCTATTTTAGCCAAGAAACCAAACACTAGTGCAAAGCAACTTAAATCAGACCTGGAAAAGGACTACCCAATTGTGGTGAAATATACCACAGTGTGGAAGGCAAAACAAAGGGCTATGAAAGAATTATATGGTGATTGGGCAAACACTTTTAGGATGCTTTATAGCTTCAAAGCATAGGTGGAGAAAAGGTCACCTGACAGTGTTGTGGAGATAGATAGAGAGGTAACAGAGGATGGCAAGGTCTACTTCTCTAAGTTTTTCATGGCATTAAAGCCTCGCATCGACGGCTTCAAAGCAGGTTGCCGTCCATATTTAAGCATAGACTCCTCTTTTTTAACTGGAAAGTGGAATGGTCAATTGGCATCATGCAACGCTCTAGATGGACATAACTGGATGTTCCCTATTGCTATTGGCATGTTTCAATCAGAGACAGAGGCTTCATGGACATGGTTTATGATGCAGTTGAAGAGATGCTTAGGTCCAGTGTCACCTTTGGCAGTACACACGGATGCCTGTAAAGGGCTAGAAAATGCAGTCAGGACTGTGTTTCCCCATGCTGAGCAGAGAGAGTGCTTCGGCCATTGACGAGGGGTAGGCTCATCAAGACCCATGGTTAAGGTCCCTAGGTTATGAATATGGGGGAGAGAACGTGGTAGAGCTGGAAGTATCGTCGGCTGACAAGCAGGGCAAAGATTTTACCCAGGTTCAGGGCCCTCGTGTGGAGGTAACACCCCTACGTCCTGCCTGTCTGTTATTGCTTTGTGAATATGATGGTTACAAGGGTCCCGGCGAGATGTCGATCTCGCTAGGGTTTTGGTGGCTCTGAAAGTACGTGGTCTGGTTCGATGGCCCTCCCAGTCCTTAAATAATAGGCTGGGTCTCGGGTGTTCGTAACCGACTCGATTTACAAGTAAGGAAACTCTAAACCGACTATTGTTTCGCCAAACTTGGAGGATACTCCATCTTCGTGGGCCTCCCTTCATGGGCTTCATGTAGGCTCTGATAGTTGGGCCTAGTCGATACGTGCACCAGGTACCCTCATGGTAGGGTACCCGATAGGCATACCCATGTCAGTAGCCCCCGAGTACTTGTCTGATTCGAAGAGTCGGGCATGGACTCATACATCATGCACGTTACATTTTTTGCATCTGTATTTAGAATTCTTATGAAATAGCACATGTTGGCTATGTCGAGTGTTTCATCGACTATGAGTTTTTGCTTATGATAGTCAAGGGATATTAGCTTAGCAGGCCCGGCACACACGACGGATCGGGGCCAGTTAACTACCATTTGTGGCAAAACCATACTAGCTTTCAATCAAACTCGAGTCCCCGGACTCGAATCTGGAACAAACTGGACAGACTCGAAACGGCCGTTGAGGTCTTACGAATCGAACTGCAGTATAATTTTGAATCAACCCAACGCGTCCGTCGGGGATAATTCATCATGTCTGCTGACACGGAAAATTTAAGGATAACGCTGCTGGAGCGGTCCTTAGCCCAGCTCGACTGATCGGTGGGTCTTACCTTTGCACTATGCATGCAGCATCCAAGGATCGTCGGATCAACTCGGGAATATTTTGAGTGTGATTTTGCTTATGAACTTAGTCGAATGTTTCGTCGACTGACACTTTTGCCATTATTCTATCGGGTGCGCGACAGCGCTCCCGATGGGAGTAGCCCCCGAGATTGTGCTTTATTGCTTGCAATGGAGGATAATCTCAAAATCTTTTACCCTGCACATTTTAGTCAAAGAAATTTTTTGATACGCTCCCGATGGGAGTATGATGCTGCAGTCGAAAGAATTTCGACTGGCTCTATGACCTTTGCTAAAGAACCAACCGAACTTATGCGAGAGACCACCCGAAGATATCATCGAGTGACTTTTATGCCAGTTGTGAAAGAGAACAACGTCAGCAATGACGCATTTTGCGACTGCTATCTCTGACAAGCGGTGGCGTGCTTGGAGAGGCTTTGATAAGACGTGACCCTGTTTTGTGGGCCCGTTTCTGCAGAGCTGACCAGGGATGACGCCGCGTGGACTTGATTTGACCGTTCTGGCGCGATTTTCACGGGGCGTGATGATGGTTTCCTGGATTCTCGTGCGTAGTGGGCGGAGTGGCCGGCGACGGTTGCTCTCCGTGGCTGCCACGTGTATGGCCAGATTTCGCGCGGAGCGTATGCATCTTTTTGACGGTTACGATCATTTTGCGATCTGTGGTAAATAGGGGGACGGCGCTGGCAGAGTTTTTTACTTGCCATTTGCTCCCTGCGCCGCCCCTCGTCTCATCTTCTTCCCCGCACTTTGCCCCCATTGTTCTGCGCCCAAGCTCTTTGCCTCCCACACCCTCCACTGCTGCAATGGCGAAAGGTGGGGGCTCCAAGCGTGGTGCTGCGCTGCTGCCGCGACCGATGCGGCCAAGGGCAAAAAGACCGTGGCGGGTACATCTGCGTCCACCGCTGCCCTGAAGAAGAACAGCGGGGATTGGGCGAGGTCCACCATCAAGGACGCCCATTTGCTCAAGCTCCGCGAGCAGGGATATCTGCCACCCGCGGAGCAGCTCGCCGTCCGCGCTCCATCGCCCAAGGAGGTATGCCCCGAACCACGCGCCAACGAGCGCGTTTGCTTTGCGGAGTTTGTGTCCAGGGGCTTCTCGCTTCCCCTCCACGACTTTGTTCGTGGCCTCCTTTTGCCTACGGGGTGCAGATCCACGATCTCACCCCGAACGGTATTATGCATATTGCGTGTTTTATCACGCTGTGCGAGTGCTTCCTTGGCGTCGCACCCAGCTGGGCGCTATGGAAGACATATTCATGGTGCGACCCAACAGAGGAGGTGGTCGCACCTACCCCGTGGGCGGCTGCGGCATCCAGGTGCGCAGCGACACCCGCTATTTCCGCCTGAAGACCGTCGACTCCGCGCAAGGCTGGAGGAAAGGGTGGTTTTATGCGAGTGTCGAGCAAGACGGAGTCGCCACCTTCTCGACTGCGGCTTACGTCAGGACCAAGGCGTGGGATCACCAGCTCTCAGCCGAAGAAATGGAGGAAGCGCGCCCTTTGCTGACTCGAATCGACGGACTGCTGGACAAGGTTACGGCCTTCACTTGATCGCCACCTTTGTAAAGAGGCGGTGTGGCCACTCCGTGCCCGAGCGCACCCCATGTGGGAGTATGAGGGCGCGGTGACTCCACTCGGATGAGCCCAGAGGAGCTGTCAAGGAACGAGCTTGTGAATCACGTGCGGCACATCACCAACTTGACGACAGGCGACAAATGCGACGTCGACTGTCCCATTGAGCCGTATGGGGCGGAAAACCCTTTGCCTGAGGTATGTCTGCATTTTAAGAGTTTGCCACTCGTATGCTATGTGTTTGTTCGATTTTGCTTCTGACTTTGCAATTTGCGATGTATGCGATGCAGGACCACTCGACTGCCACCTCTCTCCCCTCTGCCAGAAAATGGTGAGACTGAAGAAACTCAGGTGCAGGTGGTGGACCCGAAAAGGGATCAGTCGCCCATCCCTTCTGCCACCACTTCGCATGCGGAGGAGGTCGAGGAGGACGCAGCGAAGAGGTCCAATCTGAGAAAAGGCCACCGCTGACCAAGAAGTCGACACCGCGCCACCGAAGCGCGTCGACTGGCCAAGAAGGCGCCTTCTGCTGTGAGTTCACCCGCGAGGGGCAGGGCTTGGAGGATGACGAGGAATCAGGCTCACCACCTGTTTTCCAAGCCGCTCCTTTGCGTGCGTGCTCAACAAGCTCAACTCTTCCTCTTCAGTCGAGTGGTACCCCAGCCTTTGGGGGACCAATTTTTGGCGACTCCGAAGATGAGGAAGATGAGGAGCACAGGTATGTGTTTTTTGAGTATGATATGAGAATTTTGTGCTGTCACATATTTGTGCTGACCACTTTTTGCTTTGTTGTGTTGCTCACAGCGCTGAAAACAATCAGCCTGGGACTCCTCCAGTCGAGAATGTTCCAACCCTGGAGCACTCGAATTCTGCACCGACTGGAAACGAGACTGTCCAGCCAATGGCCACTGATGCTGTCACTGAAACGGCCAAGGTGACAGCCCCAGAGGTCGGGACATCAGTCGCGACTCTGAACCGTGGATGAACCACGTAAGTACTTTTTGCTGACCCGTTTACTTGGGACTGTGAGAGTTAGAATTTTTGCTGAATTCGTGTGCTTGCAGCCCTTCTACCATACCTTGGCAGATTCTGCCAAGGCTTATGTCCAGGTGGAGCAGGAGAGGGATACCATGCGCGCCGAGCTAGAGCGGCTCAGTCGTGAGTTCTCCTTTTTGCTTTTGTTTTGCTGAATTTCTTTTTGCAATGCTTGATTTTGTCGAGTATTGAATGCACGTGATTTTGCTGGGCCAGGCGAGAAGAAGGAGCTGGAAGACGCACTCGCCGCGCAGCGCGAAGAGTCGAAGAAAGAGCTGGCTGCCGCCACCAACTCAGCCGCTGCACGCGAGCGAGGATATGCTGACCAGCTCGCGGCACTCGCGCAGGCCATGGGAGGTGAGTAATCTTTTCTCCTTTTGATATGATGATATAACTGTCGAGTGTCATGAAATGACTTTTGCCTTTTTTGAATTGTGCAGAAGCTGTTGGCGCACCGGCCTCTGCGGACGTGGCGAGTGACGATCTTTCGCTGGAACAGGCTGTGGGCGGCTTAGGCGCCTATGCAACCAGGCGAAAGAGCACTCGCCAAATCGACGAGCACACTTGGCGCTGTATACAAGGTGGTGTTCCCGACTGGCGTAGTGCCGTCGGCGGACGACTTCGCCGACGTGTTTGGCCCCGGGACGTCCACCATGGCGGGTTTCGCTCGCGCCAACACGGTACGCGGATCCGAGTCCACCATCAAGCTTCTTATGGGACATGGGATAGATTGCGACTACGAGGCAGCACTGTCTGCGTTCCCTCGGAAGCCAGATGGGAAGCCCATTTCTCTGAAGGGGGTGAGCGGAGCCGCCGCGCGACTGGCCGAGGTTTTTATGACCACCATGGAGCGCCGGGCACTCGAGACTGCCAATCGTCTGCTTAGGAAATCGAATCTTAGGTTTAGGGTAGCTGTACCCTTTTGTTTTATGCCTTGTAATGATACCTTCTGAACTGCGCGAGTCTGCGCTTTGTTTGTGCTACCTTGTTTATGCAAATAGTCTTTTGCTAATGTCTTTCACTCGAAGAGTTGTATGCTTATGACATGAGTTTTAGCTTCTGACACAAACTTTGTGTTTGTGATTATGCTCTTTGAACAGTCACGAGAACCTGCTACTGCGACTAGTTCCTCGCAGGCTCCAATCACCACCCGATCCCAGGGTCAGGTGGTAAATGATGCCAAGGTGATGGAGTTTATGAAGGCAAGATCTGAAGGACGCCCAGGCTGAGCTGAATCGATTGAGGGCGAGACCCGCGTTGGCCACCCAACGCGAGGAATATGTGCTCGGGGAGATGGATCTTGTGAACAGGCAACTCGAGTGTAAGTTCGAGTCTTGCTCTGTTTACAAGCTTTTTGCGTAGCTATTGTCCTTTTGATCTGACTGGTGCGCCCGTGTTTGTAGGCTTTGTCGACAACTTCCAGGCTGAAAAGATTCGCGTGGAAGGGCGTCTGGATAGCGTGGTTGACGACCCTACGACTGGGCGTCAACACTTTTGGCTTGATAGGTACCATGCCCGCATACTCGCCACCCTGAAGGATCGCGTCTGGCGAAGTGCTGAACTGCTGGAGTTATGCCGGGCAGCGTTTATTCGCCTGAACGAGACTCTTTTTCCTGCGGGGCCACAACCACAAGGGATTCGTGCTTTGTTGAACATCTTCCGTCAAACAAATCCCATTCGAGAGTTGCTGTCTCAGAGACTTGTGATTGGAGCCAACGCTGCAATGGCGTATATGCGTAGTCGAAAACCAAGGTTGGTGTTGCGGACACCTGCAGCCGGAGAGGTTCTCGAACAAAGAGACCTGGATGACACGATCCAAGCTGCGGAGACACTAATCGAGTGCACTCGCGAACAGCTTTGCGGTCCCGAGCTGCCCGTAAAGGACGAGCCTGAGGATTAGAATAGTTTGCGAGTGCAATTTTTGTATAGGGGGCAGCCCCCGAGTGTAATTTTTGACTCTTTGTATATTGTATAGTTTGTATACTTTGATTTTTTGTCGAGCCCCCGAGTCAGTCGAGCGGGGTTTGTGAAATATGTTTGGTTGTGAACCAATGACTGTGCAGCCCCCGAGTATTCGAGTGCGGCTGCAGAGTTTTTGTGTTCTTTGTTTGGATCCTTGTTACGCAGCCCCCGAGCATTCGGGTGCGGCTAAGGCATTGTGTTTCTGCAAGAGCGAGAGCTCATTTGATCGATAACACAGCCCCCGAGGGTTTCGGGTGCGGTTAAGGTATGAATTATGCGGGTAGTAACCACAAAGAAGTCGAAGGAACATTGATTTTATTCCTCTTTTGAATGTTAGGCTGCAGGCCGCCTCATTAAAAACCTTCCAGTCCCCTTAGGTACCCTGGTAAGGAAAAGAGCGCGTCTGAAACCTGCAGCCATCCGACATATAGCCTATTACATTGTATGACTGTGAGCACTTTATGCGTAGAAACGGCGCAGATGCGCAACGTTCCAAGGATTATGAGAGAGTTCGCCTGTCTTCGCGTGCTTCAGTCGATATGCGCCTCCACCAAGGACCTCCGTGATGATGAAGGGACCTCCCATGGGGAAGCGAGCTTGTGCACCTTCTTTTGCTTCATCGAAGAACCAGGTCGCCACAACAAAGGACCTGGTTCGCAGTCGACGGCTATGGTAGTTGCGAGATCCTGCTGGTAAACAGCTGTGCGGGCCAAGGCCGTGTCGCGCGCTCATCGAGCAAGTCGACTGCGTCTTCGAGTGCTTCTTGCGTCGTCTTCATTGTATGCTTCAACTCGTGGCGCATTGAACCACATCTGATGGCAGAATTGCCTCTGCACCATAGACCATGAAGAATGGGTGAACTGCGTAGAAGTGTTGGGAGTTGTGCGTAGGCTCCATAGCACAGATGGTAGTTCTTCGACCCAAGCACCCGCAGCTCTTTTGAGTGGCACCAGGAGGCGCTTCTTGATCCCTCGTCACAAGTCCATTGGCCTTTTCGACTTGGCCATTGGATTGTGGATGCGCCACGGATGCGTAGTTGAGCGTAATGTCCTGCTCTTTGCAGAAGGTTTTGAACTCCTCAGCCGTGAAGTTTGTGCCGTTATCAGTGATGATACTGTTTGGGACACCGAAGCGGTAGATGATGCTCTTTATGAAGTTGACTGCCGTAGTAGCAGTCGAATTTGTGATGGGGACCGCCTCGATCCACTTTGTGAACTTGTCGACTGCCACCAGTAGGTGAGTATGCCCGCCATGCGATGATTTTTTGAGTGGCCCAACCATATCGAGCCCCCATTGGGCGAAAGGCCAGGCCAGCGGTATAGTCTTCAACGCCGATGCGGGTGCGTGCGGCCTTGTTGCGAATTTCTGGCAGCCGACGCACCTTTTGACTATGTCCTCCGCGTCTTTGAGTGCTGTAGGCCAGTAAAACCCTGCGCGAAAGGCTTTGGCTACGAGTGATCGACTGCTGGCGTGATGCCCACAGGTACCTGCATGAATATCTCGAAGTATGGCTTGGCCATCTTCGAATGCGATGCATCTTTGGAACATACCTGATATGCTGCGCTTGTATAACTCGCCGTTGATAACGGTGTATGCTTTTGATCTTCGAGTCACGCGTCGGGACTCGGTTATGTCATCTGGTAGCTCGCCGCGGAGTATGTAAGCCAGAAAAGGTTGAGTCCAAGTTGGCTCAATGAGGAGTACCTCGACTGGGGGGTCCTCTGTGCTGGGCGCTTTGCTTTTGGCTGGCGTAGTCGACGGAGGAGGCTCTCGTTTCTCCTTGATAGATCTGTGTTCGATGCGCTCGAGGAAGACACCAGGTGGAATTTGTGCGCCAGTTGAGCCAAGATTGGCTAGCATGTCTGCTTCTTCGTTACTTTCCCTTCCTATGTGCCTCAACTCACAGCCTCGAAGCTGCCCTCCAGTGTGTTGTACAGGTCGCGATAAGCGATCATGTTGTCCGCGATTGCGTCGCAGGCCTTCATTGTTTGCTGCACCACGAGATTGGAGTCGCCGTAGATCATCAATCGAGTGCACCCAAGTGCTTTTGCCATCCGCATGCCATGGATCAGAGCCTCGTATTCAGCCTCGTTATTGGAGGGTAGTTTGAATCCCATCTGCAAAACATAACGTAGCTTGTCCCCTTTTGGTGATATGAGGATGACGCCTGCGCCTGCGCCTTCGTGTTTCTTGGACCCATCGAAGTACATGGTCCAGGAATTGGACACGTCTGGTGCTCCAGGTAATTGGGCCTCTATCCACTCGGTTGTGAAGTCGGGTAGGACTTGTGCTTTGATAGCCTTCGGGTGCTCGTACTTGATGTCTCTTGGAGCCAGCTCGATGAGCCATTTTGCGACTCGACCCGTTGCATTGGGGTTTGTGAGGATATCACCGATTGCTGAGTTACTTACCACGGTGATCGGGTGCTCGGTGAAGTAGTGTGTCAACTTCCTTGAGGACATGAATACAGCGTATGCCAGCTTTTGATAGTGCGGGTACCGCTGTTTTGATATGGAGAGAACCTCGCTCAGGTAGTAGACTGGACGTTGTATGCTTTGGATGTGCCCCTCCTCCATGCGTTCGACTACCAGTACGGTGCTCACCACCCTGTTTGTAGCCGAGACATACAGGTAGAGTGGTTCCCGTTCCTTAGGTGCGACGAGGATCGGAGGGCTTGTGAGGATCCGCTTGAGATCTGTGAAGGCTGCTTCAGCTTCTGGCGTCCACTCGAACTTGTCCGCCTTCTTCATCAGTCGATAGAATGGTAGAGCCTTTTCACCCAGTTTGCTGATGAATCGACTGAGCGCTGCTACTCGTCCTGCTAGTTTCTGCACATCGTGAAGCTTTGAAGGCCTTTGCATTGTGAGGATGGCCTGTATTTTCTCCGGGTCTGCTTCGATTCCACGGGCAGAGACTAGGTACCCTAGGAGCTGCCCGGCTGGAACGCCGAACGTGCACTTCTTAGGATTGAGCTTGATATGGAAGCGTTTGAGGTTTGCGAACGTCTCCCTCAAATCGTCGAGTAGTGTGTGTTCTTCCCTTGTGGTAATGACAATGTCATCCACGTAGACCTGGACGTTGCGTCCGATTTGCTTTTTGAGGCAGTCCTGCATCATGCGCTGGTATGTTGCACCCGCGTTTTTGAGCCCAAAGGGCATAGTTGTGTAGCAGTAGACCCCGAGTGGGGTTATGAACGCCGTTTTTTCTTCGTCTTCTTGCTTCATCCTTATCTGGTGATAACCTGAGTAAGCATCCAGAAAGGAGAGTCGTGCGCATCCGGCGGTGGAGTCGACGATCTGGTCGATTCGGGTAGCGGGAAGTGATCCTTTGGACAGCACTTGTTCAGCGCTGTGAAGTCCACGCACATCCGAAGGATGTCTGTATGCTTCTTCTCTACGAGTACGGGGTTGGCCACCCATTGTGATTTCTTGATTTCCCTAATGAATCCTGCTGCGAGTAACCGGTCGACTTCAGATTCGACTGCGGTTCGCTTTGGGCCGGAGATTCGACGCATCGTTTGCTTGACTGGCTTTGCATCTGGAAACAATTGGAGAGAGTGCTCGGCGAATTCCCTGGGAATACCTGGCATGTCGGCTGGACACCACGCAAATATTTCCCAGTTCTCACGGAGGAATTCGACGAGCGCGCCTTCCTATGCGATAGGCAGGCTCGAAGATACGTTGACTGTCTTGGACGGATCGGTCGGGTGCACCTGATGCGACCTTGTGTCATTTGTAGCATTGAAGGATCTGTCGACTGCCAACTTCTTATGCTCCGGAAGGAGTGTGCGGTCGTTGGAAATCGCCAGTCGGCGAGTGATTCTTCCACCCCGAACATCTCGGAGATTTTGCTGAACTCGCGGTCGCAAGCATCGGACCTTTGAAAGTTTCCACGGACAGTAATGACTCCCTTTGGTCCTGGCATCTTCAGCGTGAGGTACGCGTAGTGTGGCACCGCCATGAATCGAGCAAACGTCGGGCGACCAAGAATAGCATGGTATTGTGATTTCCAGTCGACGACCTCGAACTCAATCGACTCTGTCCTGAAGTGGCTTTTGTCCCCGAACGTAACGTCGAGTTGTATGGTGCCTTCTGGGCTAATTGCTTTGCCAGGAACAATACCGTGGAAGGTATTTGAAGATTTTGGGAGGTTTTCGACTGACCTGTTCATTTTGCGGAGCGTGTCCGCGAAGATGATGTTTATGCCGCTGCCTCCATCCATGAAGACCTTGGTCATGGCGTAGCCTCCTATTTGCGCGTCGAGTACCAGAGCCGCGTGCCCTGGTCGAACTACAGCTGGGGGATGATCCTCTCGACTGAAGCTTATGATGGTTTCCGATCCCTTCAGAAATTCGGGCATGGCAGGAGGTGCCATGACAGCCATGTTCACCTGTCGAGTGATTAGCTTTTGCTGCCTGTTGGAGGGGCGACCCTTTTGTATCATGTACATCTGCCCGTGGGGCTGTGGATATTGATCATCTTCCGCCCGTAGTACGGGTTGTATGGCACCTGCGAGGTTTGCGCCTGGAGCAGGCTGTGGTGGTGGTTGCGGTGGCGGCTGTGGCGCCATGAGAGCGGGCACAGCGTTCGGCTGTGGTGCGGGTGCAGGCGTGGGCTGAGCAGGTGCTGGGCCGTACCTTTTGAGTCGTATCATGTAGTCAGTCGCCATTTGGTCGAATTCCCTGCAGTTCCTTAGGGTGTGATTGGAGCGTAGTTTTCCGTCGTCCCCCTTGAAGAGGTGGAATCTGCACCAGTCGTCCATCTTTTCCTCGAATGACCGCTCGGGTTTTGCGTCGCTGCGTTTGCGCCATTCTTGCCTTTTGTAGCTGTCGCTCCGCTGCTCGCGATCTCGACTGTCCCGTCGATCATCCGAGCGTCGATTGCTTCTATCTTGGTCTCCCGGGGTTGTGTGTATCCAGCCGCCATGAACTCGGGTCTGTTATCGTCGTAAGGACGTTTGGAACGTTTGCGCCTGCGATCTTCTCTGTATGAATCTCTGCGGCCTCGACTGCCGCTTTCGTAGTTGTCGCGTGGTGGGGAAGCACGGGATCTGCGTACAGAATCCTCTCCATCTGCCCACTCAGTCGCAACTTTGATGAGGTCAGCCAGGGAGGTTGGCTTTTCACGACCAGTGCCTCTTTGAAGTCCTTCCTGGCGAGACCTTGTATGAAGGCATCCATGGCCCTGTCTTCTGACACTTTGCCAACCGAATTGCGTATTTCGGTCCACCGCCGTATGTATGATCTCAACGACTCGTCTGATCGTTGAGTGCATGCCCTTAATTCTTCGAATGTCTTCGGGCGCTCACATAGAGGCTCGAAGTTTTTGATGAAGTCTCTGCGGAAATCGTCCCACGAGTCGTATGATGATGGAGGGAGCCTTGAGCCAGTCGCGGGCAGTTCCTTCGAGCATGAGTCGTATGTACTGCATCGCCGTGGTGTTCGTGCCACGCTGGCATGCCACGGCGAGTCTGTAATCTTCTAGCCACCCGGAAGGTTCTTGGCGACCGTTGTACTTGGGTTGTTCGCCTGTCAACTTGAACCTTTGGGCATCCGCGTCTCACGGATGCGTCGAGTGAAGCACAATGCTCCGCATGGCTCTGGTTCGATCAGAGTATGAATCGCTGCTATAGGATCTTCGAGATCTGCTTCTGCTGGACCTGTGCCGGCGCGTGCTTCTCCTTCCTTCATCCGAGTGGTGGCTGCGACCACTGCGATGATGTGCTGCGTGTCGTGAGTCGACTATGTCGCGATCGCGATTCCTTGCTGGAGTTTTGTCTTCTGGCTGTATAGCCTGTGCCGCTAGAGCTAGCGATTTGAGTTGTTGGCGATGCAGGGCTGCGTTAGGGTCATTCGCCGGAGGTTGCATTGCCTTGAGGTAAGCACCTACGGAGAATAATGCACCCGCAGCAGTTTTGGGCACTGGGATTCCGTTAGCGTCCTCTGTCATGAACGACAGGTTACGGGTGATTGCTACCCTTTCATGTTCTGGAAGGCTTGCCAACCGCGACCTAGGTCGTGGGGTTGGTTGCATTGTGGACCCGAGGGATTGCTCCCTTCTTCGGGCACTCGAGAGGCTGGCTTGCCTTTTGCGCTCTTCGAGCGTCGCTCGGTAGTTTTGCAGTCGAATTGACTCCTGCCAGTTGAAGTACTGGAAGGTCAACATCTCCTCTGGGGTGGAATTTGGTGGCATCATTGTGCACTCCTTTATGACTTTATCTGCTTTTGCTGCCATCTCCTCCGTGATTGTCAAGGTTGTGACCCCATCCGGCATGGTTACCGTGCATGGGAATTGTGCAGGCCTGCGAGCGGCTGCGTCTGCGGATGATTCTGCGGAGAAGGCCACGTAGACCTGATGGGGCGTGACCCGTGGACAGGTGTATGTGCTGTCGATTCCAGTCATGGACTCGACGTCGCCGTCGAGGCTCATGTCAGAGCCAGTATGTTCATCGAGTAGATCTTCGAGGCGAATCTCGTTGTCGATGTGCTCATCGCCTATGCTCATCTCGGTGTTGGCGAAGCCATTATGGATTTCTGAGTCGAGGTTGGTGTTGGTGAAGATCTCCGAGTCGACGTTGCTGTCGTTATGAATCGCGGGCTCGTAGAAGTCATCGAGGGAGATCCCGCAGTCGAAACTCTCGTCGAGTGGTAGGTTGAAGTCGACGTTGCTTGTGCGGTATGCTGATTCTGCCTCCTCGCCTTGGAGTTCCGTCATCATGAACCTGTCGATCTCGCCGGTCGACATGGTTGTTGCGGGCGAGCAGGCTTCAGGAATCGACGACGGGGCGAGCGCAGTCGACGGAGCCTCGAGTGCGCCCAGCGCCAGTTGTTGCGGATCTGTCGAGTCCTGCGTGCCAAGATTGTTTACGAAAAAATTGAATGCTCCAACAGTCAAACTCAAACCTGATTCAAGGCCGGAAAACGCCTCCTGAAGCTCCGGCGAGTGCGGATTGAAATTCATTGGAAGAGCAGATGCGCTTTTTGCAGGTGAAGCGGGCAGGCTGCCGCTTTTCGAGTGGATCGGCGAGTCGCCGTGTGTCGCCTGGATCGGCGAGTTGCTGTTTGCTGACATGGCCGGCGAGTTGCCGTTTGCAGATGAGATCGGCGAGTTGCCGTTTGCTGGTGTGATCGGCGATTTGCCGTTTGCTGTTGGGACCGGCGAAACTTCGAGTCCAGCGCTATTCTTTCCCACAGACGGCGCCACTTGACGAGGGGTAGACTCATCAAGACCCATGGTTAAGGTCCCTAGGTTATGAATATGGGGGAGAGAACGTGGTAGAGCTGGAAGTATCGTCGGCTGACAAGCAGGGCAAAGATTTTACCCAGGTTCAGGGCCCTCGTGTGGAGGTAACACCCCTACGTCCTGCCTGTCTGTTATTGCTTTGTGAATATGATGGTTACAAGGTCCCGGCGAGATGTCGATCTCGCTAGGGTTTTGGTGGCTCTGAAAGTACGTGTCTGGTTCGATGGCCCTCCCAGTCCTTAAATAATAGGCTGGGTCTCGGGTGTTCGTAACCGACTCGATTTACAAGTAAGGAAACTCTAAACCGACTATTGTTTCGCCAAACTTGGAGGATACTCCATCTTCGTGGGCCTCCCTTCATGGGCTTCATGTAGGCTCTGATAGTTGGGCCTAGTCGATACGTGCACCAGGTACCCTCATGGTAGGGTACCCGATAGGCATACCCATGTCAGCCATATGTGAATGAATTTGATAAATAAATTCAGAGGAGAAGAATTTGGCCGCATGTGGCCAGCAGCAAGATCTTACACTACCCAGACACATTCATATCATCTGGGTAAGATAATGGCAGCATGTAGTGAGAATGATTTTGGTACATGGCTGCAAACCCACCATTCTCTACTATGGTACATGTCCGGATTTAATACTGCCATCAAGTGTGATCATATCAACAATAACTTGGCAGAAAGTTTTAACAATAGGGTGAAGAAGTTAAAGGACTTGCCTGTGCATGACATGGTTGACCAGATCAGGATAATGATCATGCGCTTCTGGGAATTGAGAAGAAGGATTGGTGATGCTCTGCAAGGGGATAAGCTGCCTGCAGTGGTACAACAGGTTGTCAATAGGAGCAGAAATCTTACACATTTGTGTGTTGAGAAATCTTCTTTGTGGGGTGTTGAAGTCAGAGATACTAAGACTGGCAGGAGGCATGTTGTTGACACTAAGTGCATGAGTGCACTTGCCTCGAGTGGCAACACACCGGGAAGCCATGTGAGCATGCCATACTTTTCCTGGCCTCCAAACCAAAGTTAAATATGCACCCATATTTGCATGAATATTACTCAGTAGAAAAATTCAACGCTGCATATGCAAAACCAATTCCACCACTTACAGACCAGTCTCAGTGGCCTGAAGTGGACATTGAATTTACCTTGTGTCCTCCTGTGACAAAAAGGAAGGCTGGCAGGCCAGAACAGAGTAGATACAAGGCATGGTTTGAGAAAGGTGAGAGTAGTAAGAAGGCAAAAAAGGATGACAAGCCAAAAATGTCCAAAAAGGTAACAAACATAGATGCAAGCTTTGCGAGGAACTTGGGCACCGAGCTGGATCTACCAAATGCCGCTACACTCCTGAAAGGCCGAAGTATGTCCATGTTTGTGTTGTAATTGTTGTCTTGTTGCTTTTTTCACTTACTAACCAAATGACATAATTTATTTTTCAGGAGAAAACGAAAACCTCCTGTTCAGCCCCTTGTTGTTGAAGATTGCTGGCCAACGAAGAAGGCAAGAGGTGGCGGACGTAGAAAAAGAGGAGTTTTGGATGCTTTGGTGCTAACTGAACCTGTTCCAGCTGGTGAGGTGCAAACTGAAGCATTTTTCGATCCTTTGGTGCAAACTGAAACTGTTTCAGCTGGTGAGGTCCAAGCTGAAACAGTTTTCGATGCTTTGGTGCAAACTGAACCTGTTCCAGCTGCTGAGGTGCAAACTGAAGCATTTTTGGATGCTTTGGTGCAAACTCAAGCTGTTCCAGCAGGTGAGGTGCAAACTGAACCAGTTTGGATCCTACGGTGCAAACTCAAGCTGTTCCAGTAGGTGAGGTGCAAACTCAAGCAGTTTTGGATGTTTCTGTTGAGGTACAAGCAGCTGTAAGACGAAGAAGAAGTGTTGTGGGAACACCCGATGATAGTGATGCGAAGAGCACGAAGAGCATGAGTGAACTTGTCGGTGTAGAATCAATAACCGGCGGCGACAAGACGAAGAAGAGAAAATCAAGTGCTAAAAAGAAGTGAAATCAGTGTGAAAACTTATGCTATGTAACTTATTTGTACTTTGATTCGTGAAAACTTGTGTGATGTAGCTTATTTGTACATTGATTCTCGAAAACTTTTTGCAAATTTCAAATTCAGACAAAAATTTGAATTTGAAAAACAATATTTGAAGTACATAACTATGTGGTATTACTATGGAATGTTTTCTAAACTATTATACACGTTACGTGATATATCTGATCTCTTTTGCGTAGTACAGCTCATAGTCATGAGAAATGTGCTCCATATGAGCTCCAAAGCTAGGGTTAACACCCCCATTTGTAAGCAAGTTTTTTTTCGACTTTTTCAAAATGAGCCAAAAAGATAGGCATGTCATCTAGTGTGCAAATATAGCTTACATGCCGAAAATTGGATCATTTGGACAAACTATGTGTGTTTAACCCCATACCCTAGCTCATTTTCACCTAAAAACTAGGGTTAACACCCCCATTTGTAAGCAAATGTTCTATTGACCTTTTCAAAATGAGCCAAAAAGATAGGCATGTCATCTAGTGTGCAAATATAGCTTGCATGCCGAAAATTGGATCATTGGGACAAACTATGTGTGTTTAACTCCATACCCTAGCTCATTTTCACCTGAAAACTAGGGTTAACACCCCCATTTGTAAGCAAATATTCTCTTGACCTTCCAAAATGAGGCAAAAAGATAGGCATGTCATCTAGTGTGCAAATATAGCTTGCATGCCGAAAATTGGATCATTGGAAAAACTATGTGTGTTTAACCCCATACCCTAGCTTGCATGCCGTGAAATAGAAAACCATAAAAAAAATACGTTTAAAATATCAAAATGAAAAACTAAGTTCAGATTCTTCTTTGTCAGTCCAAAATGGAGCCACTATAATTTTTTTGAATTTTTTTAATTTTCAAAACCCAAAACCCTACCTCACTTCCATGAACTCTCTGCATCCTCAGTTGAGATAGCTCACTTGTGTGAAGATTTTTTCGTGAAAATATCCGTATACCTAGTTTATATTTTTTAATCGTAAGTATATGACATAATTAGACTATGTGCGTCGGTTTTCTATTTTTTCAATTTTTTTTGAATTAGTTATGCTCATTTGAATGTTGGTCAAACCTCGCAAAACCCCGTTGATCGCCTGTGGCCGTTCGATCATACCCTAGCACCGATCTGTGACCGTTCGATCATACCCTAGCGCCGAACTTCTAGAAGGAATCCGCGGGCCGGCTCTGGACCGTTGGATCGCGTTGACGGTTTGGATCGCTTTTTCCTACCGCGATCCGCGAGAGGATGGTCCTGCATCGTGATTGGCTAGAGTCTATTTTCAAGATCATGGAACCGTTGGACCGTGGTTCTGTGGCGCCCGTGGCTGAACCATGCATGCGCCCGCGAGTTAAAAACCCTAACTCCAGAGATAACGGCGGTCTCCTCCCGTCCGTCCTGCCCCGCCACGTAGGCCTGACAGTGGGTCCGCACGGTCAGAAATGCTGTTAAGACAACTAAAATCAGAATCAGTGCTCCTTGTCACACTCCTGCCCCAAAGATAGGTGGTTTGTGTCCCTAGCCTCAATTTCGGTGGTCTCAGACAACTTAGCCCCAATTGTGGTGGTTATTCGTCATTTCCTCAGAGATGGAGACGAAGGTGGAGTCGACGCTTGTGGTGACAAGCAAGGACACGCTTGCGGTTCAGGCTGTGGCTGTAATCGGAAATCGTAGAATTGATCCGATCAATTTGGATAATAAACACTAGTAGAAAATGGGCCTATGGTCCCGGTTCGGTTGGGCCATCAGTCCCGGTTGCCCAACCGGGACTGGCCAATCGGGACTAATGTTAGTCCCGGTTGGGCCACGAACCGGGACCAATGTGTGGCCACGTGGCCATTCTGGCTGGGCGTGGGGAGAGACTCATTGGTCCCGGTTCTTGTTACGAACCGGGACCAATGAGTGTTTTTTTTTTTTGGTATTTAGGGTTTAGGGTCTCCCTCTCGCCGGTGCCCCCTCTCCCTCTCGCCGGTGCCCCCTCTCGCCGGTGCCCCCTCTCCTTCTCGCCGGTGCCCCCTCTCGCCGGTGCCCCCTCTCGCCGGTGCCCCTCTCCCTCTCGCCGGTGCCCCTCTCCCTCTCGCCGGTGCCTCCGTCGTCTCCCCCTTCTTCGCATCGCCGACGTGCTCTCCATCGTTTCCGTACGCATATTATACGCTCTACTATATACACAGTACATGTTGATGCATATATAATTAATATTCGATCTCTTGCGAGAATACAACTATTTAATTACATGGAGATAGATCAAGCCATCAAGGCATATGTAGTTCATCGTCCGAAGCATAATGTTCTCCCCTTTCATCGATGACCTCCCTAAGCAGAAATCCCGCCAATTCCTCTTGAATTGCTCCTACGCGCAGTTCTGGGTCGATCTTCTCCCGCATTTTGCTGAAAGCAGTTGTTCTCCGCTCAGTGGTCAACTCGCGAATGAACTCGCAAACGTAGAATCCACATAAATTACTCCCCGGTGGCTGCTGCGGACTTTCCACCGTTTTATAAGTTAGCTCATCTTTGAATGGACCTTCTACCTTCTGTTTGAAAATTGTCCAACACCTGCTTTGGCAAAGAAAATGAACAAAGGAGTTATTAATTACTTGACATCAGGGAACGAACGAAAGAGGGCGATATAATGCGATAATGATTGAAATTACTTGTTGAGCATTTCTTTCATGTCGGACCACAACGCTTGGTCCCAACTTAATGAGTCGTGGACTTCAACTGTGGACTTGTCAGGTTGAATGCTTAGCAGAATCCAGTGGAACCTGCGGACGTTTACATAAAGCAGACATGCATAGCTCATCAATTACACTTAACATCGAGAAAGCCAAATAAAAATATGTACAAGACAGAAACACTCACCTGAAGTTGTA
This sequence comes from Poa pratensis, assembly GCA_947311845.1. Classification (NCBI taxonomy): domain Eukaryota; kingdom Viridiplantae; phylum Streptophyta; class Magnoliopsida; order Poales; family Poaceae; genus Poa; species Poa pratensis. The sequence continues at coordinate 33,072,190 of CAMZMU010000058.1, read as the reverse complement.
AGGAAATAGTATTTCCGTACAGAAATGTTGCATGGTTAAAAAGGTGGTCAGGTCATGCTCCACGTCTTTGGGGTGATTGACTAACGTATGTGAATTCACGATATATGGGTCAACGAACCCAACCTCAAAAACTTTAGATCTTTTGCATTCCAGCATCTTCATTCTGCATAATAGCGTACAAAAGGATATATATATAGGCAGGATAATATAATACAGGCAATGAACGAGCTGAGCTAGAGACTTAATTACGAAAATAAATCACTTACAGACAATAGCAAGAGAGGATAGATTTGTCGAGGGCGCGCTTTTGGAATAACTGGAACAGTTCAGTCAGTTGAACCTGTATAGTGTAACGTTTGAAGAAATGCTCCACTCTAACGTCCAGCGGAAACCACTCTTTCGCGTCCTTCTTTGATGTGTGCACCAGGTACCAGGTATGCAGATTTCGCATATGTGTTGATAGACCCGTCATCTCCTCATTACTGACCATAGGCTCCCCTTGGACATATTTCCGTGCCATCTCTAACATTGGCGCATGTTCATAGCCTAAAAGTTGACCAAGGCTCATACCCAAGGCGGTAGCCTGTTCCTTGGCCTGAGATACAGTGACACCAAGTTCTTTAGCAGCAGCTATGGCTCTGGGGTCCAATAATTCCAGGTCTTTATCCATAGCGACTCTGAAGTCCTTGTCGACATCGGAACACACTATGAGCGGGGGACCGATTGATTTTTCTGCTGTCCGAGCTGGGCAATTTGTTTCCCGCTTTTTGCACTTCTTCCCTTGTTCTGCTCAGACTGGGCACGTGCTAGCTTAGTAAGTTCACGACCATAGTCAGATGGCAGATTCATCGATATCTGGGATGGCTGCTCAAGGAAGGACTTTCTCCACTTTTTGGATTTTTCATCGTATACCGGCTTCTGCTCGGGCTTTTTTGGTGCAAAAAAAGCCTTATTGTAGGCAGCCACCTCCGCGGCGTTTTCCGCTACAGTCCTGTCATAAGGTCTAATGGGAAGATTCTTATGAGGTACTGTTGGGAGGGGCGACCTTTTACGTTTCGGTGATCGCTTACCCCTCATAGTACGAGCGGTGGGCGGAAACGGCTGACGCGGCGGCGGAGACGGCTGACGCGGCGGCGGAGACGGCTGCGCTGGAGACTGGTGAGGCGGTGAAGAGGACTGTTGCGCTGGAGAATGCTGAGGCGGTGAAGAGGACTGTTGCGCTGGAGACTGGTGAGGAGTCGATGGCCTTGGCTGCCAGTTCGGAAGCACGATGAATTCCTTTGGCCATAGAATGGTCGCTTTCTTGGCTTCTCCAAGTTCAAGCACCTCCCCATCTTCACCTGCAGGGTGTTGCAGCTTCAGCTCCTCATAATCTTTCATCACTTCATCCACCGCGACAACAGCGTAGCCATTTGGAACCGGAGAGAAATGGTAAGTTGGATTAGGTCCAATTGGTACGACATAGCCGACCGCCACCTTCACGGTTAAGTTAAAAACTTTCACATGCATCTCACAAGGTGTGCTCTCCGTGATATCATCCACTGGGTAGCGACGAAGTGGAGCCACTGCATCATCATTACCATCCTGGAGCTCCGTGGAAGCCACGCTGCTTTTCCGATTCGATGGGCCACCGGTACCATCGCATGCAGCTTCTACCATGTGCCGTTGAGATTGGCCGCTAGTACCTTGCTGGCTAAGCACGGCAATTTGTTCCTTCTGCGCTTTAATTCTTCTTCTATATTAAGCAGCCGGTCTGCAGCAGCGCGTGCTTCCATTGCCTCCCTTTCCTTTCTCCTCTGATGGCTTCTATCAGGAAATTTCTTCCTGTGCTCGGGAATCGCAATTGTCTTGGGCTTGGAGCCAGGTACGCCTCGTAACCGTCCGTCGTGTTCCTTATTCCCAAGGGCGCGTGTGAGCTCGTCATCCTCTCTATCGGGAATGAACCGTCCCTCTTCAACATCCTTTACTGCTTTTCTAATTTCTTGGATGGGTAGTAGGGGATTATCTTTGTGTCTTCTGTTATATATGCACTTCCCTTCTGCGTCCAACGTGCCCCCATGCCCGTAAAACCAATTTCTTGCCCGTTCGATCCACTTGAGTGGCTCTGGAGTGATCCCATTAGCCAGCAGGTCCGCCTCAAGTTTCTCCCACTTAGGCATGCTACCAGCGTAGCCACCAGGCCCCATAGTATGGTGGTACATCTTTAGAGCAGCATTTGCCGCATTTTTTGCAGACTTTTCCAGAGCTTCCTCTGATTTCTTGTACGCCACAAATTCTTCCCAGTAGTCCTTTATCTTCTCATACCCTTTATCGAAGTCTGGAGTCTTATTTTTCTTGACAAACAGTTTGTTCAATCTTTTCTTCCAGTTCTTGAATAGCTCGGCCATCTTCTTAAGTGCCCAGTCCTTGACTTTTTGCTCCATGATTTTCCGGGCAATCTTTTCTGCCTCATCTGGATCCTCCTCATCTGAATCCACCTCTGGCGCCGGCAGGGTGAAATTAACCATGAGCTTTCTCCAAAGTCTTTCTTTGCCCTCATCGCTGACATATAGCTGTCCTTTCTCGTTTGGCCGATGCCATTCTCGAACGGTGATCGGGATGAAGTCCCTAACAAGAACTCCGCATTGCTTTACCATTTTATTTTTAACACCAGGGGGAGCAGTCGGTGTGCCGTCTTCAGCGACTCTTTCGATCGTGTACCTTTCTTGGTCGCCCAACTTTTTGGCTGGGCCTCGTTTTGTCCTTACAGAAGATTTGCTCGATCCGGAGGGCTAAAAGAAGAAAGAGCGTTAATATATGTATATAGACATCAGAGACTTAATTAATACAATCTTCGGCTTCATTAATATATGTATATGCACCTCGCCGGAGTTTAATGTTCCACCGGAGCCTTCGGCTTCTCCCTCGTCGGCTTCTCCCTCGCTGACTTCTCCCTCACCCCGGCCGTCGGGTTCTACCTCACCGGAGCCGTCTCTTCGGTTGAGAGACTCATCTCCCTCACCGGAGTTGTTCAAAAACTCCGTGGTGACATCGACAATATCTTCCGGCCCGCGGATTATATCCTGGAGGATATTTTCCTGATCTTCGTCTCGTTCCATAGTTTCTGCAAATTAAGAACAATGCACAAAACTTTAGTTGGGTAACTTGTTCCATATGTCAAGATACATCTACAATATCATAAACCCGTAAACTCGTATCGTAAACCCGTAAACTCGTAAACTCGTATCGTAAACCCGTAAACTCGTATCGTAAACCCGTAAACTCGTAAACTCGTATCGTAAACCCGTAAACTCGTATCGTAAACCCGTAAACTCGTAAACTCGTATCGTAAACCCGTAAACTCGTATCGTAAACCCGTAAACTCGTAAACTCGTATCGTAAACCCGTAAACCCGTAAATTTGCATCTTTGCATATCTAACACAATTTACCGGGTCAACTTCCGAACCACGATCTACCGGGAAGAACAAATACCGGACAAGAACACAATCAATACATGGCATTGATGCAATGCGCAATATGTATGCATGATCAATTTAATGCATTGACATGGAACTCTAAATCATGTTTGAAATGTTATTGAATTAGGACAAGCACAAATTAGGACTAACAAAATTTTCCTATACAAAAAAATCCTAACACTAACAAAATTTTCCTATACAAAAAATCCTAACACTAACAAAATTTTCCTATACACTAACAAAAAATCCTAACACTAACAAAATTTTCCTATACAAAAAAATCCTAACACTAACAAAATTTTCCTATACACTAACAAAAAATCCTAACACTAACAAAAAATTTCCTAACACTACATTTTCCTAACACTAACATTTTCCTATACAAAACAAAAAAATCCTAACACTAACATTTCGTATACAAAAAAAATCCTAACACTAACATTTTCCTAACAAATTTTTTTTCCTAACACTAACATTTTCCTATATACAAAATAAAAAAAATCCTAACACTAACATTTCCTATACAAAAAAAATCCTAACACTAACATTTTCCTAACAAATTTTTTTTCCTAACACTAACATTTTCCTATACAAAAAAAAAATCCTAACACTAACATTTCCTATACAAAAAAAATCCTAAAATCCTAAAATTCTAACTCACCGATCGAGAAGCGGCCGGTGCGGGCGGCGGTGGGACGGCGGTGGCGCTGGGCGCGGGGACGGCGGCGTGGAGGCACGGGAGGTGTGCGTGGAGAGGAGGGCGGGGTCAGGCCGGCGTCTGGGCGGCGTACGCGTGCGGGGAGGAGGCCGGCGCGTCGGGCCGGGCGCGTGGCTGTGCGGGGAGGAGGCCGGCCACGTCGTGGCGTGTACGGGGAGGAGGCCGGCCGCGTCGGGGCGGCGTGCGCGCGGGGAGGCGGCGGGGCGGCGCGTGGAGTCGGCGGCGGGGCAGCCTGACGGCGTTGATGCGCGGCGCCCTTCTTGCTCCTGCTCGTCTCGATGAAAACCGTCTGTGCGTGAGAATGGGGAAGAAGAAGAGGCTGGGGGTTAAGTAGCAGGGGGCCATTGGTCCCGTTGGCTGCATCTTTGGTCCCGGTTCTTGCCAGCAACCGGGACCAAAGAGTGCGTCATTTAATGCCAGATCGCTGCGCGCGTCCAAGGATCTTTGGTCCCGGTTCTTGGTAGAAACCGGGACCAAAGAGTCCTTTTTCAAACTTATTTCGAACTTTTCAGTTCTGAAATTTTGTTCCCGCCTTTTTTTTTCTTATTTAGGTGTTTGGATATGAATTTCAAATGGTTTTGAATCTGAAAAGACTTTCAACATGAAAAGTTTTTAAATTTGAATAAATAATCCAAAACCATTTTCTGTTTTCTAAAATAATTATTCTAACTATACAAACTATTAACCATTTTGCCATTTTCAATTAAAAATGCATTAACTTTATTGCATATTTTGAATTGACAAAACTTTCAACGTGAAAAGTGTTTGAATTTGTATAAATAATCCAAAATCAATTTTACATTATTATTGTCATTTTCAATTTAATATGGATAAATTCATATCTTTAAATCCGTAAGTCGAAATTCGACAAATAATCCGTAAGCAGAAGTAAATGCAGAACAATTTCAGAAAACCTATATTTGTAAGATGAATGTTTGGTGTTGTAAAATGCAGAAGAAAGCAGATAAAAATTATTAATTCATTTATCTTAATGCATTACATAAAAGTTTAATACATTATTACACATGATACAACGTCTCACAAGCGCTTGAAAGAAACACACCCCTGATCCAACATCACCAACATTATTCTACATAAACGGACTTGCTGGCTCGAAGGCCGTAGGATTAGGGGGAACGGCGGGAGGAGCCAGCCCCGTGGGCGGCCGCCCGGTTCTCGCGCGCACGTTTGCGGCGGAGGGCAAGATCCATGGAGGATGAGTCTTTCAGCGCCCAATCCAGATCGGAAGCCTCCTTCGCCTTGAGCTGGTAGGAAGTCTTGGCTCGCTGGACAGGGTAGTCGCGGACAGACTGGAAGGAGGCTTCCATGGCCTCCTGTATCTGCAACCCACAACCTTCTTCCCCGTCGTCGCTCCAGTCGAAGTCGTCGTCCTCCTCCTCCTCCGCGGGAGGAGCGGCGGCGCCTGGTGGAGGTGCAGCGGCGCCAGGTGGAGGTGCGCCGGCACCTGGTGGAGCAGGAGGCCGGTAGCTGGGCATTCCTCTCCACACCGGGCTCGTGGGCATACGGCGGGATAGACTCCCGCGGTTGCGCCCAAGCGCGCTCTGCCGAGCACGCTCGACCTCGTCCAGAAGGCGTTGCGGTGGGCGTGGCGGATCCATCTCGTGGAGACGATGCGTTCGTGGCTAGGAATGGTGGATTAGGGTTTACCCCGTCGGCGACAATATATAAAGACCTCCAGGGCAGCGCTGGGGGAGGACACGTGCCCAGGGAAGCGCTGGGGAGGACACGTGTCGTGACCGCAAAGCCCGTCTTTAGTCCCGGTTGGTGTTGCCAACCGGACTAAAGAAGCACACAGATCGTGTGTTTCTTTCAATCGCTTGTGAGCCGTTGGATCAGGGGTGTGTTTCTTTTGAGGGATTGTGAGCTGTTGGATCAGCAGTATCACGACCACTTCGTGAGCCACATGACCCGGTTGGTGTTACCAACCGGGACTAAAGAAGCACACGGATCGTGTGTTTCTTTCAAGCGCTTGTGAGACGTTGGATCAGGGGTGTGTTTCTTTTGAGGGATTGTGAGCTGTTGGATCAGCAGTATCACGACCACTTCGTGAGCCACATGACCCGGTTGGTGTTACCAACCGGGACTAAAGAAGCACACGTACCCTATATATAGCCGCCCTCCTCAGACAAGTTACTCACTCACACAAAACATTCCAGCGTCACTCGGAGAGGCATCTTTGGGCAACCAGCGGCAAGACGTCTCTGATGACCTGCGACCGTTCCAAACGGCAGAGACGTCTTGCCGCTGCTTGGATCGAAGTGGTGCTCAAACACAAAACATTCCAGCGTCACTCGGAGAGGCATCTTTGGGCAACCAGTGGCAAGACGTCTCTGATGACCTGCGACCGTTCCAAACGGTTGCAGATCATCAGAGACGTCTTGCCGGACGGTTGTAGATCATCAGAGACGTCTTACCGCTGCTTGGATCGAAGTGGCGCTCAAACTCACGAGCCACCGTCGGGCTGTATGCAGGGGGAACTGTGTTTGGACGGTCGAAGCTGAGGTTTGAGAGGTTCCCACGGGAGGTGTGGGAGCCGACAACCACCTACCACGCGTGTTTCACCACATAAAGGTTTAATACATTACTACACATCACATAAAGGTTTAATACATTACATTGATTTACATAAAAGCCATGAACCCTTCTTCGCGTATGTCCCTGGCCTATGATCGCTTCAGCCGTAACCATGGAGCATCTTCATTATTTAACGGGATGCTTGGGTCAGTTCTCACTGTGAAGGGCGGAATTTCATCAAACTTATCATAATCTGCTGACATGTCTGTCTTGTCCTCGACTCCCACGATGTTTCTTTTCCCTGAAAGAACTACGTGACGCTTTGGCTCATCGTATTCGTTTGCTTGTTTTTTCTTTTTTTCGGTATTCGTTTGCTTGTTTTTTCTTTTTTTCGGTCTGGAGGACATGTCCTTCACATAGAAAACCTGAGCCACATCATTGGCTAGGACGAATGGTTCGTTCTTGTAACAACCAAGATTCTTGAGATCCACTGTTGTCATCCCGTACAGCTGGTCTACCTTTATCCCTTCTCCATTCATGTTGACCCAACTGCACCGAAACAAAGGGACCTTAAAAGTAGGTCCATAGTCAAGTTCCCATATCTCCTCTATGCGACCATAGTATGTGTCCTTTTGCCCATCGTCGTTTGTTGCATCAAAGCGGACACCACTGTTCTGGTTGGTGCTCTTTTTATCTTGGGCGATCGTGTAAAATGTATTCCCATTTATCTCGTACCCTTGGAAATTCAATACAGTCGAAGATGGTGACGCGGCCAACAAGTAGAGCTGATCTCCGACAGTGGTGTCATTCATGAGCTGTAATCGCAACCAACTGCCGAAGGTCTCCATGTGTTTTTCTTTAATCCAGGAGTCATCCTTCCCCGGGTTCTTGGAGCGTACATAATTCTTGTGTTCCTCGATATACGGAGCCACGAAGGTGGAACTTTGTAGAACTGTGTAGTGTGCTTGAGTTAAAGAATGCCCGTCCCTACATATCAGTGCTTTCTTTCCTAGCGTGCCTTTTCCACTCAGTCTCCCCTCATGCCGCGATTCAGGAACACCAATCGGCTTAAGGTCAGGAATAAAGTCAACACAGAACTCAATGACCTCTTCTGTTCCATAGCCCCTTGAGATGCTTCCTTCTGGCCTAGCACGGTTATGAACATATTTCTTCAAGACTCCCATGAACCTCTCGAAGGGGAACATATTGTGTAGAAATACAGGACCGAGAATGGCAATCTCGTCGACTAGGTGAACCAGGAGATGCGTCATAATATTGAAGAATGATGGGGGGAACACCAACTCGAAGCTGACAAGACATTGGACCACAGCCTTCTGTAAACTTGGTAGAGTTACTGGATCGATGACCTTCTGAGATATTGCATTGAGGAATGCACATAGCTTCACAATGGGTACTCGAACATTTTCCGGTAGAAGCCCCCTCAATGCAACCGGAAGCAACTGCGTCATAATCACGTGGCAATCATGAGACTTCAGGTTCTGGAATTTTTTCTTTGCCATATTTATTATTCCCTTTATATTTGACGAGAAGCCAGCCGGGACCTTGATACTGCTCAGGCATTCAAAAAAGATTTCCTTCTCTGCTTTGGTAAGAGCGTATCTGCTTAAGTATTGACGCCCTTTATCCGTCTGCTTGTTGTATGGGTCTTTCATACGTTGCTGGTCTGCCCGTGCTTCCGGTGTATCTTTTGTCTTCCCATACACGCCCAGGAAGCCTAGCAGGTTCACGCAAAGATTCTTCGTCACGTGCATCACGTCGATTGAAGACCGGACCTCTAGGACTTTCCAATAGGGTAGCTCCCAGAATATAGAGCACTTCTTCCATATGGGTACGTGGTTGTCAGCGTCATTCGGAACAGATAGACTGCCAGGACCCTTTCCAAAGATTACTTCTAAATCCTTGACCATGTCATATATAACATCACCATCAGGGAGGTTAGGCTTCTTCCGGCGATCTGCCTCACCGTTGAAATGCTTGCCGGGCTTTCTTACGGCATGACCGTTCGGAAGAAATCGACGATGCCCCAGGTACACATTCTTGTTTCCCAAATGTATACTTTCAGTCTTATCTAAACAGTGCGTGCATGCATTGTATCCCTTGTTTGACTGTCCTGAAATGTTACTAAGAGCAGGCCAATCATTGATGGTTACGAACAGCAACGCTCGTAGGTCAAATTCCTGTTGTTTGTGCTCATCCCACACACGTACACCTGGTTCGGACCACAACTGCAAAAGTTCATCAACTAATGGCCGTAGGTACACATCAATGTCGTTGCCGGGTTGCTTCGGGCCTTGGATGAGCACTGGCATCATAATGAACTTCCGCTTCATGCACAACCAAGGAGGAAGGTTGTAGATACATAGAGTCACGGGCCAAGTGCTATGACTGGAGCTCTGCTCCCCAAAAGGATTAAAGCCATCTGTACTTAGACCAAATCTTAAGTTCCTTGCGTCATCTGAAAATGTCGGGAACTCTCTGTCGATTTTTCTCCACTGGGACCCATCGGCGGGGTGTCTCAACTTCCCGTCTTTCTTACGCTCTTCTTTGTGCCATCGCAACAACCTGGCATGCTCTTTGTTTCTGAACAGACGTTTCAACCGTGGTATTATAGGAGCATACCACATCACCTTAGCAGGAACCCTCTTCCGGGGGGGCTCGTCATCGCCCTCAACATCACCAGGGTCATCTTGTCTTATCTTGTACCGCAGTGCATTGCATACCGGGCATTTATCCATGTTCTCGTACTCACCGCGGTACAGGATGCAGTCATTAATGCATGCATGTATCTTCTGCACATCTAATCCTAGAGGGCAGATAGCCTTCTTTGCTTCGTATGTAGTCTCGGGCAATTCGTTATCCTTTGGAAGCTTCGGCTTCATTATTTTCAGTAACTTCTCAAATCCCTTGTCAGAACAACCAGTCTCTGCCTTCCATTTCAGCAGTTCCAGTGTGGTACCGAGCTTTGTGCTGCCATCTTCGCAGTTTGGGTACAGCAACTTTTTGTGATCCTCAAGCATGGCCTCCAACTTTAGCTTCTCCTTTTCTGTATCGCATTCTCGCTTTGCATCAGAAATGACCCCACCAAGACCATCAGCGGGCTCATCTGATGCCCGATGTTCACCTCTTTCTTCTTCAACGTCTTCCATAACAGTATCACCGCATTCCTCAGGGAACATAGGATAGTTGTCATCATCCTCCTCTTCTTCATTGTCTTCCATCGTAACCCCTCTTTCTCCGTGCTTGGTCCAACAATTATAGCTGGGCATGAAACCTTTCCGAATCACGTGGTCTTGAATGGTTCTCGGGTCAGAGTACTCCCTGACGTTCCGACACTTCTCACATGGACAAGGCATAAAATTATTCACTTTGTTTGCCTCAGCCACATCGAGAAATTTATGCAGGCCTGCAATAAACTCGGAACTGCGTCGTTCGCCGTACATCCATCGCATCCGTGCATCCATCTGCATCATATATATAATTAAGTTTATCAAATACCATTACAATAACATCTTGAATAGTGAAATGACCACCGTACATCGACACGTGCAATATTTCTGTATCAATTACAGATGAAAAGGATATAGTTGCTAACCTCGGCCGAGGATATCATCTTGTGCGAACTTAAGTGTGGCTCGGGCATTTCATCGAACACATCTTGTGCGTGGCAAAGAAAAAAAAACTAGCACCACTTCCCACCAATCCAACCAGAAAAAAAAACAGAGGAGAGAAGAGGGGGGTGGGGGTTATATATAGGCAGGGGAGGTATTGGTCCCGGTTCTTGGTAAGAACCGGGACCAAAGCTCCGCGCCACGCCACGTGGCTGGCTCTGGAGCTTTGGTCCCGGTTCTTGCCAAGAACCGGGACCAATGCCCCCAACCGAACCGGGACCAATGCCCCACGGGGCCCTGGCAAATCGAACCGGGACCAGTGCCAGGCACTGGTCCCGGTTTTTGCCTGAACCGGGGCTAATGGCAAACAGGACTCCGGACGAAAGGTCCTTTTTCTACTAGTGAAAGTTGTAAAATTCATATGATAAAATCGGGATTCTGACTACTTTGATCGCAGTCCTATTTGTGCAAGAGCCCCAGTACCAACAGGGTTTTTAGGACATCTTCTGCTGGGAGTCAGATCCATAAGTAAGTGAGATCGACTCCAGCAAATAAGTTATTTTGGTGCTTATGGTTCTAGTACTCGATCTGAAATTTCCGAAATTTGTCGAAATTCAATTAATTTGGTGGTTCCAGAAGATAAGTTAGTTCGGTCTTTGTTTGAAAAAAGTTTGGCCTTCTATGGTGGGATCGTCTTCAGAATGCAGCTATATTCCCTTTCCCTATTATTTATGGTCAAGCTTATTTTGGATTTATGTATTATGATTTGGGTTTTCATTTTTTGTTTCCTTTGGACTTTTTTATTCTTCTTTTCATAAAATCAGTAAAAATCACATCAGAGTCTTGTTGTTTCCTAGATTTTTTTTGTCAATTCGTCTGAAATTCGGAATGAAATTTCTGAAATTCGGTTATTTCATTTGGGCTAAAACAACAACGAAATGCAAAACCAGCAGCTTAACTGTATCAATCGATCTCGGTGTGCATCAACCATCTCCATTTGTTGTTCAGTTCTAGGGTTGGTCAGGCGAAAGAGTTGCTCCATCAGCCACCTCCCCCAAACTCACTAAAGCATGAGATCTAGACCATTGGACCCTTGCAATAACCCTACCCGTGAAAAATAAATGTTTGTGACGGCAACACATCCTTTCTCTTTAGGCATGTCAAAATCATGAAAACACATGGCAACATTTCCAAAAACACCAACGTGCAAAAAATAAATTGTATGCACCGAATTCCATTAATTGCTCACAGCAAATAGTCCAAAAAATCATGGTAGGTATGCAACATATATAGAAACCAGCACTTACAACAAATGCAGAAAATACTTGCAGCGTGAATGTAACATCTGCACCAAACACCAGTCATCACAGCATGCCGCGCGCCCTATTGTTTGCAGCAAACATACACGAGCTTGCAGCATGTCTAAATAACATATGCGTCATCAGGAAATGGCACACCACTAATTATTTTTTGGAGCACCTTGCTCGCCGGCGAGGAATCCGGCTCGCCCTTGCCCTAGCTCTCTCGTGTGCCAGATCCGGTGAACACAGATCCATTTACCATAGTCTCATGCAGTCATGCCTTCTCCGAGCTCGGTTCTTACAAATCAGGGTGATCTACAAAAGCGCTGCCGCCATCAGCACCACCGACATCCACAAGTCAAACCAATCTAGAGTTTACTCCCTAGTTCGTCCGCTTCGAAACCTCATCGAGACAAGACAAGGTTCAACTAGAGCGAGCGTTCTTGGGCGCTTACTCAGAGCTCTCTGATGAAGGCGACAAGCCGCTTAATCTCGAGGACGAGGACCCACCGTCGGCGACGTCGAGCCTCAGCTGCCGCGCCATGGCTTGCGCCGCCGCCCTGATCTCGCCTGACTCCATGGCCTCTCTCACCGCCCTCTCCACGACGGCGCTGTCGCACACGTCCTTTATGTCTGTTAGAGATATGTAATAGGACATATATTGTAACAATACATGTTGTGTACGGTATAGTATACCGACACATATATGTATTCATGTAAGCCACGGTAAGGGCATATTCCTACCCTATATTAACACGTATCCTGAGCCTCGGAGAGGCATCGGTTCCGCTCACGTACTATGACATGGTATCAGAGCTACGATCCCTCGAGACCTAAAAATCGCCGCCGCCGCCGCTCCAAAACCCTTCTCTACGATCTTCTTGATCGGAAGCCACACAACCCTCCACGATCCTCACGATCGGAAACTCACTAAGAAACCACAAGCCCTAACGATCTCCTGATCGGAAAAACCTCACATCCGCCACGATCTACTAGATCGGAAAAACCTCCCCCGTCGGCTCTCATGGCGTCTTCATCGTCGTCCCTGCTCGCCGCCCTGGGGAATCCGCCCTCCCAAAAGCTGACCAGGTCTAACTTTCTGTTTTGGAAGACCCTGGTCTACCCCGCTCTCCGTGGTGCTCAAGTGCTCGAGCTGCTCGATGGCACTGAGGCTGCGCCGGCGAAAACTCTGGAGGTGGACACGGATGGAAAGAAAACCTTCGTCCCAAACCCTGCCTATGATGCATGGTTGCTGCGGGACTCTACGGTGTTAAGTTGGATCATAAACTCCTTCTCGCCGGAAGTTCTTGCTCACGTAGTTGGCGTCGACTCTTCCGCCGCTGTGTGGGCTGTTATCACCAAGTTGTTCAATGCCCCCTCACGGTCCAGAATCAATCAGCTTCGGGTGAACTCAACAGCACCAAGAAGGATGATCTCACGGCTGCCGAATACTTTGCCAAGATGAAAGGTTTTTCTTCTGAACTTGCAGCCGTTGGTAAGACTGTTGAGGAAGATGAGATGATAGGTTACATTGTCAATGGTTTAGATGCTTCTTATAATGATGTAGTTGCTGCTGTCAATGGAAATAACTTGATAACTGTTGATGATCTTTATGCTCAAGTTAGTGCTCATGATACTCGCCGCGATATGCTTGCTAATTCTGCACAGAACAGCACTTTTATGTCGTCAGCCAATGCTGCTGCTCGTGGCAAGAATACAGATGGTGACCGTGGCCGCTCTTGGGGTGACCGCAGTGATCGTGGCCGCTATGATGATGACCGCCGCGGTGACCGTGGCCGATATGATGATGACCGTGACCGTGGTCGTTATGACAACCGTGATCGTGATCGGTATGATGATGACCGTGGTGATCGCCGTGGTGACCGTGGTCGTTCTGCTGATCAAGACGATCGTGGCCGCCGTGACCGTTATGAGTCAGAACGCAGACGTGATGACAGAGGGCGTCGTGATGATGATCGTCGACGCAATGACAACCGGCGTGATGGAGGCAAGGGTCGCCGTCGTGGACACGGCCATGCTCCAACTCCTTATGTCAACACAACATGTCAAATCTGTAAGATCCACGGTCATCCAGCCTCAGATTGTTGGTGGCGCTACAAAGATGATGACAAATATAACTCCTCTGATGATGAGCGTGGCAATGACAAGAAAGGTGCAAACATGGCGTCCTATGGAGTTGATACAAATTGGTATCCTGACAGTGGTGCCACAGATCATATCACAAGTGAACTACATAAGATGACAACCTACGACAAGTACAAGGGACGTGATCATGTGCACACGGCCGATGGCAATGGTATGTCTATAAGTCATATTGGTTATTCAATGTTGCATACTCCCCATAGTAATTTACATCTTAACAATATTCTTCATGTCCCTAATGCCTCAAAGAATCTTGTTTCTGTTCATAAACTTACACGTGATAATGATGTCTTTATTGAATTCCATCCAAATTTCTTCTTGATTAAGGACCAGGCAACAAGAAGAATTCTGGTTAAAGGGCCGTGTCATGGTGGTCTCTACCCGCTAGTACCTTCCTCTACCGGTCTTCCAAGCAAGTTTTCGTCACAATAAAGCCTTCGTCTTCCACATGGCATCGCCGCTTAGGACATCCTTCCTCGTTTGTGGTGCAGCAAGTTCTTAGGAAAAATCAGATTTCGTTCTCTCCAGAAATAAATCCCTACGTTTGTGATTCGTGTCAGTTAGCCAAAAGTAAACAGTTGCCGTATCCTGTTTCCTCTAGTGTATCTACTGTTCCTTTGGAACAAGTGGTCTCTGATGTATGGGTCCTGCACCTGATTCTGTAGGCAAACATTTATACTATGTAAGTTTCATTGATGATTTTAGTAAGTTCACATGGATATATTTGCTTAAGAACCGTTCTGATGTTTATCAAGTTTTCCTCAACTTTCAAGCTCTTGTTGAACGAAAGTTTGATAGGAAAATCATCACTATGCAAACTGATTGGGGTGGCGAGTATGAAAAACTCAATGGTTTCTTCCAGAAAATTGGGATTACACATCATGTTTCCTGTCCCCACGCACATCAACAAAATGGTTCTGCTGAACGCAAACATAGACACATTGTTGAGGTTGGTCTTGCCCTGCTTGCACATGCATCCATGCCCTTAAAATTCTGGGATGAAGCTTTTCTTACAGCCACCTTTCTTATTAATTTACTTCCTAGCAAGGTAATTGATTTTGAAACTCCTGTAGAACGTCTAGTCCACACCAAACCCAACTATGATTCCTTACGCATCTTTGGCTGTGCTTGCTGGCCGAATCTTCGTCCATACAATAAAAGAAAACTTGCTTTTCGCTCCACACGGTGTGTGTTCTTGGGCTATAGTCCTCGTCACAAGGGTGTCAAATGTCTAGATGTCACCACAGGACGTGTTTATATCTCTCGTGATGTTGTCTTTGATGAAAATGTGTTTCCCTTTGCCGAGCTCCACCCCAACGCTGGTAGACGTATCCGTGATGAAATTCTTCTTTTACCTCCACATTTGACATCTAATGCTAATGGGGATGTACAACTTGATGATCATATGTCTTTGCCGGTTGTTCCTGTTGTTGCTAATAATGATCAGGACATTGGACAACATGATGTTGCGGATGACAGTAGTTCTGAAGAGGAGCCAGAAAATTCAAATTCCAGTGAAAACAGTGAAGAAATTGAGTCAAATGAAGAAGAAGCAGATTCTTCACAAAACGACGAACCGGGCGCTGAATCTGAGGAAGATCCTGGCTCGGATCGTGCGCCCTCTGATCCCGAGGATGATCTGACGGCGGATTCCCCTGCTCCGACCGACAGCATGCACATGGAGGAGGCGCACCAATCCTCGCCCTCCACACCAGCGCGGTCCCCGACCGTGTCCCCGACCACGTTCGCATCCTCGCTTGCGGACCAGTCGCCACCAGCCATGCCCACGCCTGGGTCTGGATCGCAATCATCAGCGGATGATGAGCTCCAGTCTCCCTCTGCCACGTCGCCGACCGGCTCCAGCTCTGTTGTCCCCTCCGACGGAAGCACAAGATCTTCTGCACCGAGCCCTCATGCTGATCCTATTGTGCGTCCTGCCCGCACTAGGCTTCAAAAAGGAATTATATAGCCCAAAGAATTCAAGGACGGCACGGTTCCGTATGGTAAACAAACTAAAATTTACACTGATAATACTATTCGGTATAGTATGCTTGTATCTACAGGTGAACCGTGCTCCCTGTCTGAGGCTCTTGAAGATCCGAAGTGGCGCAAAGCAATGGGGGAGGAATATGATGCTTTGATTCAAAATAAAACATGGCGTTTAGTTCCACCCAGCACAAACAAAAATTTGATTGACTGCAAATGGGTGTATCGTATCAAGAAAAAGGCTGATGGCACAATTGACAGGTATAAAGCTCGTCTAGTTGCAAAAGGTTTTAAACAAAGATTTGGCATTGACTATGAAGACACTTTTAGTCCTGTTGTGAAAATAGCTACCATTAGAACTGTATTGTCCATAGCAGTTTCTAGAGGATGGAAGTTGAGACAACTTGATGTTAAAAATGCTTTCTTACATGGTATTTTGGAAGAGGAAGTTTACATGAGACAGCCACCAGGTTTTGAAGATCCCAATACTCCTCATCACATTTGTAAGCTTGATAAAGCTCTCTATGGACTCAAGCAAGCACCTCGAGCTTGGTATTCTCGACTCAGTTCTAAATTATGTGCTCTTGGTTTTGTTCCCTCAAAGGCCGACACTTCCTTATTCCTTTATGAAAAACTTGATGTCACAATATTTATGTTGATCTATGTGGATGATATAATTGTTACAAGCTCCTCGGATCATGCAATTCCAGCCTTGCTCAAGGATCTTAATGAGAACTTTGCTATCAAAGATCTTGGAGAGTTACACTTCTTCTTGGGCATTGAAGTGAAGCAACTACAACATGGGATTTTGTTGACTCAGGAAAAGTATGCATCAGAGTTACTTGACAGGTAAACATGAAACAGTGTAATCCAGAATCTACACCATTATCTTCAACCGATCCTCTTTCTCTTCGTGAAGGGGACCCTCTCGGTCCTGAAGACAGCACAAGATATCGTAGTATTGTTGGAGGATTGCAATACCTTACTCTCACACGGCCAGATCTATCTTATTCGGTAAATAAGGTTTGTCAGTATTTGCATGCTCCCACTACTGCTCATTGGGCTTCTGTCAAGAGAATATTGAGATATGTCAAGGGTACAACCAAACTTGGTATTACATTCCAGCCATCATCATCTATGCTTTTGAGTGCCTTTTCTGATGCAGATTGGGCAGGTTGTCTAGATGACAGACGATCCACTGGAGGCTTTGCAATATTGTAGGATCAAATCTTGTTTCTTGGAGTGCCAGAAAACAAGCCACAGTTTCACGTTCAAGTACAGAAGCTGAATACAAAGCCTTAGCCAATGCCACAGCAGAGTTGATTTGGGTTGAAGCACTACTTACAGAACTTGGAGTCAAGTTAAAAGAAAGGCCTTATTTATGGTGTGATAATATCGGTGCAACATATTTGTCAGCAAATCCAGTCTTTCATGCTCGCACCAAGCATATTGAAATAGACTTCCACTTCGTTAGAGAACGTGTGGCAAGTAAGCTTTTGGACATCAAGTTTATATCTAGTAAAGATCAAGTTGCATATGGCTTTACTAAGGTTCTTCCTGTCAAGAATCTTCATGAATTTAGGCGTAATCTAAATCTTTTGCAAGTTTAGATTAAGGGAGGGTGTTAGAGATATGTAATAGGACATATATTGTAACAATACATGTTGTGTACGGTATAGTATACCGACACATATATGTATTCATGTAAGCCACGGTAAGGGCATATTCCTACCCTATATTAACACGTATCCTGAGCCTCGGAGAGAGGTTCCGCTCACGTACTATGACAATGTCCACCCCCGTCCTCCACACGGTGTCCACGAAGCGGCTGTTGATGAGCTGGTCGGCGAAGAATGTCCAGCACACCATGGGCACGCCCTCGCAGGCGGCCTCCAACGTCGAGTTCCATCCGGCGTGCGTCAGGAAACACCCCACCGCCCGGTGCCGCAGCACGTCGCGCTGCGGCGCCCACTGCACCACTCGCGCCTTCTCGCCACACAGCATCTTCACAGCGGCGAGGCTGGTGGTGCCGCCGGCGACCATGTCCGGCCGGAGCACCCAGAGGAAGGCGTACCCGGTTGCGGCGAGGCCGGATAGGAACTCAGCAAGCTCCTCCTCGGAGATGACTGTCATGCTGCCCAGGCTCACGTACACCACAGACCCAGTGGCGGACCTACAGGGTATGCCGTATATGCCATGGCATACCCTGCGGCCCAACCATGCAAGTGTATACTTGTTTTGATCAACTGATTAATCAATCTGAGCTAATACATGCAGGCTGTGGCCATTCTTTGTCTCGTTCAGGGACGTGGGTTGATTAGCTTTGGTAGTACTTGACCATCTGTCTGTTAATTACTGCGTTAGCTTTGGCCACTAGTCTACGTGCATGTTTATCAAGATGTGGGCAATAGTCTCGGGTGTAAGCCTGTAGGCTAGTTGCCTAGCTACGTCCAACAATTTAACTTCTCGTTATAATGCAAAATCTATTTTTATTTAATTATTTTGTCATATTTTATAATCGTCATTTTTTCTTCATATTTTAAGACAATACCGTTGTCAATAGACACACCAAAATTTTGGTGTGGCATACCCATTGCTAAAATTCTAGGTCCGCCACTGCACAGACCGTTCCTCGTGGCCGTCCAGCCACGCCATGCAGCCATCGTCCTCGCGCCACAGGCTCGCCGTCATTTCTGTTGACTTGGCGCCTGCGGCGGCGTGGAGAGGGCCCATGGAGAACACGTCGCGCATGTGCGGCGCGATGTGCGCCAGCGCCGCCGTCTCCATGGACGCGGAGGTGTTGAGGATGAGCGCTCGTGCCTCGCCGTTGTGAGCAGTGCAGTCGCCCATCTTGAACAGCATGGGGTCGACGTTGGTGTCGTGGTCGTCGTCGTCGGTGGCACTGGCGGCGGCAGAGCGAGGGCAGCCGGGTGCGCTCCGGAGGTCTCGTCGTCGCAGGAAGCCTTCCATCCCTGGAACGCCGCTTACCAGCTTGTCGGAAGGGAACGGGGCCCATGGTTTCAAATTCAGTTTCGGGAAAATTTCGGCCACCACTGAAATCACTCAAATTCAGTGATTTCGCTTTTCGTTTCGGCCAAATAACCGATTTTTTTCTTCAAATTCATTTAAATATTCAAAAATAGTTTAAATATTTTAAATATTTTTTGAATTCCTGTGTAGTACTGAAAGTGTTGAAATATTTTGACCGAAAGGCAATTATTTCGGTGTCTACCGAAATCACTGAAATTCAGTGAATTTCAATGAAATCTCACTGAATTTGAAAACCATGACGGGGCCTCGCCGAGCTCGATGAGCCTGCGCATGGAAAGGTACGCCAGGAAGCTGCACGCGCTGGCCGTGCGGAAGGCAATCGCCGGCACGCCGGACTCTTCGGCTATGTCGAAGGCGAATGCCATGATGCCATCGGCGATAACGCAGGTCATCGCTGGATTGCCATCGTTACTGGAATACGAGGCGAGCAGCAGGGCGCGGTAGGCGGCGCTAGCGGTGGTCCGCATGGAGTCCATGAGTTCGTTGAGGTGGGCCACGGAGCGCGGATGGTCGTCAGGGAGGCCGTCGGGAATGGACAGCAGGCGGAGACGCGGGTGCGGCGCCGGCTGCGCAGCAAGGCGGCGGAGGTTGTGGTGGGTGTGCAGGAAGGTGACATGGAGACCGGCGTCGAGGAGGGTGGCGGCGAGGTGGAGCATGCAGTTGATGTGGCCCTGCAGCGGCCACGGAAACACGAGCACGTGCGCTGCCGCATCCATCCCTCTATCGATCGCCCAAGTCATAGAGCAAACGGCAACCTAACTGGACGAGTACAAGCTGGTACTCCCTCCGATCCATATTAATGGTCTCAACATTGTCTAGATACGGATGCATCTAGTCTAAACACTTAACTAGATACATCCGTATCTAGATAAAGTTGAGCCCATTAATATGGATCGGAGGTAGTACTATATTTGTAGAGAGTTTTTTTTTTTGCGAAACATACACTACTATACTAAAGACCGTGGTTTCTCTGGATGGGCAGCCATTCGCTCCTTGGGAGCTTATCATGGTTTGCCACGTGCACGAGGGGTGCAACCGTGTTGTACGTCCATTGGTTAAGTCTGTGGGTCCACCGTGCAGGTTTCTTCTGTCCGGTTCGTGTCTTCTTTGCTCCCTTCTCTGGCTCCCTTCGTTATCCGGTAGTCTGCATGTTCTTCTCTTCCGTTTTCTTTTTTTTCGTCTGAGTTGCCCGGTGACCGTTCTTCCTCTTTGTTGTGCTCACCGGTTGCTCCCGGTTCCCTTCGCTCTTAGTTGTGCTCACAGGTTACTCCCAGTTCCCTTTGTTCTATGTTTTTTTCTTTTCCCCGCTGCGTGCCTTGTGGATTTTTGATGGATTGCTTGGCTGTTATTTTTCGGTGGATGTGTTCCTTTCGGTGGCCATTTGTTCATTAGGTTTCCTTCTTGGTTTTCTTGCCTTCCACGTTGCTTTTCTTTTTCTTGTTTTTTCCCCTTCGCTTGCTTTCCTCTATTTGCTTCTTTGTTTCTTCTTTCTTGCTTCGCTCACGGATAGTTACATGGATTCTTCGTTTAGTGCTGTCCCTTCTCCTGGCGATGGTTCATCCGCTGCTCGTCGTCGTAGTATCCGTCTTGGCAAGCGGCCTGCTATCTCGTTTGAAGGTTTTTGTTACTTACCTTGTTTTTTGTTTGTTCTGTAGGTCGATTCTTCTTCTGAGTTTCTTCTCTTGTAGGACGTGTCCCGTCCGTGAGTTCGTCGTCCGCTGCTGCTGCTTCTTCTGACCGTCCGCCCTCTTATTCTCATGTAGTGCCAGGTGATGAGATTGGTGCTTTCTTCTTGTTTGTTCTATATCGTTGTACGCCTTTTCCATTGATGCTATTCCTTCCCGGTTCGCTGCTCCCCCACTCCCCAGCCACCTGCGCCTCCTACCGGCCAGCGTCCTCGATCGGTCGGCGGCTTAGAGTACCACAACCTGGAGGAAAGCTGAGAGCTTGCACGTTGTGCCCCATGATGGAGACTTAGTAGGCAGGCCACCGACAACGGTGGAGAAACTATACGACGCAGTGGAGCTGTGCTGCGACGGCCTGCTGCTGGTCATCCGCCGTTGCATTCAGGTCTCCGTCGACGGGCAGGAGCACATGGCGGCAACACCGGTGCACGCGGCGATTGGCGGGCACGCTGGTCTCATGGAGGAGGCGCTCGGACGCGCGGCCAAGGGTCTGGCCGTTGCCAAGTCCAAGCTAGGCGGCGCCAGGGACCAGGATGCCATGTTGCACGCCGGGGAAGCGTATGACGCCTTCAAGTTGTGCTGCGACCATCTGCTACTGGTTTTTCGCTGCTGCAACCAGGTCTCCGTCGACGGGCAGGTGCAGACGTTGATCGGCGGGCGCGCCAGGATGTCCAGCTCGGGGAGGAGGCGCTGGGGCGTGCGGCCAAGGACCTCGCCGTCGCCAAGTCCACGCAGGGAGGCGCTAGCGACCAGGACGCTAGCTGCACGCCGGGGAAGTGTACGACTCCGTGGAGCTGTGTTGCGACCGCCTGCTGCTGATCGACCTCCTTCTAGACCAGCCGCCGCGTCTCCTTGTCCCTAGAGTGGACGACGACGGCGCGTGCCACCGCGCCACCGACGCCCTTAGGAAGGCCAGGACCATCCGTATGCTCGATTTGATCATTGTTGATGAATCCGACGGCAACAATGGAGAGGATGCCCTCGACGTCAAGATTTTGGTGAGTTCGAACTGTTCGTTTATGCCTCCCTGGTATCTACTCGATTGGCAGTGTACAAAACGTGCTCTACTATGTATAACTGATTTTTTTATGTCAAGATATCATCGTTTTAGCAGAAAAATTAAAATCCAAATCATTGCAAAAATTATTTGGATTTTTCAGCCATTTTTTGTTTGTCAAATTTTGTATTCATGCTCATTTGTAGGTGCAGCTCCCTTTTCCACCCAAGGAGCAGGATTCTGAGAATAGATGCATCGTTGATGGATCCTTGGGTGCTCTACCAATTTATTATCTGGGATCCTAACTATATGTATATGTATATGTATTGCGAGGCCACTATGCTACGCATGCTCTACTGACAGGTAGTTCAGTCCACCATAAATGTGTGCTTACTTCAAGTTCAGAAAACTGTTTAACTTTATCTTGCAGAGAAGTATCTATAACGAAGTGTAAGTATGTTAGCCAGAACTGATAGCCATGCAGATGTAGTAGAAACATGGTTAGACTTCCTGATTAATCAAATATGAGATTATTTAGATTTGTCTGCCTTTTACTCTGGGTGATTTAATGTACTCCAAAATAATCTTCTTCCTGATCACAGCTTATTTACGTTCTTAAGAAATGGATAACTCTTTCGGTCTCAAGAATTATGAAAGTTACTTTTCTCAATATATTATCAGTAGCATTTTTATGTACTTTCTATTAACCAGTTCATACAAGATTATGTGCAAATCTCAGTCTTCGTGTGTACTCTGGAGGATAACTGGACAGCACACTGCTCATTCCACCCTCACGAGACAAACTTCCATTTGATGTCATTTTTATTGCTCTTTCAGTTCAGTACTCGTAAGATGAATATTTTTTTTAGGAATTAAGATATCAAAGGTTTTTCTGGAAAAATAATTGAGGTGTTAGAACTTCTACATACCAAGGAGAATAGGGTTCCTTACCGCTCAGCAGGGAAGAAACAAATTGTTAGAATTAACTTTTTTATGTTTATAATTATATTTTTAAATCTGCAGATGAGGACAAATTTGTAGACAAAAGGCAACTCATTGAGCACAGCCTGACAAAGTCTGGTGAATGACAAGAAAGATATATCCATATTAAAGAGGATAGCAAATGGCTAAATTGTTGAATGGCAAGACAATTAGCTCAATGGAAGAGGAGGAAACAATTTTGTTAAAGTACAAGCTGGAAAAATATGATGCTTCTTCAAGAAAACTATAAATTACTCGACGAGGTTCTGGTACAATATGCAAGAAATATTAATTTATTTTACATTCTGTTTTTACCTGGATGAACTTCCCATAGCATTTATTTGTTCACAAGAAAATTGATTCTATTAGTCTCTTGTCGGATGAAAATATGATGCTGCTCTTCAAGAAAACTACAAATTACTTCGACGAAGCTCAGGTACAATATGCAAGAAAAATTAATTTATTTTACTTGTTGATTTACCTAGATGTATTAAATCCCCATAGCATTTATTTGTTCACAAGAAAATATCACTCTATTAGTCTATTGTCGGTTAGAAGTCCTATTTGTAAAGACGATTTTTACGTGCCTACAAATAATTTGATCCAATGAGCGTGATGTTTGTTGGGCGTCGGTCAATTAATCATGTCTCTTCTCATTTTGCCCCTTTGGTGCCATGCATTGGTCAATTAAATATCCGTCCTCTTCTTTTCTCATGGTGGTCCGAGGATAGGCATGGGGCTGGGGATAGGCATTGGTCAATTAATTTATTTTACATGTTGTTTTTACCTGGATGAACTTCCCATAGCATTTATTTGTTCACAAGAAAATTGATTCTATTAGTCTCTTGTCGGATAAAAATACGATGCTGCTCTTCAAGAAAACTACAAATTACTTCGACGAAGCTCTGGTACAATATGCAAGAAAAATTAATTTATTTTACATGTTGATTTACCTAGATGTATTAAATCCCCATAGCATTTATTTGTTCACAAGAAAATATCACTCTATTAGTCTATTGTCAGTTAGAAGTCCTATTTGTAAAGATGATTTTTACGTGCCTACAAATAATTTGATCCAATGAGTGTGATGTTTGTTGGGCGTCGGTCAATTAATCATGTCTCTTCTCATTTTGCCCCTTTGGTGCCATGCATTGGTCAATTAAATATCCGTCCTCTTCTTTTCTCATGGTGGTCCGAGGATAGGCATGGGGCTGGGGATATTCCTGTCAAGATACACGGTTGAGGTTTGTGCACCTTCCATCTTCCTACTATACATGTGCACTAGATCATGTACTTCTATATGGGCCAACATTTTCCTTTTTTGTGCTATTATTTTAAAAAAGGATGATCATACGGCCTTCTAAAAATAAGTTGGTCAATATTTGGAACAGGGCCTCGATTTGTGCTTTATTTGTCAGTCCTTTCTGCTTAGTATAATGTGTTGGTCCTAGAGAACAGGTGACATAAAATGACAGCCGAGATAAAATGTGGCTGGCTACCAATGGCAAAGAAAGGCAACAACTGGAATGGGCAAAGCCGAAATGAACAAGAAAAGGTATGGCCAGCTTGACTTACCCAGAGAGGAAGAGAACTACTTGCCAACTATGCTGCTCAATCGAGTCCCTCCGGGTCCGCAACCAATAATGCCTCTATAATTTGGTGTGATGTCGGGCTTAAAGCTTGGTCAATGGATCCACAACCGGTGAAATCAATGGATGAAAGAATCTTGTACTTGTAGTATTATTGTTGTAGCCAAGAGTTTTATGTATATACTCATTAACGTAATGCTTTCTTTAGCAGCAACCTCTGTTATGTAGTGAGTGTGTAGCTTGCAACTGCATCGCACAAGATAATGGTTAGATATCTGAAGGTGAATGTTCTAACTTGTAAATCCTTAATTGCCAAAAAGTGATTGTAATGAAGAATCAGTATAAGTGTACCAATCATATAAATTCATGGGCACTTCCATACTTAAGTTATGTTTGTAAATCTCCGGCTAACAAACAAGGTACCAATTCGTGCAAATAAAACATCAAGTTACAGTCTAGGGCTAATACAGAACATAAGATAGTGTTGGTCCTAGAGGAGCTCCAGAAGCTGCGCCCTCTTGCTTTAAGCTGAAGCCAAGGTTGGCGATAAGGCACACAATTATTTGTCTACAGAAGTTCAAAATATCTACCCTCTGCTCATACTCATGTCATGCAAAATCCAAACCGTTTTGAAGCATGATCTACACTCTTTTGCTTGGGTACAAACATTGTGGCATCACTTCATCCAAAGTCTAACAAGCCAGCATTCAACAAGTCTATATCATAACAATTGTATGAGATATCTTATGATAGAAACAGTGGACTTCTTACAAAATGCATTATGTAAATTTTCAAGTAAGTGTCGTATTTTAGGATTTCAACATTCTTCATTAGCTGTTTGCAACTCCATCTTCCATCACTAACCGCACACCATATGCAGTTTTTACCCAAGCATTATTTTATCTACATGCTAATTCAGGTGATGACACTAACCGATGGCAAATAAAAAACAAAGGCATTATTGATCTACATGGTTTCTCCTAACAATCGAGATACCCATCTAATTCTATCACAAACTTAGTAGATTTTCTTGCTCACCATGATACCCCTCTTGTCACTGTGAGGAATGTCCATACCACCATCCAAAGCTCCCTGCAATAGCAAACCAGACACTCATGTTGGTAAATGCATCATAAGGATAAAAGTAAACTTTAAAAGACAATTGTGTAACTAAATAAGAGATATGCTTTCATGCACACCCAACAGAAACACAGCCAAATGTTCTCCACGCATATAGGTGCTGCTCTAGACTGATAAGCAATTGTTTAACAAATTGTAATATCAAACCTTCAGTATACAAATCGCTCAAGATTCAAGACTGTCCAAACTTCTATTTGAAAAAAAGAGCATCCAATTAAAAGAAGTGATTAGGATCTATCATAATGTGTACGCCTAGGTATGACTACCTTACAAGTATGCAGTCATACAATAACTGGATTCGGTACCTTCAGAACACCAAAGTCGCGGTTTCCAGTAGTGGTCCTGAGAAGGCCAACATCCAATAGAGCACGGAAAGGTCGCCTCTCACCGGTAGAGAAGTCCTCACCAGTGGCCTGAGAGAGCAATCGTTAGATGTGTTCAACAAAAGCAGTATCAAATAATGATAGAAGCAAAAACATAATTATATGATTGTTTATACCTCAACATTGCCCTTGTATTCCCCATCCAAATCACGGTACTTGAGTATCCGACGAGCCAAAAGAAACCCAGTGAGTATGCTACAAGATGATTTAAACAGTTGAATTAATTACAACAGGGATCAAGCTGAGAACAAGCATATTGCGCGCTGTACTTCAGTTACATATTCTACCTGCATCATAGTTGGTGAGCCCAACTGTCAGGCCATACTGGGGAAGCTCGTGAGAATAGGCAGCAGCCATCAAGTAAAGTTGCCTAGGACAAATGATGTTCTGTGATGCCCTTTAAGACGGATGCAAAATATTCAGTAACCATAATGGATGCAGTAAGTGAGTGATGCATGTCATGTGATGTGAGAGAAGTATTAAGAGTACAGTATCAATATCTATATATGCCGAAAATCTTAAATGTAACGTTCAACGGTAGGCACTTGCACTGTAATGTTTCAGAAGCATGAATCACTGAATTTACATGTAAAATATTGTAGGATCAGCAACGAATGATTCAACACAGGTGTTCCGAGGTCGAATGCAGAATACTAGCATCGTCCAAAATCACCAATAATGTGTCAGACAGAAGCTACCCACAAATATCAATGAACAACACTGAAAGTTCCACACCAGTATGTTTTACTAACATTTGGCAATCTAAGAGAAATGGCACTGCAAGTATTTCAGAAACAGCAGGGAAATAAGAGCTGCAACACTTTCCCTGGCAGAGAAATCCCAACAATCTTTTTTTTTTTGACTTTAACCGGCAGGAGCTCTGCCATTTCATTATAGATTGAGAAAAGAACAATTACAAGCCTGCTAAGCAGGTGGGGTACAAAGAATACACAAAAAATCCCCAGCGATTGCGGGGTAAAACACAGCGGGACTACTCCCAAAAGGCCTCCTTCAGGAGGGTAATGTCATCACGCACCAGCTGAAAAACCCCTCTGGCGTTAAGCTCAGCTCCTTGAAAGGTTCGTCTATTCCGTTCCTTCCATAAATTCCACGCCATATATGCAGCGAACCTGCATTCTTCTGCCCTGCTCTCCTTCGGTGCTTCCCAGCAGGTCTTTCTCCACCATTCCTTGGTCGACTCGGTGTTCAGAGCGACCGCTGCCACCCGTGGGTAAGATCCAGAGGCGAGATGCCAGACCTCCTTTGCAAAGGTGCATCCCAGCAGAATGTGAGAGGCCGATTCAACTCCTTGGTTGCAGAAGCAGCAGTCAGCAGCGTGCGGCCATCCTCTTGCCGCGAGGCGATCATTTGTCCAATTTCTGTTCTGTAGAAGTAGCCATAAGTAGAACTTCACCTTTTGCTCCACCTTCAACTTCCAAACCCTCTCCAATGCCGGCGTGTGAACCCGGCCCAGGAATTGAGCATCGTATGCAGACTTTGCGGAGTATCGCCCGGTGGAACCCCTGCACCATCTGATCTGGTCGCGCTCGCCCGTCAGGTTGATCTGCTGGATCCTATGCCACAGCGCCACGAATTGTTCCAGCTGAATAGCGGACGACAGCCGATGCAGTCCTTTCATCCATCTTCCTCCATTGATCGCTTCTTGCACTGTCATATTCTTGCGCCAGGCCAGGGGAAAAAGGTCTGGCGCCGCTTCTCTCGGGGAAGTCCCCTGCAACCATCTGGAGTTCCAGAAGCCAGCAGTGGCGCCATTACCGACCGTGATCCTGGTGCAGGATGCGAACAACGATCGGTCGACCTCGTCGCAGGGCACTTTCGAGCCAACCCACGGCCGTGGGTTCTCCTCCCATTCGTACCAAAGCCAGCGAAGGCGCAAAGAACGACCAAATGCCGAGATATCCTTGATCCCTAAACCTCCCAATTTCTTCGGTGAGCACACTCGTGACCAATTGATGAGGCACTTACCTCCGTGTGCCTCCTCATCGCCAGCCCACAGGAAACTCCTGCGGATTTTGTTGATCCGCTTGACTGCCCACTTGTCGAGAGCAAAGCAGGTCAGATAGTACGTCAGCGTCGCCGTCAGAGTTGAGTTCACCAGCTCCATTCTACCAGCGCGATTAAAGAGCTTTCCTTTCCAAGGTGGCACCCTTGCCGCCGCTCTGTCCAACAAAACTTGAATCTCCACCCTCCGTGGCTTGCGAACCCCCAGGGGCAGGCCCAGGTATCTGCAAGGCAGAGAGCCCACCCCGCCGCCAAAACTTTCCAACACATCATCAAAAACCTGAGCCTCACATCTGATTTTGTAGGCCGTGCATTTCAGCAGATTTGCACGCAGCCCCGACACTGCCCCAAACCTCTCAAGGATCATCTGCACCGCAGCCACCTCTTCTCTGATAGGGTTCAGAAACAAAGCGGCGTCGTCCGCGTAAAGACTAGTGCGCAGTCTGGCATTGGGTTGCAGCAGAGGGGAGAGGATTCCATGCTCAGTAGCAAGTAGCAGAATACGCTGCAGTGGTTCAATCGCCAGCAGAAACAAAAAAGGGGAGAGGGGATCTCCCTGTCGCAGCCCACGTCTATGCCTGAAAGGCCGGCCCGGCAGCCCATTTAGCAGCGCTTGAGAGGAAGAGCTGGCGAGCAGAATTGACACCAAATCTCGCCAACGAGGTCCAAAACCCCAAACTTGCATTAGCTCCAGCAGGTATCCCCAATTCACCGAGTCAAAAGCCTTCGCTATGTCCAACTTCAGAAAAATCAGAGGCTTCTTCTTGTTGTGGGCTCCTCGGATGACATTCTGCACATACATGAAATTGTCTTGTATACTCCTGCCTTTAATAAATGCACTCTGGCTTTGGGAGATCAGTTTTGGCAGCTCTGGGGCGAGACGGTTGGCCAGCATCTTACAAGCCACCTTGGCCACGCTGTGCATAAGACTCACAGGTCGAAAATCAGAGGGAACAGTCACATCTCCCTTCTTTGGCAGCAACACAATGTGAGCATTGTTCAGCAACTTCCAGTGTTTGTCCCGCAATGAGTGGAGCTGATTGAACGCCTTAAGCAGATCCCACTTCACCACCTCCCAGCACTTTTTGTAAAACCCTCCTATGAAACCGTCAGGACCTGGCGCCTTTTCAGATGGCGCGTCAAAAATTGCCACCTTTAGCTCATCTAGAGTGAAAGCCACCTCCAAGTGGTGCAGATCCACTGCCGGCAGCTGCAGAGACTCCCAGTTCATAGCAAACTCGGCAGGTACAGCAGTACCAAGCAAGGCGGTGAAGTGATCGAATATCAGATTGGCCTTCTCCTCATGTCCTGTTACCCTCCCAGTTGGACCACCGAGAGATGGTATGTGGTTTTTCCGCCTGCGTCCACTTGCCTTCAGGTGAAACAGGCGCGTGCACGCGTCCCCCTCACGGATCCAAACCAGCCTAGAGCGTTGACGCCATTTTGCCCGCTCGATCGCGCCAAAGCCCAACAGCTTGGCCTTTAGAGCCCTGCGCAGCTCCACTTCGTGTGTCTCCAGGACACGCTCCTCTTGGGCCAGATCAAGATGGAAAATAATATCATTCGCCAACGTGGACAGCAGCCTAGCCTGCTTAGTCTCCGCCCGATGCCATGCCCTCAGAGCCTTAGCCGTACGGGAGAGCCGGATGTGAAGTGCCAGAATGGCGTCCGAAGTGGACACCGGCTTCTCCCATGCTGTCTTGACAATATCTGTAAACCCCTCTTTTTTCAGCCAGAAAGCCTCAAATCTGAAACCTCTAAAGTGCTTGGTCTCCATTGGTTTAAGTTGAATTGGGCAGTGATCAGACGAGGAGGAGGATGCCGGTGTTAGCTGAAAACCAGGGAACCGGGCATCCCACTCATGTGAAACCAGGACACGATCAATGCGGGTGAGCGTGGCATCTTCTCTCTCATTCGACCAGGTAAAGCGCCGGCCAACCAATGGGTAATCAATCATCTCCAGTTCGTTTATGGTAGCACCGAACCTGCCCATCATCTGAAGATTAACGTGGCCTCTGCTCTTTTCCTCCACCTTGGCGATTAAGTTGAAATCTCCAATTATCATCCACTCTGGGCAAGCGTGTTGTTTTATATCTTTCAATTCCTGCAGGAATGCGACCTTGTCATCGGTCTCTTGAGGGCCGTACACCCCTGTGACATACCAGCATTCTCCAGATGCACGATCAGTAACCGTGGCGGAGATTGAGTAATCTCCATCTGCTGTCGGGTCATGTACCACACTGAAATCAGAAGTGCAAGCTAGCAAAATGCCTCCCCTCGTTCCCACAGCCGGTTTGAACACATAATTATCCCCAAACCTCTGCCCCAGAGCCTCAACCACCAGAGCCCGATCGATGCTATTCAGCTTAACCTCTTGTAGGCAGACAAAATTGCAGTGCAGCTCGTCGAAGAAAATCTGCACAGCCTTGCGCTTTGCGGGGTTGTTCAGTCCCCTCACATTCCAGCTAACAATAAACAGCTCCATTAATTAAACCTACAGTACTCATCCGGGGACTGCCACCACAAACCCTCGGCCAACACCAACAGAACACTGACAGAGACACATTGACCAACAATCTTTCGCTATACATGGAATCTCTGAATCAAACTACAACAAAGCAATACACAGTACAAAGACCAAATCAGCACCAGGTCGTTCGATTCCCATTTCTTCTAGAAAACAACTTTAATGCTTTTACCGAAAGAAATCCACAACATCCTCTTTCGGGTAGTTAAAAACAACCGAGTAGTTCCGGGAATTCCGCAGGCATCCACGAACATAAAAAATTAGTACTAACAACTAGCGATTTTTTTCCTAGCAACCCAGTCCTAACATTCTTCGATGTGTAGGGAATTGCTGAACCTCAATACAGTGCAAGGTACAAACACCAAACCAGCATGCAATTCCATTCCTTTTTCTTATACTAGAAGACGGTTTCAGCTCTCTTATCTAAAATGCACAACATCAGCACTGTAGTAAGAGCCCAAATAACTAGGGATTCCGAAATCAATCATCCATAAAACAACAACAGTACACACCAATCAGACCAAACCCGATGTCGCAATCCACGGTCCAACTGTTGGGGTCGTCACACAGCACAAACCTCTTTACGACGAAGAGCGACCTCTCCACGCCCTTGCGGCTCTGCACAAACGCACGCCCATACACCAAAATCAGGAACCGCAGCGAGCACGGAACAGGAAACCAGGAGGTGGAGGGGCAGGTGTAGGAAATTGTGTCTTGCAACATTTTATATATCTACTACATTGTCCGGAATTAAACTTCAGTGTGGAAGTGTCACGGAAATAACAGGGAATTATTGATGTGCAGTACTTAAGGAAATATACTTAAGTAAGCCGGTACGTCTATACTGGAACACAGTATATATGAATATGCTGGAATTATACCCGGGAACAGTATAGAGTGGAATGTCAGGTTGTCCGTAGGATTGGCTCTATGGATTGTTAAAGCCTGCGAGTTTGATTGTGTATTCAAACTCGGCGCATGACTCACACATGCGTGCTGGGACCTAATTATTTAACAGTAATAGGCTCGGTAATTGGCTGTTAGGTATGGTGGTCGTTCTAACAAGTCACGAGTCCTATCTGGAAACAGATTGAGTTATCTGGAATTTGGAGTCTATATAAAGGTCCCACCCTCTAGCCTCAATATGCATTGTGAGCGGCACCATCGATAAGGCAGAGGAATAGAGGGTAGGCCGAATTAGCTCCAACCCTAATTTTTCTACATTGGTATCACAGCCGAAGGTTAACGCGCGGCCGGAATCCACTGCAAACTCTCGTCACCGCCGGCGTAACACCTCGGCGACCTTGCCGCTGCTCAACCATATCCTTCGTCGGTCCGTCCTGTGCTGTTGTGCCGCACATCCCGAGTCCCGACGCGTGCCTCGGCGATCGTTCGCTTTGCTCGTTCTTCTTGTGCGAACTCGGCTGAAATCGTCGACGTGGCTGTTTCCGTCGGAATCTGCAATTGATCTGGAGGTTATCACATGGTTGGGAAAATAACCACGGAACTACGGCAGGCGGACGCGTGTTGATTTGTCACCGATCGGATCCGCTGCGCTGCGCGTCTTTGTCGTTTCGGCGTCTCCTGGTGGTGTTGGGTTCTGTCTGCTCTTGAGATCACATGCTCTCGCTGGTGCTGGGTTAATCGCTGGGTCGGTGAAACTAGGAGGCACAGAAGCTGGAAAGATTTGCTACCGAGTTTTGATGTCGCCGGAAATTTCCCGTCACGGCGAAGGAAGGAAATTGGTATGTCTCGCACGGAGATTGAGAAGAGCACGCTCGATTTTCATGATCTGCTGTCAGGCATGCATGAGTCTCCGGTGCTTGATCGATCTGGAAATCAAGGGGAGTTTGATCGATGAGTATCATGCAGTCTTTGCTTGCTCGGTATATTACGCGGAAGGAGGAACCAAGCTCTACATATTACATGCCCGTAGACATTGTTATTTGTGCTCTCGGTTCTCTCAGATCGGTAAATCTATCTGGCCATCGGTAACACTTTATCTCACATCAAATATTGTTTTGAGTTACTTGAACTATACTGGTGGTTCTAGATACACGGTTTGGAAAGGAAAATAATTTGTTTACTTTATCTTGAAAATATTTTTATGCCATTGAACTGTTTAAACCGGAAAAGTCAAGGGAAATGAAAATTATGGAATCTGGACTAAGGAAAATAGACTAGTTCACATAATTATATCCGTTTTTTGTTTCTTTAGCTCTTGAATTTGAGAGTACACAAATTACGTGGAATATTATGCGTAATCTGGAAAAGGATAAGTAATTATTTTTTAGTTGGCTTATTTTTTATTGGGCATTATATGGTTCCGGAGGAAATTGGAACGTACTCCGAGGAAATTGAATGATTACCATGACCGGATGATTTTAATTGCTACGGTATGACGTTGTCACCGAAATATATATTGGTCTTGTCGGCATACTCTGGAATTTGTTGGAGTACTTAATTATTCTGGCGTAAAGACAAGAAGACGACATCAAGGATGTTTATATTGAAATTGCGATCACTTATTTTTGGAGGAAAATGTGAAATACTCCAATGGAAAAGGAAATCAACATTTACTCCACGGTATGTCCATTATTTTTTGCACTAAATATTTGTTTGTAACTACTTTTCCATATAGTTGGATTGTGGACTTTGTCTCTGCATCATAAATTGATGGAATAAAATGGCAAATTTAGTGATATGTGAACAATTTTCAAAGGAAATTATATGTGTGTAACTTTGGAATTGGAAATTATGCCATCAAACTCCTTTTGTGGAGGAAAATTATTATTGTTTATACATTCACCTACAATGGGAAGGAATTTATAGTTCATTATTGGAATTGGAATTATGTCATTATACTCTTTTGTGGAGGGAAGGTATCATTTTATTTTGTAGGACATGAATATTCACCTACGACGAGAAGGAATTTAATTTATACTTCTCTATCGGAATTTGTTGGTTATGTATGCTATGTGGAAAAGGAAGAGTGGAATTATTGCTCAATGAAAATTAGTGCATTATGGAATTTAACACAGTGGACTCATTTATCTTGACAATCCATTGGAAGTTGGTGTACAAACTGTACATTTTGTGAAGATCACTCCATATGGAGGAATACTTGAAATAGCAACACATGCTCTAAAATTTATTGTTGATGAAATTTACGACTTGGTCATACTCTACAAACATAATTACGCTTGTTAATTATGGAATTATAAACTTTAAGTGGGAGGACTATCAATTATGGATTTATCTTCAATGTGACATTTGGTTTTACACTCCCATTAGAGGTTCAATTATTTCATCTCATTTACAACTTGGTCACATATCAAGGAACGGAATTAGTGGATTATTAATTCTGGAATTCAAAGCTTTAGTGGGAGGATTATGATACTTCATGAACATATATTTACGGTATTTTTGGACACTCCTACTTGAGGATTATATTTGTTTTATTTCATGATTGCACTTGATATGGTCATTTATATCTTATACAATACAAGTCGGAAGGTTTTTGTTCTATACTGAAGTGGAAAATCAGTTCATCAAATGATTTAAAGGTTTGAAAACTGATTGGTGTGGGGGAAGTACACTTCAGGAATATTAATTGAAACGAATGTGATGAGCATGAAATTATTCACCGTTGTCTTATGTTATATACTCCATGGTTGAATGGAGGAATACAACTATTGGTTATTCTCTTGATTATGTTGGAAAACATTACATACTACAATTTGTTGAGTAAGTCATTATTTATCACAGTCACTGTTTATATTTTGTGAACTGGAAGGAACTATTCTATTTATATTTTGGTAGTATGGAATGATTGTACATCAATTTTTTAATGTACATATTCTAGTGGATCAAATGGTATTTTGTTTTGATCTGGAAATGAGAAAATTGGTGGAAAGTAGAAATATGATATTTTCTCATGAAGGGTGTGTTCTAATAGTCACACCGGAATTGTGTATGTTTTAAACTCAAAGGAAGACACAAGTTAAACTCCCAACACTGATATGCTTAGGAAAAGTGGGAGGAATTATCCCAACATTAACATGCTTAGGAAAAGTGGGAGGAATTAAATTGGACCATCATATCTTTGCTACTATTGTGTATTATTTGAGGAAGTTACTCTATATTTTAGAGGAAAGAATATACTGAAACTTGTTGCTGATGTTAACTATGGATGGAACCATTGCGGGAAGCAATAAACTCAATGAGGAGGAACCGCATGCCTATTGGTTGTTAATGGATTTATTTAGATGGAAGTTTAATGCAACATGCTTAGTGTAAGTTACAATTCTTTACACAAAGGAAATATTTATACTTTGTGGAAACTCTGGAATTTAGAGGAGTTGTTGTTGTTTAATTATTTACACAAAGGAAATCTTTATACTTTGTGGAAACTCTGTAATTTAGAGGAGGTGGGAATAATGACAGGATTTGCTAACTGAATAGATCAATTAATTTTATTGGAACAAGCTTCACATCAATGGAATATCATGTCATATGGTTTTATTAATGACGGAAGATGATCATATGCAAAGGTTAGTGTGAATTATTTTGTGTTATCGTTATATGTGCTAACTATGTTCTTATTGTTTCAAAAAAAAATCACATTGATGGAAGTGAAAGCTTGGTTCAGTTCTAATTTCTTATGAAAGGATTGTTCAAAGCTTCCTGTGTTTTGAGAGTGGAATCACATAGTGAATGTTTTGATATTTTTCTATGGAAAAGTGCAAACCTGTCATGTACCTTTTGATTAAGGGAATGGTACTCTGCGAGGAATTATATTTGAACTCGTGAGGAAAAAGGAAGAATAATTGTCATACCACAGTTATCGTGGGACATTATTCGTGCGACCTGAACTTAGCCATGCCACCGTAGTTGTTGCTATTTTTATTAGCACGGAAACGATTTGCTGGAATTATTAGCAAACAGAATATGAATCTTATTGAAATTTTTGGAATCACATAATGGACTTGTTGCGCAATGTAAGGAAATATGGATTACTCATTATTCATTGATGATCTCAACCTTCAACTACGGATATATTGACGCTATTTGTCATCTTGGTGAAAGGTAATCTATTTTATGTTATGTGTTAATATTTGCTTTTGTAGGTCTTTATGGTGTACAAAGGAAACATGATTTAGTACTTGTTATTTATGAAATATGAATACTTTGATGCATTAAGCATTGAAGGAAGGTCTATGGCTAAGGAATTTTCTGTATGAACTTAAAGGTCGTGGAAAGGTGCATCATAACCTGTTACTTTGTGATAATTTGACTCCAAAAGTCACAAAGGTTTATATACAACGTGAATGCACTGAAGGAAGGAATTAACGCCTAACCTTGTGATAGCATGGGAATTCACTTAGCTGAAATAAAATGTTTTCAGTCAAGTGGGAGATGTAGGAAATTGTGTCTTCCAACATTTTATATATCTACTACATTGTCCGGAATTAAACTTCAGTGTGGAAGTGTCACGGAAATAACAGGGAATTATTGATGTGCAGTACTTAAGGAAATATACTTAAGGAAGCCGGTACGTCTATACTGGAACACAGTATATATGAATATGCTGGAATTATACCCGGGAACAGTATAGAGTGGAATGCCAGGTTGTCCGTAGGATTGGCTCTATGGATTGTTAAAGCCTGCGAGTTTGATTGTGTATTCAAACTCGGCGCATGACTCACACATGCGTGCTGGGACCTAATTATTTAACAGTAATAGGCTCGGTAATTGGCTGTTAGGTATGGTGGTCGTTCTAACAAGTCACGAGTCCTATCTGGAAACAGATTGAGTTATCTGGAATTTGGAGTCTATATAAAGGTCCCACCCTCTAGCCTCAATATGCATTGTGAGCGGCACCACCGATAAGGCAGAGGAATAGAGGGTAGGCCGAATTAGCTCCAACCCTAATTTTTCTATAGCAGGGCCATACCCATTGGATAGTGGCCTGGTCGAATCTGTAGGCGGTGACGGCGCAGAGGTGATGAGGATGTCGGCGACGGCGGGGTCGAGGCGGCGCGGCACGGTGAGGTTGAGCAGCCGCGTGCCCTCCCGGTTCGCCCGCCAGGTTCAGCCTCACCTTCCGCCCAGGCTCCCGTAGCCGCCCCGCGCCATGGACGGAGGAGGATGGCCGCCCGCGCTGCTTCGTGTGGGAGTTTTAGTCGGAGCCGCGTGGAGAGCACCCAGTTGATCGCTAACGAGAACCAAGTGTCAGCAGTCTGTGTGCCACGCTGCCGATTCTCAGTCGGCGGCTCGGGCGGTTCCGGGCCCACTGGTCAGTCACGGCGTGCAGCGTTTCTTGGAACGGCTGTGCCTGGAAGTTTCCGAACGTGGATTTTGCTCATGCGGTAGGGCGCCATGCGCAATCTGGACCATCGGATTCAGCTGTCCGACGGCCAGGATTTAGCGTTGAAAATGTGCTGGGTCAACGCTAAATCCTGGCCGTCGGACAACTGAATCCGACGGCCCAGATTGCGCATGGGCGCCCTACCGCATGAGCCAAATATTATTCCTTACCCCTTTCCCTGGTGACGTTTTTTAGACTACTTTCCCTGATGACGTGGATCACTAAGCTTGGTCTACGTGTCATTTTGATGATTGGCCTCATCAGCTTGCTTAATTTTGACATTGGGGACCCTATTTGGGCGACCGGCCGCCCCAGTGATGATTTCAGAAGGTGGGGAGGAAAAGTGGTTGCAGACATGAATAGAGAGAAGTGGAATAGGTGGATTGAACGAAAGTTCACCTAGGCCATCTTGGCCTGGAAGAAGGCGAGGAGGAGGTTGTCGGCGTCCTTGCGAGCTCACCATCTTCTTCTCCGGACGCTCCCGTTGCTCCGGTTCTGGAAGATCAAGGTGTGTAAATCGATGACGAGCTTCTCCTCGCCGTTAGAAAGCAGATCGAGCAGCGTTGCTAGCATCGGCAGTGGCATGGACGTAAAAGTACAACCTTGAGCTTGTAGTCGCAGTCGCAGGCTCGCGGTTGTAGGTCGATGACGACCTTCTCTTCGAGGAGGGAACGAGGTGCGTGAGAGCAAGGGTGGCGGCAACATGATGTGGGGAAGCTTGGCGGCGTTGATTTGGGGCAGCGGGGAATGGACGACAACGTAGACAAGAAATGGAGGGGCTTAATTTGGAACGGTGAGGATGGCGACACAGAAAGAATGAACGGTCGGTTGATACCAAAAAATGTTCAAGAGCAGTTTTATAAAAGTGTAGCCATGACATAAAAAATAATCTGCTATAACAACAAGTGTTTCAAGTAAGAAAACAAATGTGTGATTATTATGGTATAAATATATAAGCATGTTAAATTATGTTGCAAGTAGATCATGTAAAGTGTACAAGTGATTGTATGCTATTGGGATTGTACTACTTTCACATCGCTCCAAGTTTCTCAGCACCTTTCTCTACTCACAGACAGTTCTCTCTTCAATTAATTTTGTACAAAATAATTATTCATCGAGCAAACTTTAACTACAAGACCAACAAAATAGATAGATTATCAGCCATCGTTATTTCTATTGAAAGAACACATACGTGCCGCCGCGCCAAGGCGTACACCGCTAGGCAAGCTCCCTATCCAACGACACCAGCCATTTCCGCGAGACATCAGATTTCATTCCCAAATCATCGAAGCGAGAAGAAGGCCACCGTCCGCAAGAACAAGCATGCTGCCACTCCGCCGTCCACGCGACAACGACAACTCCTCCACTTCTGATGAAGATCAGGTACTAATCCATTCTGACCAAATTTTTCTTCGCAGAAGTAACAAAGATTGCCAAAATTTTGTATCAACGATCACCAAGTACACAACTATTATTCTTACTTAGATCAACAAAATCTGCTTGCAAGTGCTAATTCCTACCTAGAATAGGAAATTTCGCGTTAATAGCACACTAGCAAAATACACATGATCTCCACTTATACCACTAGAACATCATCCTCGGAGCAATTGCTTGTAGAGATACCATAGAACAACAAATAGATTCCAATTTATTGCGTCAAAATATATCATCGTAGATTCAAACACTTAATAATATGATGTGCACACGATATAAAATCTTAAAAATTTCTCCTTAAGAGCATTTTACTCAGTTCCTGAAAATTCAACTACAGATCTACAAAGTAATCATGGTCATCTTCCCCGTATAGATATTTACTTTCTCGTAATTTTCTTTGAAACAGAGTACAAACATTTTAACACCGAAAAACCATACCTAATTGCCACCTTAATTAAAATATAAGATGCTTTAGAATAATATTTTATACAAGAAATAAAAAATACCTTATAAAAAATAATAATAATGATCATGACGATGCCGAATTCTAATATTTCTTCATTAAAATTAATGCAGAGAGTTCC
Organism: Poa pratensis; assembly: GCA_947311845.1. Classification (NCBI taxonomy): domain Eukaryota; kingdom Viridiplantae; phylum Streptophyta; class Magnoliopsida; order Poales; family Poaceae; genus Poa; species Poa pratensis. Next base: position 33,033,636 of record CAMZMU010000058.1, on the reverse strand, counting down.
TGGGCAGGCCAGGCCAGCGACGAGGCGGATGACACAGCAGCTGCAAATGCCACCGATCCAACCAAGCCCAACAACCACAATAACCCTACACCAGTTCATAAGCCCAATACCCGAAACCCACTATAGCGATGCATTTTTCACGATAAACCAGCCGATCAACTACACCACAGCACAAGCCCAACTTAAACCCAATACAGGCATGATGGACGTGGAGATGATCCCAGATGCAGCACCCAGAACCGCAGCTGCAACATTCAGCCTGAACCAGCCCCACAGACCAAACACAAACACCACTCCAACACACGGACCAGCCAGCCGTCCCCAGCAACAACTCATCAGGTTACGACAGGAAATCCTTGGTGGCAAAAGGCCAGTCGAAAACACCTCGCACGTAGTGTCACAAGATTCATTCATGCTACCAAATGAATGGACTTACGACCTTCACATGGAGAACCTAAGGAATCAAAATGAATCCAATCCTAGCGGGCAGCAGCATTACCCAGCAATAGGAAATCAGATTGTCTTCACGACACTGCCTCAAACAGCTGCAACAACCTATAACACCTACACGGACATCCAGATCCCACAGCAGCAGCTTCAAATGACACGCATAACCCGCAGCAAGAGCACATGGTAAGAACACAGTCCACAAAGCAGTGTACAATCTTCTTTTGCCAGATCCATATACCGCTGACAAATTTTAACAACATCTTACCAGATGATCTACCAGCCCCCGGGATATTCATCGTCAACAATGCACAACAACGCACAGTCCAGCACACAGCAGGTATCAGCGATAACACCATGTATATAACAGTATAGTCTCCTTTCTAATTATATTACATCCTAATAAACACGATATATATCTGACCAGGTGGCCTAGCAGCTGTTCTCCAGATCCTATGTTCCTATTATTCACCAGGTACTGATACGATTTAAAACACAGTGAACCATAAATTTCTCACACAGCTGGCCTAACATCTTATATTTACTAATTGGAGGCACCGTTGGAGCTTCCACGTTAATCCTAGACAGTAACAAATTTTGGCCGTACGATCCAAAGGCTAAACTGACTAAAGCCGTCGGATTTAAGCTGTGCCGGCGCATCACGCGTGCATGATCTGTTGGTCATGAGTTCGAATCCTGTATGCTGCATATTAATTAGGCATTAATTAGCCAACCAAATCATCGTCTCGCCAGTGAAAAGAAAAATCATTCGTCTCGCTCAATCTCATGGCGGCGGGAGTTCTATACTAGCTTCTCACGGTAGCGTGATTTCTAGCATCGGTCACCACGTTCTGTCTATTAGCCCATCTCCTCCGGTAAAAAAACAGCAATTGAGTCAACGGATCAAACAAACCGCTTCCCCGCCGTGTGCGGCTGCAGCAGCTAATCAAATTTGTGTCCTCTTCTGTACAGTACACACTCGGATCCAAGTGCTGTACCATTATAATCTCCATTATTCATTAATCTCTCTCTACTCATATTTTCTAATCAGATTCAGAAGAAGCTGGATAGCCTCGGTAGCGGCGTCACCCAATTGCCTCTATCCACCGAATAAATCTCAGGTGATTAAACTGCATGCATGATAGGAGGCTGGCTTGGCCATCCGATTATTTATTTTGCATACCGTTGCATGCATGCTGCATGCATGTCTGCATGCTCAAGCTTGGTTCCATCCCATCTGGGTGACCAATTATTAATTAATTTGTTACACTGATCAATTAATTTCTTACATGGTACTCCCTCCGTTTCAATTTAATTGACTTGCTATTCACCACATTTGGATGTATCTATACATGTAACATGTCTAAATACATCCACATTTGGTGGATAGCAAGGTCAGTTAAATTGGAACGGAGGGAGTACCATAGTGTGATTTCAAAGATTTATAGTGTCATGTGTAAGTCCAAAAGCACGTACAACTTTACATTATTAACTATGCAATATGTTGTGATGCTCCTAATATTAAAAAAATAGTCATCCAGTAGATTTTTGTATCTCTCTTAATTTATTTGCATCAAAATTTGAAAAAATAATTGTAACAATAATACACCACTATGTAGTATCGAAGGAATTATCTTTTGTGCTACTGTACTCGGAGTATTATGCTCTTTCACTCGGAAATAGCACATATATTTATCCGAGCTAATTAGAATGTACCAGTGTAGGTACGCAGCATGTATGTGGGGAGAGGAGAGAAGTAACTCACAATGTGATCAGAGGAACTAAGATATATATGAGCATATTGTAATAATATGGTCAGTCGCTAAACAAGTATTATCATGTGACATACTCACTAGAGTTGATACGTAATATCCAATCTCCAATGCTCCTTAGTTCTTACAAAATTTTATAAAAGATGTGTTTTGGGAGGTTTGTACCGCTGTATCCTGAATTTGCGTTGACTAAGCACTCCAATAAGTGCATTTGTCACCATCTATTTTTCCATGCGTTGAATTGGGGTGGCATCACGCCTCCAAGCATACAACTGAATCTTTTCTCAGTTAATAGATTATAGTATAAGAAACATATAGACATAAACTATTAGTGGTCTAAGATATGGGCAAATAATTTTAGGTCCATATAATAATTATTATATATTAACAAAGTAAATCACATAAACAACGTAAGCCCGTGCGGATGCACGGGTTGATGACTAGTTTATATAACCATATATTGCAGGGAATATTTGTACCGACACCTGCACAGCAACATCGCCCAAGAGCAGGCACATACCAGCCCCCTCCGCCACAGGTAAATAAATGCTCTATTGTTAAAGCTCAAGTTCGTCATCTATAAACAGACAAACGCTTATACTAAGACGACCCCATTCAAACCTTACAGGCATCTACTGTATCACCTACACGATGGCAGAAAGTGTTGGATACAGTAGCTTCCGGCACAGGACTACAGATAGCCAGAGCACCAACGCAATACACACAGAGTAACGCGTGGATTGCTTGCACAGGAGTGCGTTACCCAGGACTGCAAGACGATGAACAGGTGCAATATGAACTCATTTTCAAGAGCGGCCCAGAACCATCAACTGCAGCGGCCGAAGAAGCAGTGGCTTATGACATACTTGCTTATTTCTTCGGTCACCAAGCAATGACAGCTATGGAGTATCTGTGTAGAATTGCGCTCACCAACCAGCGGAATGCATTTCATTCCACAGCTTCCAATCAGGAAAGAGAAGGCCAGGACCAGGCACTGCTTCTACGAGCTAATACAGTTACAAGGTCTCTCCGCAAGCTGATCTTCAATGTACGCCATGCTCTTTACAAAACTGGACACGTCCCAGGGATCCAAATCGACTACCCTGGATCATTCCGTCCAAAGGTGGAATATACAAGATATGGAGGACCGACACCACCAGTATCAATAGGACACAAGCTGGGTTCCTTCCTGACTGTAGCACTCAACAACGCAATCAGCGAGACAGAGCATTTCAGGTGAAGACCAGAACACCAGAAGTTCATCCAACATGACACAAGAATACTTTGCCCACCAAAGCCAGGAAATCAACACAGTCTACCCTACCAGCTCGTTTAGTGTCGCCCGGAAGTATTTTGCCAACAAATGCTAGCAGATCTACCACTTAATTATGTACACTTCCTTTAGTACTAGGTAGAAATATTTTGCTCCCTGATGCTAGCAAAAACATCCCCCACTTATTAACCACCTTGTACCTAGCAAGTAGACCATAAGGGTCAAACAACGAACTTCACGGAAGTTCTAATGTATAAGCGTTTGTACAAAATATATTGTAATCCATCTCACGCTATAATATATTTCCACCAATGTCAGAGTCAATAGAATAGATTCCCATATTCGAACCGTGATACAGCCCAAACTGTGCTATTCATTACTCTTTTTCATTCAAAACAAGGAATCAAATAAATTTTACATTCGATCCCCAATCCACACAGTCCCAAAAACAAGATCTAAACCAAACAAATCAACAAAAAAAAACACAAAATTTAACCAATCAAAAAACCCCACGGGCGCGGCGTGACGAATCATCTGTCACGCAGGAACACCAAGCTAAGACCATTAACTTGCACGAATCATCTGTCACGCAGGAACACCAACAGAGGAAGTCATACTAATGCAAAAGGACTGCTTTTGGTGCGCTCAACCTATACAAGTAACAAATTGGTGAATTCCATGCGATCACCAGAAGATATCATCATCACGGTATGATCCACTTTAGTGAAGCAGTCAACAGGAAAAACGAAACAAAAAATACATGGAGAAAAGACCTTGCCGGCAGCACCAAGTTGTGGAGGTTGCAGGCAGTAGCAGGTTGGAGTGGTGTCCGGCAGCAGAGCAGGTCAGGGACGTAGCCAGCGGCAGGAGGAGCAGCAGCTCCAGGTGGACGCCGGCAGTAGCAGCTCGGGCTTGCGACCACCAGCAGGAGCTCAGGGAGGCCAACCTTCTTGCGGCCTCGCTCCTCCTAAAAAATGGAGGAGCATAGTATATCTGACAGATTTGATAGTATATGCGAACACAAATTGTGCTCTAAAACAACTCGACCGTGAATTGAAACATAAGGACATCAGGTATGGCAAAAAGTATAGTTCTAACACGAAGCATATGAATCCCTGGATCCGAAGGGAAAGTGCTAGACCCTCTATCGATGTAGCCAAATACAGGAAGCGCGACAGTGACGCTCATTCAGTACCAGCTCTGCTCCTCCACCTCCCCGCCATGGTCGCAGGCGCCGCCGCACAGCTCAGGCTCTCGGGATGGAGTGGTACACAACCCCCTCCCTCATCGTCGTGGATCCCCATAGATCGAAGGAAACCAACATCCCTCATCGATGTAGAAACATTGATAAACTATAGAAGGGATTGGTACACGAACCTTCAGGCCCAGCTCCGGCGACGAGCCAAGGAGAAGACCAGCCGCTCGCCACCAAAGAATCCACACAGAAGAAGCTTTTGGAGGATGCAGATCTCAGGGATGGGGAAGAACAACGGAAGAAGAGAAGGAAAAAGGTTGCAGTATCCAGTCTTCGCCTCGCCACTGTCGAGGGAACGGTTCGTGGAAACATTGGGCCGGCCCAGTAACGCTTCGTGAAGGAGATCCTTCAGGCGGCGCGTCCGTTAAGCGACGCTAACGGGCGGCATATAGGTTTTGCCGTACGGGACGGAGACGAGACGCGAATATCTTCCAATCTCCAGGGGTTGAGGTGGAGATTGAGTCGGGCCAGTTTCCCCTTCGCGCGGCCCCGATCGACATTCAGCCCGAATGTCCAGCGCGAATAGCTTTTTTTTTTTTAATTTATGTCCAGCGCGAATAGCTAGCACATCCAAACGGAGAGATTCGCGATATTCGGGACTGAATACTTCGAATATCTAATATCGAGCCCTCAATATAGACATCCAAACGAGGCATTAAAGTTCTTCTCCACTGCAATGAATTGGTAGTAAATCTGCCGTTTACATATATAAGAAAGCTCCTCAAATCCATCAGTTATTATATCTTCGGAGACCTCGTCTTCTTGCTCTTCACAACCCCTACATCCAGGTCCATCGACATCTTTCTGACTGCATCAGACCAGCGGCTCCCCAATCAGTTTGTCCAAAGTTGCGACCTGAAAGTAAAGAGCAGAAAGATCAGAATGTGTATCATGTTTATTCGAATTGTTCAGGCTAATGGTATTTGTGCAAAATTCTTATGGTCTTTAAGGGGGAATTTGTTACTGAAGTTTACTGTAAGGGCTGAGCGTTTGAGTGATCGATGGCCATACATGTTCAAACACGAGCATTACTAATTCAAGGACCTACTACTAATTCAGGGACCAACTACTGATACAAGCAATGTTACCTTACCAAAAGAAGCATCAATTTTACCAGTGAGTCCCCCGGATGACAAGTTTCTGGTAGGCAGATGAAACAATCATCATGCATTAAACTGTACACTCGTTTCTTTTCCTATCTTATTTTCTGGGTCAACTCTAAAAGTTTTGATCCTAGAGTAGTCGACAGTTTGCGGTTGCTTCAGGTAGAGGGAGGTTTTCGCTTTGGGTGTTGCTTGTTTTCCCTGTTGTCCTTTGTGGTTGTGTTGGCTCCTCCCGTGTTGTTGGTAATTGCATGGTTTTCGCCCGGTTTGTTCCATTAATAAACCAGGCACCTTCTTCTTAATAAATGGATGGGCAAAGCTTTTGTCCCATTTCAAAAAAAAAATTTTGATCAATAACATATGCAGGAGGCTATTCATTCAGAACTCAGAAGGCTGCATTTCTTGGAGGAGCTCTGTGGGCATAACTGCAGTTCAACCATCCCAGATATAAGATATATGGGCACATGGATAGGCCACCAAATTTCTCTTCAGAGAGAACTTCATATGGATGGTCATATGGCATTTTGCTGAAGATACCAAATAAATGTTGAGGAAATGCACACGTTTCGTTAGCGTGATGAATGGATAGTGCATGCATTCTGAAACTAAATTCAACAAGACATTATCCAGGTAATATGGTAGGCATGCCAAATTATTCATTGAGGTACATCTTTATAAGATCAAGAACATTATGAGCTCACGTCAGTTATGATTCAGCTTCACAAACAATTTGAGCTGGTGTTCAGGGCTGTTGTAAACCGTGCTGTTGTACACCGACTCCACCATGGAATTCCTTGAATCATCATAGATTGTTGATACTAAGTGTTCAGAATAAATGACTCCAAATAGCTCAGTAATGTGTAATGGAAGATAGCACCGGGAATATGGCATCACTCTTCTCCCGCAGACACCCCTTATATCACCTGGGATTCAGGGTGACTGAACTATGGGATATCCAAGAAAAGACTATTTACTAAGTTGCATCCCACTTTTTTTTTTAGATAAAGAGTGTTTATTAATATCGAGAAGATACAACATGCACCCAGCCTCTGCAACAACGCAATAACCAAAGTTACTACGGATGCACACAGCCAAAAGACAATAAGAAGAAGAAATAAAAAAGAAAAGTCCCGCTACAGAGTTACAATCATTCAAGCAGCCGCACAACCACCACCAAAACAACACCTGATGCCCAATTCTTCAAAAGCAACGCCTTCAAGAAGAACAGTGCCAGGCCCAACCAATTAAGGCCAGACCTTGGGTTTTCACCCTGAAGATAGTCCTCGCACTCAAAACAATGTCTTCAACAAGATCACTGTCAGGCACAACCAATTAAGGCCAGACCTTGGATTTTCACCCTGAAAGGTAGGACTTTAGACTTCACGTATGTTGTCGCCCCCACTAACATGCCGCTGCTCCAAGTCATGAAACACCAAGCCAATTCCTCATCGCTGCTAGACTCGAACCATCATTGCTAGCCTCGGATCTCGGCGTCCATGACCTTCTCCGCCAGCACCATGGAACGAGAACATGTCCCACGATATTAACAGCCAGCAGAGCTTCGAAGCGCTCCCTCTGAAACCAAACGGCCAGAGTAAAACATGGGTGCGCACGACCGAATCCCACCCGATCCAACAATCTCCAGGCATGAATCGCCCAGTGGAGTTCGCCGGCGGAGCCTTCCGGAACACGACGCTTCGGCCAGATCAATGACGCCTGGCATCCGACAGACCTTCACCTTGGCATTGAAGAGAAACCCAAGGACCACCGCCTTTTATTCAAACCGAGGAGCGGACAGATCAGAACATCATCGCAGAACATCACCGGCGTGGACAAGCCAACATCAGATCGTCCGCAACGGCCTGACTGGTCGATCTGTGGTCAAAGGCCGAAGTGTCTTCGTCCCAATCCCCCGCCCTCCTCGTGCTCGCACAGGGGGCAGCCTGACCAGCGATTGGCGCGCCGCCCCGAGGTCCACCGCGCCGCCACGAAGACAGCGGGCCTAGGCGGAACCCTAGGCCCGCGGCTAGCCTCCATCATCCGCTACCGTAGAGGAGCAGATTCCGGCGGCCGCCGCCGCCTGGCCGGGGAAACGCCGCCCCGTCCACCGCCCACGGCCAACTCCATCGTCCCAGCCCCAGCTGCTCCGTCGGAGAAGAACCGCCACGACCACCTCCCCCAGCACCTTCGGAACCGGGGGCGCTGCCACCGCGGCCGGCGCCGGCGGCAGCGGCGGAGAGGAGGGCAGATCGGGAAGGGACGGCTGGCGGCGAGATCGGGGCCCCCGGCGGCGCCCTGGGGAGCGCCGCGGGAGAGGAGGAGAGTCTCAGTTGCATCCCACATATCTAAAGCGCACACATATATTTTTCTTTTTATACCCACACCACTGTGTCTATGCATTTGTTAGACGCAAGCCATTATCCTTAATAAGCCAAACTGGCTGATTTAGACTGCTTGATCTACCTTTCCTCATCCTACTATATTAAAAAGATACAGAGAATAATCACTGTCTTACGTTTTCCGATTTCAACACATCGCAATTGAAAAAAAAGAGGATTGAATTTCTAGCTCGACATAATTCGTATTTCCTGTACCAGCAGAGGGACCTATGGTAAGCAACAACTGAAGTGTGCCTCGTGACGAGTCAAGTTCAGGTATTATGTTTCAACTATTGAACTATGGACCCGCGGCAGCGTCTTCAAGAAACTGGTACTTTGTAGGGAGCAAGTTTATGTTTTTCCTATATTTCCCTTTCCTTGAAAAAAGAAAGATCAGCAGCGAAACAGTTTTAGCTTCAAGCGAGCAGCTCTTCCCATCAACTTTAGACATATAATTGCCAGCCCTGACTATCTCTCCCTTCTCTAGTAAACTTCTGATGATATGATTTAGCAAACAAGAGTTGACGGCACATCCACTCTTCTCAATCGATGAAAAAAGATTGTCAGCTTCTTCCACTAACCCTTCCTTGATAAGATTTTTCATCATTAGACTGTAGGTAACAAAATTAGCTATCAACCCATTGCCTGGTATTGCAGCAAACAATTCCTTAGCTTCTTGGTTTCTCTGAACCCTGTAGAATGCACCAATCATGATATTGACAATCGTAATATTGAATTTCATATTCATTTTGCGTAACTTCTCGAACAGCATGATTGCTTCGCTACTGCAATTATTTCTACAAAGTCCACCGAGCACTACACCGTATGTATCGATGCCTACATTTACTCCAGATTCAATCATCTCATGAAACTTCTCCTTTGCAGCAACAGTTCGTCTAGCCAGAAATAAACCATCCAGTAGAATGTTATAGTTAAAAGTTGTTGGTTTATGTCCCTTGCGCATCATTTCTTCGTATAGAATCAGCCCGTCATCAACCCTTCTGTTTTTGCAATATCCATTAATAAGTATACCATATGTAATCTATACTACTATTAAAAGAGCAAACTTCGCCGGATACATTAAATATTACGCGTCCGATTTTTGATCAACGGATGAGATTGTTTGGTCCGTGTTGAGTTAGTCCGTGTTGAGTTAGCGAAACGTTATTTTTTCAGTCGGCTACAATGGTGGAAGTGGAAGACGTACGCATATTCAAGCCAGCTTTTGGTCCATCCCTGCCGCCTGAAATGATCTGGAAGCGCATGTTTGAGTCTATGATGCCAGCTCTTATGTCAAGGACTGTTCCAGTCTCGATGCAACTCCCTCCACTGGCGCCCGTGGTTCTCTCTAAAAGAAACTGGTCCATTGCTTTTGATGAAACATTGGGATTTCAGATGACATGCATAGAGCCACCTCCTCGCTCCACACCCAGGCATCGATCGGTGGCAAGAGCCCTCTGTTTTGATACAACACAACATTCTGATGGGCTGCCTCCTGTTTTTGCTGCCTCGCTTGTCCAAGCAACTGGCAGAAAACCTAGTCGTAAGAAGATCACAACCCTCACTGTTGATACTCCTGTGAGGAGGAGCCTGCGCAATATACTGAAAAATAATGGGCACAGACCGACATCGGTGGTTCCTGACTCCCTGAAGCCACGCAAGCGGGCAAGGAAGCACAAGGCAGTGGTACTGCCTGAAGATGACATACATGAAAACACAGAAAACACTGAACATGACGTTGGCACAAACTCACAGGAGGACATGGAGGTCATACCTGAAACCCCTCTAAAAGTGATGCAGTCTGTTGGGATTCAGCTCGGTATCGATCCGGCCAAGTTAACAAAGGACAAGCTTACAGCAGCTCCTAAACCCACAAACTCCCACCCCAGGAATAATGGATAGTACATCACTTCAAAATCTTGCTTGGTTGGTCTTTGATTGGAACGTCAGAGGACTGAATGATAAGGATAAACAAACTGCAGTCTACAATAAAATTGATTTGAGCAATGCATCCATAGTCTGTCTACAGGAAACTAAATGTGATTCGTTTGATCACTCCTTTATTAGGAAATTCTGTCCAAAGAGATTTGATCAGTTTGCTTTCTCCCCTTCAATTGGGGCGTCTGGTGGTTTAATTGTGTTATGGAACAGCTCAGTTTTTAATGGGAAGCTTCTGGAAATTCATCGCTCTGCAATAAAAATTGATTTCACTTCAGTTCACAACTCTGAATCCTGGACGCTGGTTAATGTTTATGGTCCTTGCTCTGGTTTGGAGAGAGATAATTTTGTTACATGGCTATATAATCTTCAAATACCACTGCAATCAAACTGGTTGATATTGGGAGATTTCAACTTCATCCGTTCCGTGGAGAACAGAAATAAACCAGGGGCTAACATGAATGACATATTTCTGTTTAATGATATTATTAGCCATCTGGGTTTACAGGAGATTCCTATTAAAGGCAGGGCATATACATGGTCTAATATGCAGGAGCAGCCGCTTTTGGAGCAACTGGACTGGGTTTTTACCTCTTGTCAGTGGACAATTGCTTACCCAAATACATCTGTAAATCCTATGTCTAAACCTGTGTCTGATCACATTCCTCTGCTAGTCAACATTTCCACCAAGATTCCTAAAGCTAAGATTTTTCGCTTCGAAAATTATTGGACTAGGCAGCCTGGTTTTATGAAACTGGTGCAGGATTCTTGGAATCTGCCTGTCAGGAATGGTTCTATTGTCAGTATCATCACTGCAAAACTGAAACGTTTAAGGCATGAATTAAAGCATTGGGGCAAGAGTCTCTCGCATATCAAGGGGCTCATTGAGAAGTGTAACTGGGTGATTTTATTTATGGATCAGCTAGAGGATCAGAGGACCCTGACAGTACCGGAATTCAATTTCAGAAATATTGTCAAAGTTCATCTCAAGAAACTATTGGGCATTCAATCAGATTACTGGAAACAGAGATGCACGGTTCGTTGGGTACAGCTGAATGGTGAGAATACAAAGTACTTTCATGCCAGAGCTACAGAAAGATTCAGACAGAACACAATTTCTTCTATCATTGGTCAAGATGGTGAGGTCCTTATTGATCATGAAGAGAAGGCCACTGCGTTCTGGCAGTGTTATAAGGGGAGAATGGGGGTCACTCGTACTACCTCTGACAGCTTCGGCATCTCGTCTGTCATACAACAAGTACCTGATCTAGATGGACTGGCCCAGCCTTTTTCTTCTGAGGAGATTGAGAATGTGGTAAAGTTTATGAAGCCTGATAAAGCTCCTGGCCCCGATGGTTTTACAGGTCATTTTATAAAGCAATGTTGGCCTATAATAAAGGGTGATTTCTATAAACTCTGTTCGGATTTCTCTTCTGGAGCAGCCTCTTTGCAGAGCATAAATGGATCCTTGATTACCCTGGTTCCGAAGAAGCAATGCCCTGAAACAGTGAATGACTATAGGCCAATTTCTCTGACTAACACTTGCCTTAAATTTCTCACCAAAATTATTGCAAACAGATTTCAGAAGGAGATCACCAGATGTATTCATGCCAATCAATATGGCTTTATTAAAAGCAGAACTATTCAAGATTGTTTGGCCTGGAGTTTTGAGTATATACATCAGTGCAAACAGTCTAAGAGAAAGGTGGTTCTTTTCAAAATCGATTTTGAGAAAGCTTTTGACACAATTGAGCACTCGGCTATTCTGAAAATTCTGGAATGCAAAGGTTTTCCTCCTCTGGTTATTGAATGGGTAAAAGAAATTCTTTCTTCTGGTTCATCCTCCATACTCTTGAATGGAATACCAGGCGAATGTTTCATTGCAAAAGGGGAGTAAGACAGGGCGATCCTCTGTCCCCTTTGTTATTTGTGCTGGGTGGTGATTTATTGCAGTCCCTGGTAAATAGAGCTTTGAGAGATGGTTTGTTGCAACTGCCAATTCCTGTGGGAGATGAATATCCAATTGTTCAATATGCTGACGATACTCTCATTGTTCTCCCTGCGGATCCTGGGCAGTTACAAATCTTTAAGGACATTCTAGTGAATTTTGCTGCTTTCACTGGACTCAAGGTCAACTTTCATAAATCATCCATGATTCCAATTAACTTGGATACCGACGAAGCATCTGCACTTGCTCAGATCATGGAGTGCCAGATGGCAGCTATGCCTTTCACATATCTTGGACTGCCAATGGGTTCCACTAGACCTACCATCAAGGACATGTCACCTCTGGTTGATCGAATTGAAAGGAGATTATCTTCTGTTGTATCTTTCCTTTCTTATGGTGACAGCTTGGTTCTGATTAACTCTGTGCTTTCCTCGCTACCAACATATTTCATGTGCACATTGGTGTTGCCAAAAGGAATTATTGAAATCATTGACAGAGCACGGAGAAGATGTCTATGGAGAAAGGATAAAAACAAAGAAAGAGTAAATTCCCTTGCTTCATGGGAAATGGTTTGCAGACCAAAAGACAAGGGAGGTCTTGGAATCATTAATCTGCAGGTTCAGAACAGGGCCCTGCTGTTAAAACATCTGGATAAATTCTACAATAATGCAGATCTTCCGTGGGTTAAGCTGATCAGAGATTCATACTACTTTGAGGCTGTTCCTCATGCTGTGGTTCTCAGTGGATCTTTCTGGTGGCGTTCAATCATCCAGCTGGCTGATGATTGGAGAGGACTCACTAAGTGCGTTGTAGGCTCTGGGTTCTCAGTTCTGTTTTGGGAAGATTTATGGCTAGGGAGTGTTATTTCAGCCAGCCTCCCTAGGCTATATTCCTTTGCTCGAGACAAACAAGCTTCTGTTAATGAGATTATGAGTCTTCCATCCTTGGCTGATGGTTTACACCTACCTCTCTCGGAGGAAGCATTCCAGGAGTATAATGATCTGATGATTTTGCTGACGGATATCAATCTAAATGATCAGCCTGATTCCTGGATATACAAGTTTAACAAGGGTAAATACACTCCAAAGTCCTTTTATGGACTCCATTTTGCAGCAGTGCCCAACCATGGTCCATCCAAATTAATATGGAAGTCCAAATGCATGTCAAAGCATAAAGTTTTTGCATGGCTGGTTCTGCATGATAGAATTAACACCAAAGATATGATGCTGCGTAGGCAGTGGAAGGTGACTGACAACAATGACTGTGTCCTCTGCCATGCTCATGTGTTGGAAGATAGAAACCACCTGTTCTTTGAATGTCAGTACAGTGCGCGTATTTGGGCTTACCTCCAATTTGATTGGAGTGGTGATACAATCCCACAGTGCTTAAGCACTGCCAAGAAAGGTTTCCCAGGGCCATGTTTTGCTGAAGTTCTGATAATTGCCTGCTGGAACATTTGGAAGCAGCGTAATGGATGGATTTTCAAAAACATTCGTCCCTCGTTTAGAGGCTGGAAGGCTGGGTTTGTTTCTGATATGACCTTGCTTATGCACAGGTTAAAGCGTTATGTAGTTCCTTTTGTAGATATATGGCTTAAGAACCTCTCTTGAGTTAGTCCTGTAAGTTTGTAAATATGTAACTGTCTGTACAGTTTTAAATTTCAATAAAAGGCTGTGGGGGGCTCCCCCACAGTAAGCGTTCAAAAAAAAAAACGTTATTTTTCTTTTTTGCCTGAGTCCCCAAACCCCAACCCGATGTTTCCCGATGGATTGCAGAACGCCGCCCACGTCAAAAGAAAAAAAAAAAGATTGCAGAACGCCGCCGCGGTGTTGCTGCTGCCTCCTCCGCCGTCCTCCTTGACGCCGGCTGCAGCAGGGCAGGACCGACCTGAAGCGCATCCAGTGGGCGAGGGCGACCTCCCTCGGCTTCGCCGCTATGCACGCCCGCACCGCGTAGCCTGCACACGCTCCCGGCGCCGCCGCCCTCGGCTGCGAATTTCGGCGACCTAGCCTCCGCATGTGAGCACACCATCACATGGGAGGAGAGCATACGGACGTCGAGTCGGGCTTCGCGCCGGAACTCGAGCCGGCCCCCCTCCTCCGCCGTTGCCTGGCCTGGCCCCGACCTCCTGCCCCTCACCTCTGACAGGTCCAGCGCGCTGCCGAGCCCGAGTTCGTCAGTCAGGCCATGCACAAATGTCCCCGCTGGTACATGCTCCTCCTATATGCACAAATTACTGGCAAGCATCCCAATCCCCGCTACATGCTCATCTCTCTTTTAATTTTTTTTCAGATCTGGCTGTTCTTATCGTTTTTGAAAACATTGGTTATTCAGATAGGAGGAGCTGAACCGGTTTCGAGACTAGCAGCATCCGCCCATATCTCTATTCATTTTCTTGTCAGGTTTGGCTGTTCTTATTGTAGTGTATGAAGTATTTGTGTGCTGTCTGTTAGTTTGTCTCAAGATGCAGAACAGCAGAAGAACTGAGAGATTGGAGTTTGATAATATTCAGCGGTCGATCATCATGTTGACATGGATACTCAATTCGTAAGTGTTCTCTGTGATCGTGAGATTTCCTAATTATTTATTCTGCAACCCGTCGCACCGATGAGAAGCTGATTCAAAGCTCCGCGGGTCGCCGTGTACAGAGGAGTGGAGGAGGTCACGGGGACGGACTACCCTGCTGATGACTATTTTGGGAGGCCTTGACGGAGGAAGAAGATTGTTGTAGCTCACGGGTCAACGGCGAGAGAGTTCGCCGGAGCAGGTTTCTGTGAAGATGGGGAACAGAGTTTTCTGGAATACTCGCACCTTTTCCTTCTCTTCTTTCAGTGTATATACATGATACATTTACATATAAGTACCAACTAGAAAACTAACATTACAAGTGAGTCCTACCAACACTCCCCCTCAAGATGGGGCAAAGATATCTAACAGCCCCATCTTGCTACAGATCTCAGTAAAGTTTATCACACACAAACCTTTAGTTAATACATCAGCAAGTTGCTCCCAGATCTCACATAGTTAACCTTCAAAGTTCCCTCATCTAATTTCTCCTTAATGAAGTGCCTATCAATTTCAACGTGCTTAGTTCTATCATGATGAACAGGATTATTGACAATTTTTATGGCAGCCTGATTATCACAAAAGAGTTGGAGTGGAGCATCATTATAAAGATGAAGTTCAGCCAGCAAGAGTTTAAGCCATATCAATTCACACACTCCAGATGCCATTGATCTAAACTCAGCCTCCGCTGTTGATCTCGCCACCACATTTGTTTCTTACTTCTCCATCCAACTATATTTTTTCCAACAAATACACAATAACCTGATGTAGACCTCCTGTCATCTAGACACCCTGCCCAATCGGCATCTGTATATCCTTCTATGTTTAGGTGACCATTGTTTGAAAATAATATGCCTTTACCGGGACAACTTTTGAGGTATTTTAGAATTCTGTTCACACATCTAGATGGTCTGATCTAGGATCATGCATGTATCGACTCACAACACTAACGCATAAGCAATATCTGGCCTAGTGTGTGATAAGTAGATTAATCGACCAACTAGCCTTTGGTATTGATATTTGTCCATCACCAGAATCTGCTAATATACGTGGTTTTGATCGATGGGAGTTGGTGCTGGTTTACATTCTAACATGCCAGTTTCTGCAAGCAAATCTAACACGTACTTCCTTTGACAGAGATAAATACCTTGCCTTCCATAAGCAACTTCAATTCCTAGGAAATAGTGTAGATGACCCAAGTCTTTCACCTCAAATGATTTAGCCAGCATTTTCTTCAAGCATTGTATCTCCATGTCATCATCACCTGTAATCACTATGTCATCAACATATACTACTAATATTGTAATCTTCTCCCCATTATGCTTGAAGAACAAGGTGTGATCGGCATTGCTTTGTAGATACCCTAGATTACAAACTTCCTTTCGAAATCTCCCAAACCATGCTCTAGGTGACTGTTTAAGTCCATAAAGAGATTTTTTTAACCGACACACTTTACCTTCAATTTCTTTGCTATCAAATCCTGGTGGTACCTCCATGTATACCTCTTCTTGTAGATCACCATGCAAAAAGGCATTTTTTACATCCATTTGATATAATTTCCACCCCTTATTTGCTGCTATTGAGATTAATGTCCTAACAGTGTTCATCTTTGCAACCGGAGCAAAGGTTTCGTCATAATCCACTCCATATGTTTGACTGTACCCCTTTGCCACAAGTCTAGCCTTATATCGGTCTACTTTCCCATCAGGTGTATGTTTGATTGTAAATACCCACTTACACCCTACGACCTTTTTATTTAAAGGGAGATTTGTGAGTACCCAGGTATCATTTTTGTCGAGTGCCTCCATTTCTTCTACCATTGCCTTCCTCCAGCGTGGATCCAACTTTGCTTCCCGCCAATCCTTTGGAATAGTTGAAGCAGACTGCAAAGAAGTTATAAACGCATGATAGTGAGATCCAACAGACTGGTAATTCACATGATGAGAAATATCATATTGCGTATATTTTTCTGGTAATTTCCCAGCTGTGGTTCTTCGTTGTCTTCGGTACGCTATTGGCATGTTTAAGTCTCGCGTGTAGGCGGATCATTATTGTTGTTGTTCGGTGTTGATGTCGCAGGGAACTGAGTTGAGTCTAAATCTTGTGTCTCGGTTTCTTGTTCTTGCATTAATGACCCCTCACTGATTTCAGTCCCTTGGCCACCATTCTCCCCCTGCTCAGGTTGCTGTTCGACAATCATAGATTGTGACTCTTCTGTGTCAGAGAACTCCTCCATCGGTATAGCACCAATTATTAATTGCCTCGGTGTACTTGGGTTATTCTCCTTCTCTTTATCTCCCCCTGTTTCATTACTTGGTTCTACAAGATAATCATTAGACAAATTAGGAAATACCTCAGTAAGATCTTCTGGTTCTCCATAGTAGGCTTGTTGTTCTCGAAACACCACATCCATGCTGACAAACATCCTCTTCTCAGAAGGGCACCAACATTGTATCCTTTTTGCTTCCCTGAATATCCTACAAAAACACACTTTAGTGCTCTAGGGTCGAGTTTTCCAACAGAAGGTCTATAATCCTTTACAAAACACACACATCCAAACACTTTTGGGGAAACAATATATGTCAACTTTCCGGTTAAACACTCAATTGGTGCTTTATTGTTCAGTACCCGTGATGGCATCCTGTTCATTAAATATGCAGCTGTCATTAGAGCTTCACTCCAAAGGAATTTAGGAACATTCATACCCATCATAATGCATCGGGTGATATCCAGCAGATGCCTGTTCTTCCTCTCAGCCAAGCCATTCTGTTCGATGTACCTGGACAAGTAGTTTGATGGATAATACCAAAACGAGATAAATATTCATCAAACTCGTGATTCACATACTCAGTGCCATTATCAGTACGAAATATTTTGACACACGCATTATACTGATTCATGATCAGATTATGGAAATCTCTGAAGCATTCAAACACATCACTTTTGTTCTTCAATACATAACCCAAGTAGTTCTAGTGCAGCAGTCTATAAATGTCACAAAATAACGGTAACCATTAAGAGCGGTTACTCCACTAGGACCCCAAACATCCGAGTGAATTGTTTGGAGTGGCACTACACTCCTGTTAGAAGATAATACATAAGACATACGAGTCTGCTTCCCATATTGGCATGCATCACACACCAAATCCTCTTTCTTGACCTTATTATAAAGATCAGGGTAAAGATGTCCCAGATTAACAAAAGACATATGGCCTAATCTACGATGATGAAGAAGAAATTCTTCCAACGGTGAGGGAGATGCAGCAGCAACTATAGCAGATGACATGTTGGCATCCATGTAGTATAAGCCATCACGCAAGCTCCCCATCCCAAGATTTCTTCCAGTCCCAAGTTCCTGAAATAAGCACCATGATGGGAAGAAGATAGCAGCACAATTAAGCTCTCTTGTAATACAACTCACAGACAATAGGTTAATTGGGAATGAGGGGACATGCAGGACTGATGAGAGTAAGATGCCATTATGGCACATAATTGTTCCTGACCCCTTTATATTTTGTGATGACCCATCAGCTAGTTTAACATTTTGTGATTTTGTTTCAGAATTATACCCAATGAAATATTTTGATGAGCCGGCCATATGCCTAGATGCGCCCGAATCAATTAACCAAGGTACATCCATAGTACAAGAATTGTTACCCCAAAGTTTGCAGAGGCCAAAGACGTCGAGGCTGATGTTGACTCCATTGTTTGCTTGCCATCTAGATGTAAGCCTTTAAATTGACACCACTTCTCCCAGTCTTCAGCAGACACCTCCACTTTCATGATTGATTGAGGAGTTTCTTCAGAAGTTGTAGAAACATTTGCTCTGCCTATTGGGCAGAATCCTCGACCACGACCTGCTCTTCCATCAAAGCCACGTCCTCGGCCCCGTCCTCTCCAGTCTTGTCCTCTACCACGTCCACCGTTTAGCTCAGGACATGCAATCCTTAAGTGCCCAGGCTCTCCACACTCAAAACACTTCCTCTCAAAGAGATTTGTTGTTGGTCGTTGATAATTTCGACCTTCAGTAACATAAAGTGCAGCTCTTCTTTGTGTGATACCTTTTATAGCTGGCCCGACAGTCTCCAGCTTCAACCGAGTTTCTTCACTAATTATTGCTGAAATAGCTTGTTCCAGGGTGGGTAGTGTTGCACTACCATATAATGCAGCCCTCCTATTTTCAAACTTGGAATCCAGACCATTCAGAAAATCTCTCACACGCCTCTTCTCTGTCCATTTATTAACTTTCTCAACACATTTGCCACACTCCAAGTCTATTGAATCGTAGAAGTCCAGATCACTCCATAGCCTTTTCAACTCAGATACATAGTCCACGACAGACCGTTCTCCTTGGCTCAATCCTTGTAATTCTTTTTGTATCCTACAAGCAAGCATTTCATTACCAACTCCTGAAAAAGTACCTTTCAAAAGCCTCCAGATTTCTGAAGCATCCTTAATCCTCTCAACCTGCTTTGCAATCTTCGGTGACAGAGAGCTCAGCAGCCAAGCCCGAACTAGAGCATTTGTCATTTTCCATCTCTGGCCTTCTTTTGATTCCTCTTCAGCTGGCTTCTCCACCGTGCCAAGTATATACCCCTCCAATTTTCTTGAGACCAATATAGTCTCGGCATGTTCTGCCCAGCTAGCATAGCTCTCTGAACCCTCCAATTTCACCAATGGCATCTGCAAAGGATGGATTTCCTCCTTGACTTCATTTTCCTGTCGTCCTCCTCCTTGCTGTTTACTGAGAGCCTCAAACAGGCTACTGTATCTCTCATCCATGGCCTGCAGAAGGGCAGCAAGTTCACTAGTCGAAACTGCTGCAGGAGTGCTTTTCTCACCCGCCATCTTCTCAAGTCACTCTTCTCCTGATGCTCCTCCTTGCTAGCAGCACACCTCCCCTTCAATCTCAGCACGGACTTGCCTCCAATCAACAAATAAAGATCCAACTCTTACCGAACAAAGCTCTCCTTTTTCTTCTAACAGCCCCAACGGAACTCCCTCCAGATTCTGGTCACCAAAGGCACCACGAGTCCAGCGATCCTCTTCTCCTTCTACCTCCTCTAGCTGCGCCGCCGCCACTCGGATCTCCAAGCGCCCGGCACCACCGCAGTCACACTTCGCGCTTCCAGCACCACCTCCTAACGCCCAGCACCTCAATCGACGCGATGCTCTGATACCATGTTGTAGCTCACGGGTCAACGGCGAGAGAGTTCGCCGGAGCAGGTTTCTGTGAAGATGGGGAACAGAGTTTTCTGGAATACTCGCACTTTTCCTTCTCTTCTTTCAGTGTATATACATGATACATTTACATATAAGTACCAACTAGAAAACTAACATTACAAGTGAGTCCTACCAACAAAGATACAGCTGCTGCTGTTTTTTTTCTGCTTCCTTGGATTCGAAAGAAATTCCTAGGGAGAGTGAGAGATAGAGAGTGGCACGGTAAATGTGAGGTAGAATTAGTACTCTGAATAATCATTCCAGACTCCCACGGCCAGCCATAGTTGAGGCAAATCTTCAGTTTTTGTTCGACCTGGAGCCTCTCATTGCTCTAATTCAGTGTTTGTTCGACCTGGAGGTATATTGTTCGTGGATTTTGCCAGCTGAAAACGAGCTGGTAAGAGCAGATGGCTCGATCGGTTATAAGCTGCGCTTAGTCTGTTTCCCTTTCAGCTGAAATACATTAATGTTTTGTTTAATGCGATTTAGAAAGATATATCATTCTTGTTAGAATTTAAATGTGTTTTACGATTCTCCAATACTAGGTAGTGCATGTTAATTAATCTGCTCATATTTTTTCATGTGTAATATCTACCGTTTCATTTCGTCTTTCACCCAAAGGATTAGGTCACTAATCTCTTAATTATCAGTATTTCTTATTTTCTTTGCTGATCTGGAGGATGTATATTTGTTTAAATTAGTGTTTCTAGGCTTTCTAGGCCTCCAATGGTTTCGTGCAAGAAAGTAGAGAAGGAGATATGGACGGCTGGAATTAATAGACTGATTTGTTTGTGAACTTCATCCAAACCAAGCATAATAACTACGAATTTCCGGCCGCTGCCCACTAGATTCTAACGGGAACGGTGTCTTTCACACTAACCACTTTCAAATGCAAGTCTGGTTTTCTTGGGTGACAATAACCCGACATGGAGTCCAACGTCTGGTACACTTGTAAATTGTTTCACGTGTGTTGCACGTACATGTCAACTAGTAGTAGAGAAAAGAGCAAACTTGTGTTGATACATTGAATCTGAGCCCTTCAATATTGGGCCAACGGTCCAGATCGCTCCAATGTTTGACAACTCAACACAAATCCACTTTTGCCCGTTTTACCCTCCCACCAAATCACATAATACTGCTAATGTCATCGTATCGGTTCCTTTTCAATCACCTAAATATTACATTGATTGTGCCACTGCCTAAAACAAACGGTTCCTTAATTAGAAAAGGACGGCCAGCTCGTTGTAGAGCATCTCGGCGATCACGAAGTTGAGCACCATGTCACAGGACCCTTACCGGTGCGACCGCTCCCTGCCCTGAGCGTTGCCGCTCCATTAACCAGCGCGCTGCCTTTGGATTCCACGCGGACGAGCGGCGTGAAGGCGGCCAAGCACACGGCGCGCCTGCTGCCGCGATCGCCGCCCTCTGTATTCTCTGGTGCGTTGTGGTTTTGCCGCACGTCGCCGTGATCTTTTCCCTCACAAGTGGGGTAGCAGCTCCGCCCCTACCCAGCTACGGGCCTACGGCTAGCAGAGCCGCGCTGCTGCTGCCCAAGCTCACGCCGCCGCCTTCGATCTCACGCTCGCCGCCCCTTCGTGCCCGCACAAGATGAGCAGGCCGACTACGTTGATGCATCTCGATTGATCCTATCGGTCCTGGGCCCCTGGCGTCCTGCCCCTTATTTACTTCTATTTCACGGCGTCATGTGCCTGCGTTCTCATGGCCCCAATCATCGTAGCGCAATCTGGACCATACCGTGATGTGATGTACAGTGCAACCAAGCAGCATGCATCTGCCGGTGGCCGATGCCTGCCTATTGACGTGTAGTGCAACTGACGTTTCCCTCCTTCCTATTAGTCTTTCTCAATACTTTTGGACGATGCTTAACTCATTTCTCCCTTATAATTTTGGATTGCTCTCAGCAATTTTTTTTCTTAAGACACATACTATTAAGTTTTAGAAACTTGAATTGGGATAGATGGAAAATATTCATGGTTTAACTATTTGTAAAATATTATTTGATGTATCATAAAATGCGTTCAGCCAAACATGTGTTTTCATTTGGATGGTTTGGAGTGACATTCGAGGACAAAGATATCAGTGCTTGCAAGAATATATACACATATATATTAATTCATTGCTGAGATGTATTATTAATTTTATTTCATGTGTTTTCATAAATATATACTTATTAGTCGAGACATGGATTGCGCGTGCAAAAGCTTTTCAATTTCAGAGATATTACGGGGATTTTGCCACTGCGGTGCTTGGCTCTACACTCATACTCTCTTGTGTCGACGTGATACCGAAAGTGCTCCTTCTTCCCTGCCCGCACGTGTAGCTTCGGCGAGTGCCACGTGAATCCAGCTAGGCTGAGGGCATTTTCCGCGACAGCATCGATGAGGATGACGACAACCTTCATGATCGCTCTCTCTTTCATGCTTTCTTCATCTTCCCCTCTACATGCAGGTGATGATGCCCGAGGCGGTGCGGCGCTGAAGATCGTGCTGAATGATACGGGTGTGACATTGAGGATATGACATAATTTATGCTGAGAATATGCCAAAAAAAAGCATGCCTTCATCACGGGGCACCAGTTCAGTTGGCTTTTGTGTGAGATTTGTGTGATCTATGATTCTTAAATAAGCATCGTTCTTTTTGTAATATAAATTTTAGAACCAATGCAAACGTTTAAAGAAGTAATACTTATAGATCCTGATATTTTCATTACTACTTATAAATTATCCTTTTTTATGAAGACGTGTGTTGCACGTACATTCCAACTAGTACTACAAGGTTCTAAACTATATGATACCATAGCATCAAATACTTTCCTCGCATCCTCCATCTTGCAGACTAGGCAATAACCACCAATGAGTGAATTAAATGTGACAACATCAGGCCTCTCACCTGTGTGTACCATCAAGTCAAGAACATCATGTGCTTCCATTACCCTTCCTCGGGTGCATAGGTTGTGTACTAGTGAGATGAAGAACACAACATCAGGAGGACGCATACCTTTACTCATCATTTCAGTAACCAATTCCTTCGCTTTCACCAAATCTCCATGTGTACAAAAACCCTGAATTAGCGAACTGTAAACAGATGTGTCTGGTTGTACTCCCATATACATCATCTGATTAAACTTGTCCATAGCATTGTCCAACCTACCCAGCTTGCAATTTGCATGTATTAAGATTAAATAGGTGACTCGATCTGGACTCACTCCTTGTTTCCACATTTTGTCAAATACAACAATAGCCTCGTCCATCATGCCAGATTTAGCGTATGCATTAATCAGTATGTTATAAACAGAACAATCAGGTTGAATACCGTTTATTGCCATTGAACTAAAGAGATTATTCATCTCAATTAAGCATCCTTCAGTGGCATACCCGTGAAGAAGAGTACCGTATGAGACAACATCAGGTTTCAGGCCCTTCATAGCCATGGAATTAAAAAATTCTGCAGCCTCTTTACTTCTTCCATGCTTGCAAAAGGATCATCAGCAAGTTGTAAATAGGTACATCTGGAGTAATACCCCGACTTGTCATTCCTTTGAACACCCTAACTGCCTCATTCCACTGGCGATGGGAGGAATATCCATGGATGAGGCTACCATATGTTGTAGCATTCGGTTCAACACCATTATCAACCTTTTGACGAAGGACCACCTCAGCCTTATCCATTGCTTTGGCCTTGCACAGGGCATCGATAACCAAGTTATATGTCACCACATTGGGCACAACACCCTGCTGCACCATTTCATCGAATAGATTGCATGCCTTGCCTACTTGTCCTTCCTTAAAGTAGCCATGGATAACGGTGTTGTACGACACCACGTTAGGGGTGCATCCCAGCTCAGGCATCCTGTGAAGCAGCACCTCCAGAGCCTCCTCAGACCGCTTAGCGTGGCAAGTCCCTTGAGGAGGGTGTTGACGATGGTCACGTTTGCCTTGAGACCTGTCCTGAGGAGCAGTGGCGGACCTAGAATTTTAGCAATGGGTATGCCACACCAAAATTTTGGTGTGTCTATTGACAACGGTATTGTCTTAAAATATGAAGAAAAAATGACGATTATAAAATATGACAAAATAATTAAATAAAAATAGATTTTGCATTATAACGAGAAGTTAAATTGTTGGACGTAGCTAGGCAACTAGCCTACAGGCTTACACCCGAGACTATTGCCCACATCTTGATAAACATGCACGTAGACTAGTGGCCAAAGCTAACGCAGTAATTAACAGACAGATGGTCAAGTACTACCAAAGCTAATCAACCCACGTCCCTGAACGAGACAAAGAATGGCCACAGCCTGCATGTATTAGCTCAGATTGATTAATCAGTTGATCAAAACAAGTATACACTTGCATGGTTGGGCCGCAGGGTATGCCATGGCATATACGGCATACCCTGTAGGTCCGCCACTGCTGAGGAGGCGGCCAAAGAAGGCTAGCGCGAGGTCCGGGCGGTGTGCACGGCAGCAGCAGTTCATGAGGATGCCATAGGTGCTGGTCGTGGGCTGCGCCACCCGTTGGCAGGCGCCCTGGGACATGCGGCTGAAGAGGCCGACCGCGAGGGCTTGGCCGCTGCTGCAGGCGGAGGACGCCGGTGCTCGGGCGAGGGCGGCGAGTAGGTTGTTTAGGGGGCGCTCCTGGATTTTACCTCAATGTTCGCAAATTCATCCATAGCATATTCTTACACGTACACGTGAATTTTAATCTGAAAATTTTCAGAAATAATAAATTGACATTATAATTGTTCACTTTAAAGGATCTTTTGAGCTTGAGAGCCAAGAAAATTGCTCCCGTAATGTAAACCAGTTTCTTGTTACAAATACAATTCATTGACTTACCCTGCTAATTGTGAACTGACCTTTCCACTGACCGTTGCCAAGGTTTTTACAGAAAAACTTGGTAGTACAGAGATTGCCAAGACAAATATGATTCAGGTCCAAGACAAACATGCTCACGCAGCTACAAGAAACCATAAAGAAAGGTTCTTCTTCAGATTGCAGAAAAATTTCATGTCCAAGAAGGCCTTCCCTCATTGCTGCTCAGGAGTAACACAAAATATGAAGGAACAAGGTAAAAAAGGAATAGGAACCTGATCTCTGGTAAAACAAATTAAACAATATAATTGGATTCAGCGGGTCTACAGTTAACAACTGTAGGATCGGCAAAAAAGCTTCTTCAAGTTGATCATGCATGTGACCAGCAGCACCAGTAGCCACTTGTTGAAGCTGAGCACCACAATGTCCAACACACACCTGCGGTAGGGATGGCACCCGCACCCAGAGGATCTGGCAGTGCAGTCTACTAATGAATGGCACCCCCAAGGACTGACCAGGGCATTGAGCAAGTTGAACATCTCAAGCATCACCCCGAAAAGCGAGAGTCTCGTCACTCTCACTTGATACAAGCAGGAAGTTGTCGAAGGTGAAAGTTCTAGCTCTGGCTGGGAAGGGCGGAACCATGAAGTTGCTCCAAGTAGAGAACTGGCCCTAGTGTTAAGAGCTGTGAGCAAATAACCATCTTCAGTGAGGTCAATGCCCATGAAAGATCCATGTGTGTACACAAAGGCCAATAACCTGCGAGTAAGGTATGCCCCATGATAAAATTTATATTAGAAGGAAACACAAAAATTCAAGGGGGTGAAAGGGGCAAGTGGTGACTAGTGGAGAATAGGAGAGATATATCATTTACCAGGTAATAGAAAGAAATCCAGGGAGCGATCGGCGAGTGATCACTCCTTGGTGATTTCTTCATGATGTTCTTGTCAGGCGGATTGAAAACTAAACCAGTTGACAAGATTTGTCCGGAGTAGTTTAGCATGTATCAACCCCTCAGGGATACCCAAAGCAGAGTTAAGAAAGATCCATGCAAATTACCAATATTTGACGATATCATGTATCTGCAGCAGTAGAGGGCAGGCCTTGGTGCAGTGGTGAGGTCCTCTCCACTTGTGCCAAGAGGTCCTGGGTTCAAACCAGCCTCTCTGCATTGCACTTTGCAGGGGAAAGACTAGGTTTCTATAATCCCTCCCCAGACCCCACCTTGTGTGGGAGCCTCTATGCACTGGGTCTGTCCTTTTCATGTATCTGCAGCAGTAAAGAAAAGACAGTCAGAATCCCCACAAGGGGACAATGTTTTCCAACAGGTGATTGTAAACTCTAGAAAAAGTATGTATACAGTTGCATTTATGCTCCATTATCAGCTTTACCAAGTGATATAGAACAGCTAATACATTAAACCTAACTCAAAACTGCAAGTGGGAAATGGAACAAGGCTCTCATTGCACAAAGCTAGTACCATATCAGAGGCCACTTTGTCAGAAGACCACTCCAAATCATAAATAAAATAAAACCATAGTTTTGCAGATATCACTCTTTTCTTCAAACCTCTGAAGGCATGCTCTACACAACAAAACAAATGATGTTTTACGAAACTGCATGATTAGGTTAGCTGAGAAACAGAAACCGAACCCCGATCAATACATTTTTATAGATTTTTGAAGTAGAAAGGCTGAAAGATAAATGAAGAGAGGATTGATTCGAAAGCAGATAAGGCTCTAAAGTTCAAGGTGATTGTCGATTCAACTGTGCTACCTTGTGGAGGGTGGCTATTTTATACTTCGCCCTGGATCATGTAAGTTAGTTTGTAGAAACTGATATATCTCATTTTTCATGGTTATTTGTTTGTTCTGCAACTACGTAGTTACAGCATAGTGTTTGTAATCTGCTCGAAATAACAGAAGGCCACCTTTCCTCGCTAGCAATGCCTTGTTGTCCTCAAGTGCCCATAAACTCTTTTCCCCGTATAGCTCTTCAACCTAGCATCCTCACCAGCTAAGAATACAGAAATCCCATGGCAATAATGCCTTATCGGTTTGTATGTTTCCTGTCATCACCATAATATGGATGCCAACAGATCTACAGTCCTCGATAGCATCAGGAACTTCTTCCCTTGGAGGATCCTGATTCCTGAAATAGTTAAGACTTAAGAACATCCACAAGAAATACTTGTCATCATTCTAAGAAGAAAAATACATTGTCGATACTACATTATTCGCACTAAGAGTTCAGACAACATAAAACAGGTCACAGATGCGGGCATGTCATTAATTTTCCGTGGCAGGCCCCCTTTTTAAAAAAAATCATTGGGGTGAGCGAATTACAGCAGGTCCACCAAGCTAAGACCATTAACTTGCACGAATTGGCAAATCCACAAATGTTAACACTCATTTGAGCACTGGATATCCTTTAACACGCACACCAGCATATCTATACCACTATCTTTAATATTCCAACCCATTGAGTTAGGTCTATATTTTCCTCATCCTACAATACAAAAATAACCTGGGACAGCTCACTGTATTATGTTTTCCACAGATAATTCACATCATCATTATTACAACGCCATAAACTGAAGAAAAAAAGAAACAAATCGAGGACTGAATTTTCTCTTTACATATAGAAAATGCATTTGTTGTACAAGCAGCAAGGACCTATGGCAAGCAACAACGAAAACCTTACCATCTGAGGATTAGGTTCAGATATCATGTATCAACAAGTCAACCGTTGGCTGCTTCTTCAAGAAACTGATACTTTGCAGGGAGCAAGTTTACGTTTTCCCTATATTTCCCTTTCGTTGAAAAAAGAGAGATCAGCAGGGAAACAGTTTTAGCTTCAAGCAAGCAGCTTTTCGCATCAACTTTAGACATATAATTTCCAGCCCTGACTATCTCTCCCTTTTCCAGTAACCGTCTTATAATATGATTTAACATACTAGAGTTGGCAGTACAACCGCTTTTCTCCATCGATGAAAAAAGTTCGTCAGCTTCTTCCACTGACCCTTCTTTTATAAGATTTGTCATCATGACTCTGTAGGTAACAGCATTAGCTACCAACCCATTGGCTGGTATTGCAGCAAACAAATCCTTAGCGTCTTGGTTTCGCTGAACCCTGTAGAATGCACCGATCATGATATTGACTATTATAATATCAAATTTCACATTCATTGTGCATAATTTCTGGAACAGCCTGATTGCCTCGGCATAGCAATTATTTTTACACAGCCCACCAAGAACTATGCAGTATGTATCTATGCACACATTAACTCCAGATTCAACCATCTCATGAAACTTCTCTTTTGCAGCAACAGTTCGTCCAGCCAGAAATAACCCATCCAGTAGAACGTTATAGTCAAAAGTCGTAGGTTTAAGTCCCTTGCGCAGCATTTCTTCGTATAGAATCAGCCCATCATCAATCCTTCTGTTTTTGCAATATCCAATAATAAGTATACCATATGTAATACTACAAGGTTCTAAACTATATGATACCATAGCATCAAATATTTTCCTCGCATGCTCCATCTTCCAGACTAGGCAATAACCATCGATCAGTATATTAAATGTGACAACACTGGGCCTCTCACCTGTGTGTACCATCAAATCAAGGACATCTTGTGCTTCCATTACCCTTCCTTCAGTGCATAGGGTGTGTACTAGTGAGTTGAAGAACACAACATCAGGAGGACATATACCTTTATTCATCATTTCAGTAACCAATTCCTTCGCTTTCACCAAATCTCCATGTGTACAAAAACCCTGAATTAGCGAACTGTAAACAGATGTGTCTGGTTGTACTCCCATATACATCATCTGATTAAACTTGTCCATAGCATTGTCCAACCTACCCAGTTTGCAATTTGCAAAGGGAGGTCATCAGGAAGTTGTAAGTAGGTACATCCCAGCTCAGGCATCCTGTGAAGCAGCACCTCCAGAGCCTCCTCAGACCGCTTAGCGTGGCAAGTCCCTTGAGGAGGCTGTTGACGATGGTCACGTTTGCCTTGAGACCTGTCCTGAGGAGGCGGCCAAAGAAGGCTAGCGCGAGGTCCGGGCGGTGTGCACGGCAGCAGCAGTTCATGAGGATGCCATAGGTGCAGGCCGTGGGCTGCGCCACCCGTCGGCAGGCGCCCTGGGACATCTGGCTGAAGAGGGCGACAGCGAGTGCTGGGCCGTTACTGCAGCCGGCGGACGCCGGTGCACGGGCGAGGGCTGCTAGTAGGTCGTTCAGAGGGCGCTCCTGGACCGGAGTGTCATGCTGCCGCAATTCGTCGAACAGGCTGTGTGCTTCCTCCGGGGTGAGCGTCCCAGAGCGTGCCCGCTCCGTGGCGGCGGCGAAGGTGGCACGGGGCTCCCAGGGGCGTGTGGTAGGCGAGGTGGAGCGGCGGGCATGGAGGCGGAGGCGGATGCGGAGTGGCGACATTGGCGTGGAGGAGCAGAGGCGAGGCATGCTGTTCGTGCTCCTCTGGTTCTGTCGTGAACTGAGTAGGTCGTGAACTAAGGCTGTCTGGCTGTGTGGGCCACATAGTTGGGCTCATGGGCTTTCCGTGGTGAGTGGCACAACTCTATCTTCCACTCTTCCATCACTCTCGCTACTCTTAACAAAATTCTACTTCCTCCGTCCGATAATAACTATCTCAAGTTTGTCAAAAAGTGGATGTATTCATATATGTTTCATGTCTAGATACATCCATTTTTTAGCAAACTTGAGACAGTTATTATTGGACGGAGGGGGTAACAAACACAAGCGAAATAAGCACAGACAATCACCGTGATGATTATGTATCATAGAAAAAACCTACACCCCCAAAACCGAATTAACTGTCGAGAAAAGAAAGCAACGCCAGTACAAATTTGTGAAGAGGCAGCGACAAAAATTTTGGATCAGAGGGAGGATAATGTACTACTCCAAATACTTTACGGATATTTATTTTTGGTTCTTCTTGAGTCTGATTGGTCTTTATTTCGGGGAGGCACCACAGCGACGACACATCGGCTTTTAGGACCGGGACGCGGAGCAGAGGGAGATGCGGCTTTGGCACCACAATGACGGCACAACGAATTTGAGAACCGGGACGTGTCGGCGCGGTCAGAGCCGACTTTGAAGACCGAGACGCGGAGGAAAGGGAGATCGACGTCGCAGCGGCGACGACCGGAGGTAGGGTCGACGATGCAGAGCTTCCCGGATCAATTACTTCGTCGGAGAAGATTGGTGCATCGAGGCGGAGCTTAATGACAAAGTTCGGTAGCTCGGCGAGACGATGCACGACGCCGCCGGCACAGGCACCAAATGTCATATGCGGTTCTCAGCGTACAATGTACATAATCTTGTAGGTTCAAACCACACGGTTTATGACGATAGACATCAATGGTTGGACGATCAATACCATCGAACTATTCCATTCCGGTATATGTGTTAAAGCGGGAATAATGGCATTTATGGATTATATAGAGCATTGCAATGACGTTTTCAAAAGATGAAAGTTGGCGTTTCACAAATAGCTGGATATTGCAGCGCGGTGGATCTATAGAATTAATTATTTTGTATGCCCCGGTATTCCCATTTTGAAAAACAAGAAAAAACCGAAATTTACAAGTACTCATACGTTTACTAGTACTGAATCTGAACCCTTTTGATAGCTGAGAGGTAAGTCAAAAAAAAATTGATTTTTTTTTTTAACCTTTAGTCCCGGGTTGTATTACGGCCCGGGACTAGAGCTCCCGGCCTACCTTTAGTCCCGGGTGGTATTACGGCCCGGGACTAAAGGTCCTCCAGCCTCCGCGCGTGCTGCCGCTGCCACGTGGTGGCCTCTGGTCCCGGGCCGTATCAAGCCGGGATTGGAGGTAGGGGCCTTTAGTCCCGGTTTCGCAGTCCCGGATGCGAATCCGAGACTAAAGGCCACTACGGCCCGGGACTATAAGCCCTTTTTCTACTAGTGCTTAATTGTTTAACCACTTAATCGCGGCAGCAGGCACCTGAGGGGCCCACACGCCACCTCGGCGCGCCAGCCTGTGGGGCCGCGCCCAAGTGTGGTGTGGCGGCCCTCGATCGCCTCTTCGTGCGCCCTTCGGACTTCGTGATCGTGTCGGTGAAATACTGGGGTACGTTGATTTTCGTCCAATTCCGAGAATATTTTCTGACTAGCCTTTCTGAAACGGAAAAACAGCAGAAAACAGGAACTGACACTGTGGCATCTTGTTAATAGGTTAGTCCCAGAAAATGCATAAAAATGCTATGATGTGTATATAAAACATGTAGCAATTGATATAAAACAAGCATGAAACACCAGAAATTATATATACGTTTGATACGTATCATCCATCTTCTTACAGACGATCTGCTGTCTTAAGTCCACAACTTACGGATAGTCAGCCGACTCACGTACGGCCGTATCCTATACCAACACGTACAAATAAGACGACGGGTAAAACGGTAGGTTGACACGCACCAAACGGACACCAAACCTCCTAGGCCAAGATAATAACATAAGCCAAGACATGGTTCGCTGAAACTAAAATAAGCAAAAGGATGAACCATTAAACTAGATACCATATAGAAGTACATCTCAAACTAAATCAATGTTCACCGCTCTTGATCTCTCTTCTTGCGCTTGTTGTGACTCGAAGATTCGCCTTACAATTGGGACAAATCATTTCCCTGGTTCTTCCTTGCAGGTGACGTTGGCCCTCGTTAACGATAGTGATAATTCGATACATCTCGTATGAGACGTAGGCATCTCTTGCTGCATATTCAAGGTGCATCTTCGGAAGTGGCACCTTGCTCCAAAACTCATGTTGCCTCCAGTCAACAGCTCCGTTCTGAAACCTAAATTTTTTCTTCATATCATTGTACCTAGCGTCGATGAGCCGGGCTGCCAGATCGCCCATTGAAGCCCAGTTTGGATTCCCGGGAATCTTGTAGATATCTTGGATATCGACGTAGTACGCTTCTGGAATCTTGACGTTAAAAGTTCATGCCAGTACTAACTTATCATTACTGATGTCAACGGTAGCGAAAGTGATCCGTTTCCGCAGCAAGAAATCGATGAACGGAGGACATTCAGCAGGACCCCTACAACATGGATACACAAATCATAATAACATAGTTGAAACATCATACAACGGAAGAGTAACCCAAAAATTAATCTATAAAATGACAAGAACTTCAGTAAAATTTACGAATATTATTAAAATTAAAATAAAATTTAACAATATGAACCTACACACACAAGGAAGACATGAAAATTCAGCGGCCAAATTCGTCATAATAAAAACGTAAATACTTAACAATACTATGGTGTATACTTTAGATGATACTACGAATCATTAACCCTATAAAGACCTTTCAGATATCACCAATAAATTAAGTCGTGACTAATGAGCATGTTTGATGCACAATTTATTAAGAGACGAAAGAATATCACCATGATCTAAACAGTTTTAAACTATCTACCTGAAACAACATAAACCCACACACACTGTCAAGTAATAAATTTCATCACGATTTACCTAAAGCAACATCGTTGGTGTAAGTCACGTCGAGATATGTCGAACCATGTGCAAGGATCTTGGCTGTCCTCGTGAAGACTCCATCAACATCCATCAAGACGACGACGGAGCGACAAGGAAACTCGAGAAAAGCAGGGAAAGGGATACGATGCGACAGAGAGAGTAAGAAAGAAGAGAGGAAAGAGAGCAATATGCAGTGGAAAAAGCGAGACCAGAAGGAATAGAGGGGAAGGGGGATAAATGGTAACCGGCACAATAATGGTCTCTGTACTTGGTCACCTCCTGGTGCTGCTGTTATTTAATTGAAAAACGCACACCGTAGGGATTTTCCCTACGGTAATGATCTTCAAAAAAACGAATCAACGGCGGAAGAAGAAAGGAAACAGGGGAGGGATGCGATGCGGTGGAAGTCGAGGATAACGCGGTGGAAGTTGTCACGCTAGGGGATATAAAGGTAAAAGGCACGATGGTGGTTTTCCAAATACCGTGGAACCGACAAGTCAATTTCACACTACGAATTTAACTAATAGAAACAAACTGGGAACACGATATAATTGAACACGATGCAAATAAACACGATACTAATGAATTAATCCTATGGTCATTTGATCAAATTAGTTAATTTATTATGGACCTAATGACATACGTCCATCCTATTGATCGCTCTGTTGGACCTTGGCTTCCAGTTGACATATACCCCCAGATCACTACTGTAGCGTGGCGGCAACGATTCAATACAAGAAGATAAGAGCAAGGTCGATAATAAATGACAGTTAGGTCAGACAACGAAGTCGGCACCAATGACGAGACGCCAGCTAGGACCGGTAGCATACTAAAAAACGACACCATCCTTATCTAGACCCATCTTCAACTATACGTAGACTTTCTCCGTCTCACTGCTCGTCGATCCCGCCGACTCCAGGGAGTCGGTAGGGCTGACCTTCTCCGTCTCACTACTCGTCGATCCCGCCGACTCCAATATTTTTAAAACATGAACATGTTGCCAAAGCTGTGATCTTAGATGGCCTAAAGTAAACATATACCGCCGTCACAATTTAACGAAACTATCCATGATTTTGCATCCGAAATCATCAAGAAACACGACCTAGAAACTAAACACGCAATGTCACGGACAGGAAACCGACATCATCCTAAAATAAAATCCATACGAATAGACCAGAGGCGCACCACAGCGATATAACCTTTATGACCATCTCTGCACCTCCGCACCGTCCAATCGTGCCGACTCCACCATGGATAACATATTCTATACAGAAGGATACGTGCTTACGGTCGCCTTACAGATTTTTTTCCAGCACAATTTATTTAAACGGTAAACCAGCAACTACGTGTAAAGGTAAACCGACATCATCCCTTCCGTTTTCTTCTCAACCCGACTCTAGGAAGTCGGCATGATCGGGTTGTGCATTAAGACAGAACCTGGAGTCGGCGGGGTCGGGTTGTGCATTAAGACGGAAACATGGAGTCGGCGGGGTGCAACGACATAGAAAAGAAAAACAACATAATCATGAAATCCATACAAATGGATGTTCTTAAAATGGCATAGTTGTCTCTTTGTTTCGTAGGTGTGTAGAAAGATTTCTTCCCTACAACCGGCTAGCCGGCTTAATCGGTCCGGCTTAATGGAGTCGGCTAACACAAGGGAACGCTGACAAATCAAACAGGTAACATACCATGGACAACATATTCTATACAGAAGGATACAAGCTTACGGTCACCTTACTGAATTTTTTTCCAGCACAATTTATTTAAACGGTAAACCAGCAACTACGTGTAAAGGTAAACCGACATCATCCCTTCTGTTTTCTTCTCAGGCCGACTCCAGGAAGTCGGCATGATCGGGTTGTGCATTAAGACAGAACCTGGAGTCGGCAGGGTCGGGTTGTGCATTAAGACGGGAACCTGGAGTCGGTGGGGTCGGGTTGTGCATTAAGACGGGAACCTGGAGTCGGCGGGGTGCAACGACATAGAAAAGAAAAACAACATAATCATGAAATCCATACAAATGGATGTTCTTAAAATGGCATAGTTGTCTCTTTATTTCGTAGGTGTGTAGGAAGATTTCTTCCCTACAACCGGCCAGCCGGCTTAATCGGTCCGGCTTAATGGAGTCGGCTAACTCAAGGGAACGCTGACAAATCAAACAGGTAACATTCCATGGACAACATATTCTATACAGAAGGATACGCGCTTACGGTCGCCTTACTGAATTTTTTTTCCAGCACAATTTATTTAAACGGTAAACCAGCAACTACGTGTAAAGGTAAACCGACATCATCCCTTCCGTTTTCTGATCAGGCCGACTCCAGGAAGTCGGCGTGATCGGGTTGTGTATTAAGACGGAACCTGGAGTCGGCGGGGTCGGGTTGTGCATTAAGACGGGAACCTGGAGTCGGCGGGGTGCAACGACATAGAAAAGAAAAACAACATAATCATGAAATCCATACAAATGGATGTTCTTAAAAAAACTTGTTAGCTTACGTACGTACGTTTTCACTTATATGGCATAGTTGTCTCTTTGTTTCGTAGGTGTGTAGGAAGATTTATTTCCTACAACCGGCCAGCCGGCTTAATCGGTCCGGCTTAATTAACTGACATCCTTTTCTTTCGTGCAAGTCCCTTCCTTCATTGATT
Organism: Poa pratensis; assembly: GCA_947311845.1. NCBI lineage: Eukaryota > Viridiplantae > Streptophyta > Magnoliopsida > Poales > Poaceae > Poa > Poa pratensis. The sequence continues at coordinate 32,998,722 of CAMZMU010000058.1, read as the reverse complement.
TTTTTTGGAGATCGGTCTATTGCTATTAGGGTCGTAGGTAAGCTAACACGTCACCGAGAAAAATAAAGAAAGGCCCAATAAATTTCCCTGCCGTTCACCTTAATTGCAAACAACGTCATGTAAGAAACACGACACACGCAGGTGATCCGAACACAAAAAAAAGGCAAACCCACGCACAAACAGAAAAAAAAAATCAGAACATGGACACATGATAAACGGCGGACCAAAATAGAACAACCATACATAAACAGATTGAACAGCTGTAAACCGGCAAAAGAGTTCGCCCACCTAGAGAACGTCTACATGACCGACAAGTAGTTCCGACTCAAAAAACAATCCAACCAAGATGAACCACCGTATTCCCCGAAACCAATATATCGAACGATACGACTGCAAATAAACAAATGAAAAAACGGGCAAAAATAGTCTAACACAAGGACAGACAAGCATCACACGAGAAAAAAGCCGATTAAAATTAAAAGACAGGTGCACGGAATATAGACACAATTGAAAGAAAGCCGACATAGAAACACACATAAAAAGACGGCATAGAAACGAACATACCTATAACGAAAGGGACCGCAGCAAGATACCAATAAATAACCGATCACGTCCACAAATAACACTCAAGTTCATCCACAAAAGGATCAGCAGCAAGATGAACCCGATGAGAAATGGAACAAAATTTTAACTTACATCCAAAATGAAGCCCGACCGCCCAAATAACACGGCTGCAAGAAAATCGACAAATATAATAAACACAAAAAAATAGGAGCCAACACAAAGAACGTAAATCAACAGCAAGAAACCGGCCTGCATCAAGAAAGGGAAAAATAAAAGAAAAATTGTTAGCAACACGGCAGGAACACGGTAGAAAGCAACAATCCATAAACAGCAGGGAATGCAGAAAACAGCGGACCAAAACATCCACAAACAGCGGACATGTTGATGGAACACAATGATTCAGAACAGGATGAACACGATCCAAAATGAAGCAGAAAAATACCTGATTTTACAGCATGGGGCAAAGACGGCACGCACACGCGATCGATCTACAGAAACAAAAAAACCTGATTTTCTCGGCGCCTGCATCAACATAGAGGATAAGTCATAAACACCACAGCAAAATAGAACAAAGCAAAGGACCGTAAATATGAAAGAGGACACGAGAAAAATAAGCGAGGAGATGACCATGGACAAAAAACTAATTAAACAACCAAAAAATCACATAATAGGACAATCACAACAACAAACGACAAAAAGAACAGATCGAACGCAGCAACAGTAAAACGGAGCAAGAACTGAGAGGAAGAAGAAACGGGGGGAAATGGAGGCTGCGGTAACCCTCAGATCCAAAACATGACATATATACCCCAGATCAATACTGTAGCGACGCGGCAAGTATTCAATACGGGTAGGTCGGCTCCGTCTTAATGAACCAATGGTGAGACGTCAGCTAGGACAGGTGAAAACGGGCCCGAATTCATTCTGACCAGCAGCACAGTGCAACGTACCCGCCGACGAATGGAGGAAGGCCACCTCGGACGGAGAAATCGGGCCCGAATTCTCCCTGACATCACGAACAGTGCAACAGACGCGAAATACCAAACGTACCCCAACATACTGTAGAAAATACGCAGGGAGAACCCACGCACGGGAGAGATCGGCGACGCAAACGTGCAGGGCAACCAACATGTGGACCTCGGGAGGGGACGGCCCCATCGTCAGCGAGCGAAAGGGGGAAGGAACCACGTACGAAGATCGCTCTCCCAGAGGGGCACGCAGTGCATCCGCTAAAAACCTATAACGGTAAATGAACAAAATCAGTCAATGGGAGGAACGCAGTGCGAATCTCGCCCCTCCGCCACACCGATTAAACGCGCAGCGTGAGGCCGACGGGTGGGCCCTCACCGTTTATATCCCTCCACGTAGGACGTCAGCGAGAGTGGGTGCACGAAGGTTGGTACAGTTAGCGACTTTGCGAATCCCTGTTCATTCCGACTTCAGGAGCCGACGGTGATCGGACGGTGCGGATGCACGGAGCGGGGAGGATCGGACGGCCAGAAAGCCCAAATCGCCGAGGAGTCTTCAGTGGGTCTCACCGTTTATATCTTTAGATTTCTGAACAAATTGTACACTTCTAAAGCAGAGTGGGACTAATTTTAATCTTTTCTCATCTGCTTTTCTTTTTATTGATTGAGCAGACATAATATCTTGTAATAAACAACTCGCGAACATAACTGAGCGGCCTAGACGATCATGTAATAAAATTACTCTGTCTATTTATTTGAAACCGACAATCTTTGTTCAGGAGCAGTCCATAGCTTATAACAGTGGTTCAGATAAAGGAATTAGTTGGTATACCAAAAGTACCGATTCTCTGATCGGCCTAGCAGAGGCATACTACATTCATATGCTACCATAAAGTACAGGATCCGAGCATCATCGCTTAAGTTGAAAGAAACAACATGAACATATGGTAAATTCAGCAGCCGACACTGTTTAGTCCAACGAAGCTGACATCACAAAGAGAGAAAACTGCCTCCCGGGTCGCACGGAAGGGCGACTCCGGAGGCGATTAGATCCTGCCGCCAGGAGTACCCGTCCAAGGCTCCTCCCGGCCGCCGCCGTCGTCGGCTCAGCCACGGCGGCGGCGGCGGCCTCCCGTTGCTGCCCGCTTCAGCCCCTTGGGCGCAGGAGCTCTCTCACGGCGTTGCAGCAACAGCTGGGGCATGTGCTTTTAGCGGATCTTGGATGCAAAGCTGGGTGGCGCACCATGCCGATTGGCTGTGCGCTCCGGTGGAGCAGTTCTCTTGAAGGGCAACGAGGCAGCATATCTTGGGAGATACAGCGATGAGGACTTGGACATGGTTGGACGCATTTTGCTTCCCCGTTTGTCATCCTGATCGATTGCATCTAGGGCCAAGTCAGACCATGAAGTCTCAAGGCCTCCCGGAATCGCAAGCTTGGTGTCCGATGCAAGGAAGCAGTCTGAAGCGTTGCTGCATGTTGGCCATCAAGATCCGGTGATGTTGGGGCGAAGCTGCTAGATTAGCCCTCTGTGAGCTCTTTGCGGCCACGATGACATAAACCGGTGATGTGCCTGATGGCGGCAGCGATGCTTGGTACTTCTCGGCGGCATGTTCGCGGGCATGTGGTAATCCACCTCAGGACAATGCGCGGTAACCGCTGCTCCAGATTCACAGCTAGAGGTATGGTGGATGGAATTGGTATGGAGGCGACAACACATGGTGACTACGATTTTTTGTGGTACTTTTTGAGTACCGGGTCTCGAGCTCCGGGTGAAAACTTGAGGTCTGACCTTTATTGGTTGTACCTTGCAATGGCGGTGTTTTCGCTCTGCTTCCTTGTTGAAGGCGTTGTGTGGAGATTTCTCAGACTTTCTATCTAGGGTGAAAACTCATGATCTGACCTTGTTGGATTCGGCGACGACGGCGCTCATTCGTCGTTCCCTTGAAGAACGCGTCGCTTTTGGAGAACCTTTTTCCGGAATCATAGTGTTGTCAATAATAGTGGTTGATGTGTTGCTGCATCCGTGGAATGCTCTTTTTCCTTCTTTTTATTTATTTTTTGGCTGTGTGCATCCTCGATGTCTTGACCCTCTTGATATCGGGTTGGTGCAGAGGCTGGATGTATTTGCTATCGTTTCGATATTAATATATTTCCTTTATCGAAAAAAAAATATCGAAGCTGGATAGCTGCATTCAAAATAACTGCATTTGCATCCACATGGTAGTAGAGTACATTAAGGGGCCAATATTGCTTAATTGGAAAGAAACAACATGAACCAAGTTGTATAGCTGAATTGAAAATAACCGTAATGTGTGCAGATAAACTGTCTGGTTAGAAAACATTTGCATTTAAGCTGGTAGATCGCTGCGTGAATCACAACTGCAGAGGAAAGGAAAAGACAACATCGCAAAAGATGTGAACAAACCTGTTTGAGAGGTTATATAAAGAACAGATGCAAAACAGATGCGATCTATACTTCTGATCATGGTCTACATTTAGAAAGAAGTAATACGGTCTAGATAGAAACAAAACAGATACTGTCAACGGAATATCACACCGAATGTCTGATATTCGAGATATGAAAATACTTTGCAAGAGCAACAAGCCCCATCCGCAGCACATAAACTTTAACCGCTCATACAAGCATAATTATTGGAACAATAATAATACTGTAGCTAAACTGAAGAAGGACCAGAGCCGCCTGTCTGGCTGAGATGGACGTCGATCGTGGAGCCTTCCTCCAACCCGGCCTCCTCCGCCGTTTGAGCGTCTCTGATGTGTCGACCCTCCTTGTTCAGGAACACGACGGCTTTTGGGTCGAGGGAGTGCTTGGCACAGTACTTACCCATGATGTATTCCATACTGATGTCGCGCCTGACGCGCATGAAGACGTCCGGGGCAGTCTGGCTCGTTATCTTGATGTTGATGTGGACGCCGTCCTTCTGTCCTTCCGCCGCCGCCGCCGCCACCGCCTCGGGCTTCACCGGCTTATGGACGACCTCCTCCTCCTCCGCGTCCTTCCCGTGTCCTGACTCCGGCATCGCTTCCGCCTGCTTCTCGATCCCTGATTCCGGCGGCGGCGACGACATCCTTCTCCGGTCGACTTTGGATAGAAGGATCTGCGCTAGTGTTTAGAGTGTTCGGGGCTGTTGCGATAGTTTCGGCGCTCCTGCTCGTTCGCGGAGGTATTTGTAGGCTGTAGGATACGACCGAAGACGAGGCGACTTCGTATGGATCACACCGATCCCATTAAATACTGGCCTCGGTAAGCCTGTGGACGGAGAGCGATGTGCGAGCTTTGTCCGGCTTATCCTGAAGTGTGTTTCTTCGGTACGTTTTACAGTTCGTGTGAATGGAGAGCTTCTGCCGTACTTCTCCCCATCCAGAGGTCTGCGGCAAGGTGATCCGGTGTCACCATACCTTTTCCTGCTGTGTGCACAAGGTTTTACCGCGATGCTGAATTTCTATGGTGGAAACTACGTGGACAGAGGAATTAGAGTGAGTCCTCGTTCACCATGGATAAATCACTTGCTGTTTGCAGATGATAGTTTGATTTTCATGAAGGCAAACCAGCAAAGTGCTCAGCGTTTGAATAACATTCTCAGGGTTTATGGGAACTGTTCGGGTCAGTGTGTGAATAGAGAGAAGAGTTCAATTTATTTCAGCCCTAACACACTTGCTCCAGTTCGCCAAGCTATTAAAACTTTGATGGGCATCTCTGTGGAAGCATTCAGTGAAAGATATTTGGGTCTTCCAACTGCAGTTGGCCGCATCTCAAGTGGTACGTTTGATCACATTGGAGAACGCATCAGATCAAAGCTTCATGGTGGATCAGAACGTTTGGTATCGTGTGCTGGGAGGGAGGTCTTTCTGAAGTCAGTCATTCAGGCGATCCCAACACATAGCATGTCTTGTTTTCATCTGACAAAGAAGGTTTGTAAGCAATTGTCGGCGTACATGGCAAGGTATTGGTGGAGCAGCTCGATAGATAGGCGATCCATGCACTGGCTCGCTTGGGAGGTGTTAACAGCTCCAAAAAGCCAGGGAGGGATGGGGTTCCGAGACCTGGAACATTTTAATCTTGCACTGCTAGGCAAACATGGCTGGAGATTGTTGACACAACCGGACTCACTGTGTGCTAGAATTTTGAAGACAAAGTACTTCCCAAATTCAGATTTTATGCACGCTACTGTTCCTGCGCGGGCCTCGGCAACGTGGCGTGCGATTGTGGCCGGAAGAGAGGCTCTGGAGTTGGGCCTGCTTCGTAGAATTGGGGATGGCTCATCAGTCAACATTTGGACTGATCGGTGGATCCCGGGGATACATACGATGAGACCTTCATGTCAGATCAGAAGGCAACCTCCCGGGGATGAACCCGGCGAAGAACTTGTTTCAGTTTCACAACTTATTGATCCTGACAATTGGATGTGGAAAGTTGATTTGGTCAGAAGTAACTTTATACCGCCGGAGGCAGATGCAATATTGAATATACCATTGCGCCGGCATGGTGGTGATGACTTCTGGGCCTGGGGTTTGGAAAAGTCTGGCAACTACTCTGTAAAATCATCGTACCGTTCTCTAAGAATGCATAACGAGTTCTTAACTCTAGCAGAAGGGACGGGTACAGTGACCTCAAATTCTGAAAAACAGATGTGGGAGAGGCTTTGGAAGCTCCGAGTGGTACCGAAGGTTCGTGTTTTCTGGTGGCGTGTTCTCCGTGGAATTCTGCCCGTTGAAAAAACACTTCAGTACCGTCATATCACTGAGCTAGCTCGGTGTAAAGTTTGCCTGGGAGATAATGAGGACATGATGCATGCCCTTTTGAAGTGCTCCCATGCGCAGCAATTCTGGATGGAAGCTAAAAGGGGCCTGAATATTAAGGTCCCGAACTTACACCCAGATACATGGACAAGAGACATTCTCTGTGATCCGATGTTCAGTGATGATGAGAGGGCAAAAATGATCACGGTCATGTGGTCTATCTGGACATCCAGGAATAACATCACTCATGACAAAGGAAGTTTGGACCCAGTGCATTCGGTTAGACTGACAAGAGAGGCTCTAGCTCTGCTAGACGTCCCTCGATCGCATGCAATGGTGATGCCAGGACATGGTTGGAGGCCACCAGACGATGAATGGGTCAAGATTAACACTGACGCAGGAGTCGCGCTGGAGGCACGGAAGAGTGGAGCAGGGGGGATCACGAGATCTTCTGCTGGCTTCTTGGGAGCTTGGAGCAAACCCTACGATGGTATCACAGACCCCCTCTTGGCCGAGAGTTTATCTCTGCGGGACGGTGTCATCTTCGCCAAGCTCCGAGGGTTTTCGCGAGTGGTACTGGAGGTGGATTGCTTGGAAGCAGTAAACCTCTGGGACTCGCGCGCTGGTTCACGCGCAGCTATTGCGCCTATTCTACAGGAGATTGAAGGGCTAGCCTCATCTTTTATTTCTTTTGTTATTCAGCATGTAAGTAGATCAGCCAACATGCCGGCGCACCTGTGTGCTAAGTTTGCTTGCACCCAGGATGCGACGAGCTGCTGGATGGAACTCCCGCCAAGCTTCCTCGTTAGCAGCATTCTTGCTGATAACGTTGGACTGCAGTCTGAATAAAGCCCTGATTTAAAACGCAAAAAAAAAAAAAAAACCTGTGGACGACTCGTATTCCGAGCTGCTGTTCAATTGGACTTTGTTTTCCACTTTTCCAACACGTCCTTGCGGAAATTACGTCGGCTAAACAAACGTTAGGACTTACTCCAACACGTCCTTCCGAGTAGTAGAAGGCAATGCTGGTACTATTCTAAAGCCGTTTTTGATAATGTCACGTACTTAGGATGCAATTCTAGGAGGGTAGCTGAGTGGCATGGAAAGTAAAACACCTCTCAGCCAAAAACAAAAAGTTAAACACCTCTATTTAAGGATGACAATTTTATCTACTCCCTCTGTTCTGTTGTATTGAGCTTCTAAGAAAAATATTTGCGATAGATTTTCGCAATAAGCCTAATACACCGGAACGGAGGGAGTACAAATTTGGATACTATGTCCTGCTGTCCATGGCATAGAGAGATTTGCACGTCCATGGACTGCATGTGGCTGGCACACATACGAATTCACTTGGACATGCATAGTCACTGGTTCCCATTTTGACATGTAGGGTTCACATATTCGTGACTTGCCAATTCCACGTGCTCGACCTCAAAGCTTAAGCCGAACTCTACGAGCTCAATGAATAAGGATTTGCGAAAGACTTCGATACCGATTGTGAATTATCCACATTCTATGGCCAAGCCGTTACATTCAAGCCGATCTCCTCGTAGAGGCTACGATCATGCTTATATCATTAGTGACAAAGTGATGAGCAACCCGAACATATGGACCGGTGTACTACATGGCCGGCCGATACTTCTTCTTGTGATTGCAGTGTTTTTTGGAATTTTCGACTGGCCGTTAACGGTCGTCCGAACCGTCCATCTCCGCATGGGCTACGTCACTCCTGAGAGTAGGCCCCTCTGCCAGAAAACTCGTTAGCGCAGCTAAAAGCGAGCATCATTGATATTTCAATGCAACCAGCGCAACCCCGGTGGATATTTTTTTAAATACGAAGCTCGGTGGATTTGTGAACTTGATGCGCAATTGTGGTGTTTTTTTTTGGAATTTATCATTTCTGCATGTTGTGGTTCGCTCTCTAGTTTCACACTGCGTGTTGGAAACTCCTGAAATCATGAAATAAATATGGTAGAAGCATATGTATGTCCTCTAAATGCCTTGATTTTTTTAGTTTTAATTTGCCAAAAATTACACGTTACAACTGTTGTTTTCAAAATAGAATCTATCGTCTGGTTACAAGAGTGGATTTTCGTTTTTAAAATTTATTATTTTAGATTTAAAATTTATTATTTTAGATTTAAAATTGTTACCCACTTAAGAAACACTTCTGAACTTTGCAAAAGAAATTCACAAAAATTGTTTTCCCTATTAGGGCCTGATTTCTATATATTTTTCCTTGTTTACCGAGCGTTAGAGGCCCTTGTACTATCAGGCTGGGCCACAATGGGCCAGAACAAACCAACCGCCGGTGTGAGCACATGAGCACAGAGGGCCCTCTGAAAAAAATGTGAGCAAAGAGGGCCTGTTGATCTTACACGTCACTGCATCAATCTACTTCACCGAATTCATCCACTCCGGCCGGCCTCCCTTCACCGCACTCAGACGGCGGAGAAAACAAAATCATGGCCCCTCCCGGCCAACTGCTCCCCTTGACCCGCTCGCTTCTTCCCCCCTCCGCTCCCCCCTTCCTCTCCGGCCGCCGCTACCGCGCTTCTCCCACCCTCGCACAGACGCCGCGTCCGCCTCCATGGCAACCTCGCCGCCTCCTGTGTCCTGCTCCTCTTCGGCCGCTCGGGCCTCTGGCCAGGACCCGTCCCGCTTCTGCGCCACCTGGGGCTTCCACAGCCGGTGGAGGCGAGGCTCAGGCTGTGGCGGCGGAGTTCATGACCTCTGAGAGGGTGAAGGTTGCGGCGATGCTCGGGCTGGCCCTCGCGCTCTGCAACGCCGACCGCGTCGTCATGTCCGTGGCCATCGTCCCGCTCTCCCAGGCGTACGGGTGGACCCCGTCCTTTGCCGGCGTCGTACAGGTTCCTAGCTCTTGTTGATTCTATCTGTTGTTGCTCGGCTGCACCTTGACTATTAGCACTAGTGACATGGAATAGGATTGCGTTTGGTGATACAATGCTCAATGGAAACGATTCAGGTTTAACACTGCAGTGTGGTCCAGTGCTCAATTGAAATTATTACGACTTAATACTTGAATGAATGTGCCAGGGGTAAGATGCTGGTAAAATGCTTAGTTCCTTTTAATCAAGCACTCAGGGATTAATTTTTTTTTCCGTTGCTTCATCCATCAGTAATTCATTATACTCTATGATGTACCCTCTCACTCTGCCACTCTGGAAGCTGTACTATAGCTAACCATACTGTACTGAATGCCTGTTCTCACTGCCTATACTATTATGCATTGCTTAATGCATCTTCCTTGAATGATATCATGACGCCATTATGTTGTCGACGCTCCAAACAGTCATCCTTCCTCTGGGGATATCTGATATCACCAATAATTGGTGGAGCACTTGTCGACTACTACGGCGGGAAGCGAGTCATGGCTTATGGTGTGGCTTTGTGGTCCTTCGCAACATTCTTGTCCCCTTGGGCAGCTGCTCGCTCTCTGTGGTTGTTCATCTCAACTAGAGTTCTGCTGGGTGTTGCAGAAGGAGTGGCACTGCCATGTATGAACAACATGGTATTGAGGTATTTCTTTGGAATTCTCTTCATTTCGAAATCGCTTGATTAGTTTTCAAGCTTTTGCCACCACCTAATATTATCTGTTTGTGTTCCCCTTCCTGCCAAGATTTATTAAACTGTTTGCATTGGGCCTTTTCTTATAGGTGGTTTCCTCGCACAGAACGATCAAGTGCTGTGGGGATTGCAATGGCTGGCTTTCAGCTTGGAAATACCATTGGATTACTTCTTTCACCTATTATCATGTCACGAACTGGAATTTTTGGGCCATTTGTGATATTTGGGTTGTTTGGATTCCTGTGGGTGTTGGTGTGGATATCTGCTATATCGGGCACTCCTGGAGAACACCCTCAAATATCAACATATGAACTAGAGTATATAACAAAGGGTCAGAAGTTGGTTAAACCTCAAATCCAAGGTGAAAAAACAAGAAAGGTCCCTCCTTTCAGCAAACTACTTTCTAAATGGCCAACCTGGGCTTTAATTTCTGCTAATGCTATGCATAGCTGGGTAACTCCTATAAACATAACTCTTGCTTACTTTTGGTTAGACTCTGCCATGTGAAGAGTACTGTTTAGGGGTAATCTCTTGAGTACCATGCTATTTTTTCAGGGCTATTTTGTGATCCTATCTTGGATGCCGGTGTATTTCAAAACAGTAAGTCCTGATCCTGCTTCATGTTTCTTGAATAAGTAAACCAATTCTCATTGTGTTTTTTGTAATATTGTCTTATGTGATCAGATTTTTCATGTCAATCTGAGAGAAGCTGCATGGTTTAGTGCAATCCCCTGGGTCATGATGGCATTTTTAGGTTATGTGGCTGGTGTCGTATCGGACAGACTTATAAGAAATGGTACAAGCATTACTTTAACTCGGAAGATAATGCAGGTGGGTTGCTGAATAATTTCAGGTTAAATGAATAATCAGTATTTTTGGTTTGTTTTATTGAATACGATCATGAGTGCACCTCCACATCCTTACCACATATAACATAATTTATGATGTGTTGTGATTTAACTTCTGGCAACTTGTTTCACACGATACGTCAACCAAAATATTTGTACTTTAGTAAGCCATTGTATGTTTCAGATGCAATGTATGAATCTTCTCAACTCAATAATTAACATAGGCGTTAAATCCATACCTGACTGAATAACCACAACATAATTATCATATTGGTAAGCCACACTTGAATTCTATGGAATATGACAAGTTTTGTGTAACCACCTGCCATTTATTTAATTATTTTTTGCTATTTAAATCAAATTTGTCATCTCAAATGTAAATATTTACTGCCGGTATTAAAGTCCAAGCTCTGACTTCTTTGATATTGCTTCATGCAGACAATTGGCTTTGTGGGTCCTGGTATTGCTCTTCTTGGTTTAAATGCAGCAAAGAGTCCAGCCATTGCTTCAGCTTGGCTAACACTTGCTGTTGGTTTGAAGTCCTTTGGTCACTCAGGATTCTTAGTAAATCTTCAGGTGTTTAAAGTTTTCATACATTAGTTCAGTATGCAAGAAGTGCCTTTTTTTCCCTTTCTTTTTCCTGATTCAGTTCTCTTTTCCCTCTGATACAATTCATTTCTAAACGCTTACCAGGAGATCGCCCCACAATATGCTGGAGTGCTACATGGTATTGCATATGTTCCCTGTGAATTCGTTATATATTTGATGAATGCAAAACTTTATTTAATCCATGGTTTTGTACACACAGGAATGTCGAATACGGCTGGAACATTCGCTGCCATATTAGGAACTATTGGAGCAGGATTCTTTGTTGATCGAATGGGTTCTTTCCATGGATTTTTAACATTGACATCACTTCTGTACTTCAGCAGTGCCCTGTTTTGGGATATCTTTGCTACTGGAGAGCGTGTTGATTTTGATGGCACTGGCTAGAGCCTGGGAGGAGATATGGAGTAAATATGGTAGAACATTATCATGATTTGATGATTCACTGGAGAGCACTTGTGTAATCATCATCTGGGATAATACTGGAAAGTTCCTTGAACAGAAGTAGAGAGGAGCAGCACAGTTATGACACTTCCGGACTACAACATTGTGTGCTTCAGTGTATCGGAAGTATGTGCTGATTTGGCTTATTGTGTAAGTGGAATATCTGATATGGATAATGGATTTAGTTACTGAGGTCATGTGAGTTCTTGTGCTGCGCAAGTTCGAGATGTCAATGTCACGACTCAGGTAGAGAACTGAAAATGATTGCCAGGATAGTTGAAAACTTGATCTGGCATAGCTTGATGAGGCAAGAGTTGCCATTGTTTAAATTTGCTAGTTGATGTAATGACATTTACTGTCACAAACATAGGGAAAGTGATATCATATGTGGAAGCACATCCTTTTCCCTTAAATATTGCTGCCTCCTTCGTGTGTGCAAATATTGTGTGTCCACCAAATACTGTGAAACAGATGTGTCGTACTGAAGCACAAACACCGAACCGGACTTTCACGGGACGGGGCTTGCCTGCGGCGCGCCCATGCGACCATCCGTGCGGCCTTGCTACGTGGCACACATCGAACGAATTACGAGCCTTTTTTCCTTATGTTTATTTTTTTGCAAAAAATAGCGATTCCTATACGATTTCGCACTGCTGACCAACGCCGGCGGCTCCTTGCAGACGGAAGGAGTCACCGAGCAACTCAGCCAGGCCACCGGCCGGCGCCAGTTCCATTCCGCACACGGCGCACAGCAAGCTCTGATCAGACAGCCGGACAGTCGGGCCTGGCCGCGAATGCATGATCTTCGGCGGCCGGTTGCCGTCATGGCATTGAGGAGACTGTGTTCTTTAATCGTGTACGTTATCCAATCTGTCCCAATCACATGCGATCTGAAATACTAATCAAAAGCAAGAGCAATGTCCCTGCTCTGGATGGCACGGCTGAAGTCGCCGGCCACCGGCATCGAAGAGTCCATGCTCGCCGGAGCGGATGACAACCATGGCCATGACCATCCTATGACGTTCCCCGCTCTCGGCGTCACCGCGGCTGTCACCATCACAGTCGCCGGAGTGGAGGAGGTCGCTGCACTCGAAGTCGCGGAAGATACGGCGGCCGTTATCAACACAGAGGATTACGGCGAGGCATGTGCTGTGACCGTATCTTCGTTGTTTTTTTTATCGGAGAAGGGACAAGTGGGGAGGAGCTGTTGGATGCTATACGAACGGCCGGGCGCACGGATGGTCGCATGGGCGCGCCGCAGGCAAGCCCCGTCCACTTTCACGAGTCCAGGCGGATACGGTTTTAATCTGTTGTTATACTATTTGCCAAAAAAAATCTGTTGTATTATTGGGTGATCGAAAAAAAGTTTCCATGTACAACACGATGGCGGCTAAAAAAGGAAAGGAACACGAAGAGCCGATGCTCGTCTTGCGATCTAGATCCAAAAGCCCAAAGGGGCTGCAGAGCCGATGGCGGCGACAATGGACGAGGCAGGTAACAAAAACTATGACTTCGGCACGGACGTCCTAGTGGAGATCCTTCGGCGGCTCCCAACGAGCTCCCGGCGGCGGGCCCGGCTCGTCTGCCGGCGCTGGCGCGGCGTCGTCGACGACCGCACGTCGGAGATGCAGAGCCGTTCCGTCAGGACTCTAATCTCTGTCCAGAACACGATCATGGGCACGACCACGGTGTCCGGGTACGTCGTCGACGACCTGCCGGTGCCGGAATGGGGCTTCAGAAAGAAGTGGACTGGTCATGGCGACGTGATCGGCACATGCAACGGCCTCGTCTGCCTATGCGACGACGGGATGCCCGGCGGCGCCGCCTTTCTGGCCAACCCGGTCACCGGCCAGGGGCTGACCGTCCCGCCGCTGCCCCGCTACCGCTCGTCCGGACGGATGTTCAGAGAGCGGGCGCCATCGGTGCGCTGGCACGAGTCATACAGCTTCGGGTACCACCCGTTAACGGGGCGGTACAAGATCGTGCACGTCCCGAGCTACCTGGACCCAGCTCGGAGCCGATGGATCGCCGGGTGGCACGACGCGGTGCACGTGTTCACGCTGGGGGAGGCGTCGTGGCGGAAGGTTCCGATGCCAGCCGACGGAAGCCTGGGGCGCGGCGGCCTCGTCAGCGTCGACGGCACGACCTACTGGCTCGCGAACAGGGAGGGCGAGGGCGACGGGAAGGTCGTGTCGTTCGACCTCGGGGACGAGCGCCTCTACGCCTTGCCGCTGCCGGTGACCGCGAAACCGGGCGTCACGCTGACGGTGGTGCGCGGGAGGCTTGGCGTCACCATCGACCGGTACAGCAAGACCAAGACGGAGGTGTGGCTTCTCGAGGGAAGCAGATGGAGGAACCGGTACGAGGTTGAGCTGGATGGACGGCGGCGGCTCACGAGCCCGCACTTTGCACACGGCAAGGACTACGTCCTGACGACGATGGAGCAGACGGTGCGGTCGGGCCAGGGCTCAGCCCTGTACGCGCATACGCTGGCTCCGAGGAGGTCGTTGCTGCAGTGCGATTTGTTGCAGAGCAAGGAGCCGGCGGTATGCAGCATGGAGGAGGGTTACATCGACCGGGCGTTCGCCTACGTCGAGACCACGGAGCCGTTGAGCGTTTACGAGCCGGGGCGGCTACGGCGGTGCCACTGACGACTGGAATCAGCGTTTTACAACGCATATCAAGACGAGTACCTGCAGTTTTTAAGTTCTTGGTCACTGATATTTTAGGGGCGTGAAAGATGTCGGGTGATTGAAACTGTGATTTGTTATGGGTTACCAATGACAAATATATTTTCTTGAAGAAACAAACGTTCTAGATTCCTGAACATATGTGTTGGGGTAGGACTGAACATGGCATTGCTTGAGAGATCAAGCCGTAAACTGTGTCCATCGGTTGATGCAGAGACAGTGACTTTGTTCCCTTTTCGATTTTTGTGAGAGATCAATCCAAGTGAGTTTTTCCATCGTAGCAAAATGGGTTATGGGATCAGACCCTTGTTGTAACCTGTGAACGCAATTCACTGTGAAGAGGAAAACTCTTCTGCGGTGTAATCACCTTCACAAACACGGTCACTTTATAAAGAGAAAACCTTCAGAAAGGAATAGTTTCCGTGTACAACACGATGGCGGATATTTCATTTTTAATTTGTTGTGCTATTCGGTGATCGAAAAAAATAGTTTCCGTGTACAACACAATGGCGGTTAAAAAGGGAAACGAACAGGAAGAGGCGATGCCTCTTACGATCCTAGACCGAAGGGGCGAAGGGGCTGCAGAGCTGACGGCGGCGACAATGGACGAGGCAGGTAACAAGAACTATGACTTCGGCACGGACGTCCTGGTGGACATCCTTCAGCGTCTCCCGCCGAGCTCCCTGCGACGGGCCCGGCTCGTCTGCCGACGCTGGCGCGGCGCCGTTGACGAGCGCACGTCGGAGATGCAGAGCCGCGCCGTCAGGACTCTCATTTATGTCAGGAACATGAAGATGTGGACGACCACGGCGTGCGGGTACGTCGTCGACGACCTTCCGGGATGGCGCTTGAGAAAGAGGTGGGCTCGTAGTGGAGACGTGCACGTGATCGGCACATGCAACGGCCTCGTCGGCCTGTGCGACGACGGGAAGCCCGGCGGGGCCGTCACTCTGGCCAACCCGGTCACCGGCGAAGGGCTGGCCGTCCCGCCGCTGCCACGCTACCGCTCGTCCGAACAGGGACAGAGCGCGCCATCGGAGGCGTACAGCTTCGGGTACCACCCGTTGACGGGGCTGTACAAGATCGTGTTTGTCCCGTGCTACCTGAACCCAGCTCGGACCCGATCGATCACCGGGTGGCACGACGTGGTGTACGTGTTCACACTGGGGGAGGCGTCGTGGCGGAGGGTTCGGCTGCCGGCCGACGTCCGCGTGATCGGCAGCCTGGGGAGCGGCGGCCTCGTCAGCGTCGACGGCACGACCTACTGGCTCGGAAAGGCCTGGGGCGACAGGATCATGTCCTTCGACCTCGGGGACGAGCGCGTCTACGCCTCACCGCTGCCGGTGGCCATGACCGTGAAACCGAGCGTCACGCTGACGGTGGTGCGCGGGAAGCTTGGCGTCACCATCGACAGGTACAGCAAGACCAACAAGGCGGAGGTATGGCTTTCGAGGGAAGCAGATGGAAACGCCGGTACGAGGTTCAGCTGGACGGACGGCAGCGGC
This sequence comes from Poa pratensis, assembly GCA_947311845.1. Lineage (NCBI taxonomy): Eukaryota > Viridiplantae > Streptophyta > Magnoliopsida > Poales > Poaceae > Poa > Poa pratensis. Next base: position 32,982,747 of record CAMZMU010000058.1, on the reverse strand, counting down.
TCACGAGCCCGCACTTTGCCCACGGCAAGGACTATGTCCTGACGACGGGGAAGCGGACGGTGGGGTGGCGCCAGCGCTCAGTCCTGTACGGGCATAGGCTGGGCGCGAGGGGGTCTTTGCTGCGGTGTGATTTGTTGCAGAGCAAGGAGCCGGCGGTATGCAGCATGGAGGAGGGCTACATCGACCGGGCGTTCGCCTACGTCGAGACCACGGAGCCGTTGAGCATTTACGAGCCGCGACTTCGGTGACGACTGTAATCAGCGTTTTACAACGCATATCCAAGACGAGATGCTGCAGTTTTTTAGTTTTCAGTCACTGATATTAGGGATGTGAAAGATGTTTAGCGATTGAAACTGTCACTGGCTCACTGCTTATGGTTAAGCGGTAAGCACAATCATGTTCCCTCAAATGTTTCTTAAATCGTTTAACACTTTGGTCTCTGCAAATACAGAGGATAGAAAAATATTGTGATTTAAGATTTATGTACTCCACTTTGTTAACTTCGGATGTTAACTTCACTAGTAGCCTTGCACGTGCAAATGCACGTATTGACTAATTCACAAATATTTACTGGACACCGTAGATAAAAATATTTCTTATTCTACTGTCAAGTTTATATTTATGTGTAAAGAAATACCTGAGTGTAACTTCGACCATGAATTTCATTACCAAAATATGAGTTATTGGAAAAATAGAAGCACACCATGTAAAACTTCTTTTGGAAATTATCCCAATCATACTCATATTTATTTGTTAAAGTTATGCTCAAACCCCAAGAGATCGACCTAACACATATTTCTTTGTCAAAGTTATTCAAATTCGTCGCTTTACACAAACTGCATAGGAAAAAAATATCTCACTTGCTGGCTACATGCAAGACACGTCAGAATTAACACAAATAGTGCAAAACACAATTTGCAAGAAACTGAAATTTATAATTTATTGTTCAAGCAAATGAACTTTATAATTTATCGAAACTCTGAAAATCAAGGTTTGTACTTGAATCCATGTCACCAACAACTAATAGAAAATAGTTCTAGTACCTTACAAAAGTATGTCGTGAAACCGATCTAGTCATAATACTAAAACAATAAAATAGTAACAGTCAACTGCATATATAGGTTCATATTTTCAGTGTATAGTTGGGCAGCGAAGTTTAATTGGAGTCTGCAAATTCTTTATCATTAACAAAATTCTTCATGTTTAGAGGTATCCACTATATATCAGACATAAATCTCCCCGGTCTTATCACACCGCAGCTTCAGAGAGACATGTAGCACCACTTGTCCACAAGAAACAATGGCTGTGTCCATGGTGAGAGCACTATCCCCAGAATTGAGACACTGGAAAATCTGCATTTCTTAAAAGCAAAAAAGAATCTCCTGTCTAGCAACCTCCTTGAAATTGACATATGAGGATTTCTTTTGCATGGAGAAAAGTACGAGCATGTGCCAGCTTATATACCTGAAGCTCTGTCACTTCAATGGTGAGTGATGTTGGAAGGAACTCCAGTTCCTTCAGAATTGCAAACTACACGCGGAGGATGAAGAACAATGTGGAGCGAGGAGGCAACATGGAACGCCAGAGCAAGACCATAGGCCTAGCTGTCACACTAACTTATTCAGCGAGAACACCAGCTCATGAGACATGAGATTAAATTTGCACAAGGAGGACACGACGTCTTTGCAAGCAGCTCGCACGTGGCTCAGAATCAAACTGCTTCCCACATCCGTCCGAGAAGAAAACCTCGTCGATAATTAAACTAACCATGAAACACATGCGACTTTCAGGATTGGAGCGTGCATCTATTACTACCTGCCACATCCCAGGTGTTGAACCATTAACTCGTGGGCTGAGCCGCTGGGGCACAGAAATAATTATCAATCCTTGAAAGTGCATACAGATAGGATTAGCAGTCCAAGGATGATGAGCGGAGGGAAAAGAGAGGCGCTCACATGTGGGCTGTTGTATGCTTCGAAGGCGAACCCGGCGAGCACGATATCGAGGTTGGGGTCGAAGTACTGCTAAAGCTGCTCCTCGTCCCGAACTGACGCTAATTCCTCCCCGGCGCTCTCTGAACCAGGCTTCACGGCGGGTGGCCAGCTGCGTACCTGGTCCTCAGCCGCCTACCTCCGATGGCAACGATGTACGCCCGGGACCCGGGTGCGAGCGGAGGCGTGATGAGGTCATGAGGCACTACTCGTGCTGCAGTTCGAAGAGAAAAACAGATCAGGGAGAGAGAGAGAGAATCTGTCACTATTCCCGCCGTCGGCCCTAGTCCACGGTCGCCGCCGACCAGGAGACAGAGAAGGCCACAAGGGGAAGAAAGAGATAAGGGCAAGCACCTGGACGCCCGCGGCTGGCACTTGTCCACGCCCAACGCCGGCCCACCCTGGCTGTGTTGGCGGCGCGGAGGCGAGCTTGCCAGTGGCGACGGACGAAGGCCGGAACCGATTCGTGGAGTAGCTCATCTACGACCGGGAACGTGTTGGAGCGGAGCGCGCCGAGGAGGGATCGGTCTGGCAGAGCGCGCCGGCGAGCAGGTCTCACGGCCGGGTTGGGCTGCCGCTGCCGTCCGTGACGGGGGCGTGCGCTTTGGGGATCCAGCCGTAGATGATTTGGAGGGATGGAAGGAGCCGGCGACCTAGGACGGAGGTGGAGGATAGGGGATAGGGGATGGGGAAGCTATGCCGGCCGCAGGGTAGGACGGGCCGCCGCCAATGCGGGATGCAGGGTAGCACGGGAGGATGGGTTAAAGGAGTTCGGTCGGGAGAGAAAAATAAAAGAAAACGAAGCGGTACGTGTTGAGTTGCGCTCAACACGGATGGAACAATCTGATACGTCGATCTGATATTGGACGACTCAAATTTAATGTATCCGGCATATGTTTGTTCTTTTAATAGTAGTATAGACTATGTGTTTTCAAGTGCCGACTTCAGCCCGGTAAACACCAAAGAGGGCTTAGGGTGTCAAACTGTCCAGATTATAAAAGCAGCAACAATCAAAGGGTCTGAATTGTTCAGATAATACGTGTTCAAACTTAGAAACCAAACAACATCGTTCACAGATAGTACAGAATCCTGGTAGCAAAACGAAGCCTTACGGTCCTTTCAAAAAAAGTAAAGGAAGCCTTATGGCTGAATACAGATAGCACTGATGAACTCAAACTACAGAGGCTAAGCAGCAACTTCGTGTTTGAAACACATAGTATTTGTGGGTGTTTCAGGTTGTCAAGGTGCTTCGCATATGGTTCAGTTATCAACACACATAATCCTTGACCCACATTAAATTACTGGTCCGTGAGCGGTAGTTGTCATGCATGCGTGTACTCCTGACTTCATTGGCTTGACCTAAAACCCAAATAAGCATTCCTTTCATAGTTATTAAGAGGTGCGGGCCAGGTCAAGCTTGAATCAGTCTATCGCGTTAAGTCTACAAAATTTGAAGGAAAGAACCAGATGAACCGGAAACCCCATTTGGAGCGCGGGCTACAGGTGGCTCGCTACCCCTGCCGTCCAGTCTGTCTCAGTCCTCGTGATTTGGTCCAACGCTGTATTTGCTCCTTGTATTGACTAGTTGGCATGTACGTGCAACGCACGTGTAATTTATAAAAATTCTTTGCTCGTCCTAATTAGCAGAAAAATATTACAAATATTTTTAACAAAAAAAGTATATTACTTGCATCATTATGGAATTTCATAGCCTCGTCCGTGTTCTTTGTATGCAAGTCTACACGCTAGATGATTTTTTTCGAAATTATCCAACATGTGAACATGTCATATTTTTAAATAATTTCATCCAAAGATCAAATTAAATCCAATACTTAAGTTGTTCTACTTAAATTAAATAAGTAGGATAAATCTTCATAGGCCTGGTCAGTAATAAGCATTGCTCAACTATTCTCACTCCTTCCTTTACATTTTCTTCTCATAACTACTCAACTTCTTAACCAATCTTGATTCGAACCAGGCAAAAACAAATGAAATCAGCAATTGCAGAGATGCGGAATGGGCAAAGGAGGCCACCAGAAAAAACAGCTCATAAGAACACTAACTAATACTCCAACATTACCTCTGCATATTGCATCAATGGACCACCACCGTCGCTTAATTGCCAGGTTTGACAGTGCCAATGGCATGCCTGATGCCTCATTGACCACGCTAGCTATGGACAAGGGGCGGCATGGGAACCACATCCTCTGCATCATATGCATCTCTGCCGGCCGTGGGCCGTCCATGTCGCGTCGACCGTGCGGCCGTCCTGAAGATTAGCAGCTGGTTGAACTCCTCGAGCCGGATCATCACAACCTGGAGGCGCGGGCCAGCCTCACCCGAGACGAGGCCAGGTACTCCTCGGCGTCCTCCGGTGACTTGATGATCGGCATGTCCGTCTGATCACCACGAAGGAGTTCCACTGCTCCACAATCCCCACCGCCTCCTTGTCTCCGCGACCCTCCACGTTAGTCAAAGGGCAGCGTCGGTAACTAACTTCGCTGTTTGATCGATGGGTGTTCCGGACGTCGTGCATGGGCGCAGTCGTACATCGGCGTCAACTACGGCGAGTTGGCCGACAACCTGCCGTCGCCAGACGCGACGGTAAACCTGCTCAAGTCCAGCACCATCTCCAAGGTCCGCCTCTACGGCGCCGACGCGGGCGTCATCCGCGCGCTCGCGGGCACCGCCATCTCCCTCGTGGTGGGCGTGGCCAACGGCGATATCCCCGTGCTCGCTGCCGACCCGGCAGCGGCCGCCGGCTGGCTCGCCGGTGACGCCCATCAACTGCCGGGTCTGGAACGTCTGAGGCAGCTCTCGGCGAAGGGGACTCGCAAGCGTATTGGCCGCAGCGTTCAAGGCAGCGGAACCCGTGGGGCGGCGACCGGCGGGCCGCGGGTGCAGGACGGCTGGTTATCGCGGCACGCTGGCTCGCGCGGATCGGCGGCCGCGGCGTACATGGCGGCGGGGTCGCGTGGCAGCATGGGGATTGGTGGTTGCATCGGCGACGAGGTCGCGACGGCAGGTGGAGCTAAAGATGAGCCACACGTCGACGTAGGAGGCGTGGAAGCGACAGACGTTCCGTCTGGGAGAGGAGAACAAAAGAAACGAAACGGAACGGTGGCAGTTTGGTCGTATTATGTGATTTGGTGGGAGGGCAAAACGGTACAAAATGTACATTGTTGAGTTATCAAACATTGGGACGATTTGGACTGTTTGATCGGATATTGAACGGCACCGATTTAATGTATCCCAACAAGTTTGCTCTTTTAATAGTAGTATAGATTGTACAGCCATGTATTCCACCATTATATGAACAGTGCATCGCACGGGATGACGGGACTCATATGTAGTTGAACATGTGCCGGTCGAATATTATATTATTTTTGCATCCGTGATATGAACATTTCAGAAGAGTATTATTTGCTACTCCATCTGTTCCACAATATAAGATATTTTAGGTGTTACACATATTGTCTACATTCATACCAAAATAAGTGTATATAGACACTAAACATGACTAGATACATGTGTACACATGTGAATGTGTAAAAAGACTAAAACATCTTATATTGTGAAACGGGGAAGTACCTTCTAACCCCATTGACTGACTCAAAACTCCCAGATAAACATGCTACCTTGTTATATGGGAGCAGCTTTCAATGCCATCTTCTAACCCCATTGACGGACTATGCGGATAGCACGCCATCGGGCATCCGGGACTGGCCATGGGGATCTCTCTGGTTCCAATCTTGAGTTTCAGATAGAACATCGCATCTCCAGGACATCCACCTATACAACTCGTTCCAGCATGGCTGACAAGAAGGCCAGGATCACAAAATCGTTCTGGGAGGCAGCTGCTATGATGATTGCAGGGGCATTTGCAAATTGCTTTGCTCCGCACAGATCAAAACTTGATCTGGCATAGCTCGAGATGTGAATGTCTTGGGAGGGCGGTGGCGGTGGCGCATCGTAGTCACGGATGACGTCGATGCCGTGCTCCACGGCGGACCACTCCTCCTTGCATTCTTGGGAGGCCGGTTGGACCGTCTCGAAAGACATATGATGCGCCTTGGCGAGCTAGAGCTAGAAGAGCATCTCCGCCTCCTCATCTGTCATCTGCCGGTGCTGCGACGACGGAGCGGACGAGGTAGAAGCCTCTGTCTTGACCTTCTGCTTGCCGCGGCCTCACGGCGGTGACAGGGGCTCTTCCTTCACCTTGGCGTTGAGGTGTGGCGGCGGAGAGGGCGGTGGTGAACGCGGTGGGGCGGCGCGGCCTGCCGCTTATAAAGACCTGAGGCGATGAGAACGTGGCGCGCCCCGACGACGGTTCCCTAGGCGTCATTACTCCGATGTCGCCCGTCAGATTCCGACGTGAGTGGAGTGGACCACTCGCTCCGGGACCCGAAGAGGGACGCGTCACGGCGCCGTCGCTCCGGCGTTTATCTACGCCGCAATAAATGGCGGCAACCGGCATTGGGTCGCTGACGCGTCGGTCCCGTCCGTCAAATTCCGACGTGGCACGTATTGTCGTGGTTGCTGGCACTCCCGGCTGCCTCCCTACGAATATGGCGCGAAACGGCGTTGTCATACGCTCTATTGGGCTCGTCAGATAACTTTGGCGTCACTAGGAGAGCCGGCGAGGGCGATTTCGTGCCGGCGTGCCCAATAACCCTATTGGCAGCGCTATTGGAAGCTCCGGTGAAGATACTCTTAGGAAACCATTCAAGCCTTGTTCGGTTAATCCACTGCCCAAGTGGATTGGGGTGCTTTTGAGTGGATTGGAGAGGATTTTGACTTTAGGGATCTAAAACATGCCAATCCCTGCCATTTCCGTTGAAACTTAAGGAAACCGAACAAGGCCTCAAGGCTGTTTATTTTTACAGCTGATGCTGGAATTCCACCTGCTAACTTTTTTTGAAACTTAAAACCTCAATATATTAAACTAGCAAGCCGACTGATTAAAAACCTTCCAGCCCCATTGGGTACCTGATACATGTAAAATGCATACATGAACTTTGCACTTTAATTGCTTATATTCCAATCATATTTGCATCATATAAGGGTTATATCAATGTTTTATCATGATTTTGGGAATACTTCATAGTTTTCCCATTTATTTGGAATTAACCCTGCACAGGCAGAAAACCCTAGTTTTGTATTTTAATGTTTCAGGGACCCAAACGTCAACGAAATCACCTGGAAATTTACGGGCGTCAATATTTGGAAGGAAGAAGGACTACGGAAAAAGGAAGCAAGCAAACGGAGACCCGAGGGCCAAACGGGCATGGCCCACGCGGCCACAGTACCAGGCCGTGGGACCCACCCGTTCGGGCCTCGTGGCTCCGTTGCCGTCGATCTTCGCTCCACCGACATTGTCTTGACCTAAAAACGCCTATAAAAAAGGTCCCCCGACGTTCTCTGGAAGGAGCGCCGCACAAACACAGAAACACCGAAACGGAGATCAGGAGCTGCAGATTGGAGGGGGAAAACTCCGGCGGGGCGCTGCCGGCGTGGTCTCCATCTTCTCCATCGACTTCTCCACCGTCTCCATGATGAAGAGGGAGTAGTCCACCTCTGGACTATGGGTTTGTGGAAGTAACTTATGTATCTCTCCTCTCTTGAGCTTCACTAATTAGCACCGTATGAGCTGCTGAACATGATTACGGTCACCGTTGTAATACCTTTGTGGTGGATCTTTATGAGTTAATATATGTTTGAGATTGCAATGTTTGTTTCAGTTATGAGTATAGATGCATATTATGTACCCCGTTCTTGTCTACTTGTTTTGATCAAGCATGTTTATGAGAGCGTGTGTGGGGGAACGTGTGCATTAGTTGGAGTAACGGGGGGTGGCTAGTGCAGTGAACGTGAGAGAAAGTTCTGCGATCCACTTTGGTATCTTTACCTTACTTTGTTACCTCACTAGGGATAAACTAAAATACCATGCTACCGGGGATGTGGGCGTGACCATTGCCACTACTCCATGACTAGATCTAGCATGTTCTTATTTTCACTTCATGTCATGATACTTAATGCTATACTCTGAGTTATCTTAATTACTGAGGTGTTATGATTTAGTTCGCATCTTGGTGGAGTATAAGAGAGGTTAATAACCAAAAGATCTCTATGTTAGGACGTGATGCCCATATATCTAAGTAACTTGTTATCAAACCCTGTGTTGCAATCTCATATGTTAACTTTGTGTGTTCCATTGTCTACCACTTTATAAAGAGAGAGTGCATTTGTGAAACCATGAACCCCAGTCCATTTTTAATCATAAGAAACACCTTTCCAACACCATATACCACTTTTCTATTTTCAGCCATCATTAAATCCGAAAATACAAAAATACTTTTCATCTTGCATACATCATTCAAAAACCCAAAAATATCATTTACCATTGCATCCACCATCATTGCATATTTATTTCTTGTTTGCATTGCATAACTATCCTGATATCATTCTTACACCTTGTGCTTGACAACCACAGGTGAGGTTGAGGACCAAAACATCTAACCTTGTTTTGTAGGTAACCAAAAGAAGGATAAGAAGATAAATCTACCACTTCAGATTCCCCGAGAGTTCGATATTAAACCCTCGAGTCACCCCTCGTGGGGAAAACTGTCTTCCACTTACTATACACTCTGCACTTGGAGTCTCAACCTAATCCCGTTTATTTGTGCAGGCATCAAGACTTGCTCTTCGGGATCAAGACGTTTTCTGGCGCCGTTGCCGGGGAATCGTAGCTGAGAGATTTATCCAAGGGTGTGCATCATCGCATTCATCTCACAACAAAGTCAACGTCACCAACTTGTGCTAACACCTAAGCTTGGGGAGGTTGCACCTACGTGAGCACCATCTTATCCATCTTTACTTACAAAGCAATTTATTTGTTTTGTTAGTGTCATTGCATATCATATCATATTTATTTCAGTTTTGCATAAAAAATTAAAAATACCAAAAAAACTTGCTAAAATGGGAGAAAGAACTAAGTTGTGTGACTACACAAACACTCCTAATGATCAATTTATCACGAGAGCTATTGCCACACCTAAGATAAATGCTGAGAGTTATGAAGTAAGTCCTAGTTTGTTGAACTTGATAACTAGGGAACAATTTGGTGGTAGTGCTATGGAGGATGCCTCTATGCATCTTCATGACTTTGTTGAAATATGTGACATGCAAAAGTTTAAAAATGTGGAAAGTGATATCCTAAAACTGAAGTTATTTCCTTTTTCACTTAGAGGAAAAGCTAAAGAGTGGTTGCATTCCTTGCCATCTGGTAGTATTAATTCTTGGGATGATCTAAAAGAAGCTTTCATTAAGAAATATTATCCCCCTGTTAAAATTTTGCAAAATAGAAACAACATCCTTTCTTTTAGGCAAAATGAAAATGAACATGTTGCTATGGCTTGGGATAGGATAAAACTTATGCTTAGAACTTGTCCCTCACATGGAGTTAATGAATGGACCATATTACACTCTTTCTACAATGGTTTAAACTACATGTCTAGAAACATACTTGATTCTGCTGCTGGAGGTGCTTTTATGAGTAAGACTATAGTAGAAGCTAAAAATATATTGGAAAGCATTTTACAAAACTATAGTCAATGGCATACTGATAGGGCACCTAATCCTTCTAAGAAAGTGAACTCTATTGAAGAAACTAATGATTTGTCATCTAAAATGGATACTATTCTTGCTTTGCTTAATAAACCTAGTGTTGAAAATGTTCCTTTGCAAGAACTAGTTGGAAACAATTCTGAAAATATTGATGTCAACTTCATTAGGAACTATGGTAATAATGGGTATGGTAACAACAATTATAACTCTTATAATAAACCCCCATATGTTCCCAACAATCGTCCTTTTGTTCCATATCCTAATGCTAATGATAATAATTGGAAGCCTATGTTATCACGCAATGATAATTCTGAGGCTAACAAAATTCTCATGGAACAAGTTGCTAGTCATAATACATGATACAAGAGTTGATAAGTCTGTTGCTTCTATTAGTTCTGATATTAAAGGCTTACAACTCCAAGCTGCAGGACTAGACAAAGCTTTGTCTAAACTAGCTGATAATCAAGCCACTTTATTGAGTATGTCTGCAGGGAAACCACAAGCATCACCTGTGGTTGGAATGAATTCTGTTAACATTGCTGAAAATGTTCCTCTTACTTTGGAGGAAACTCTTGATGAATTATTGAACTACCCTGAATATTTGTTGCCACTCATGTCTCAACTTGGTAGTTTAAAAGAAGAAGCTAAAGAAACTGAACATGATGAATCTCTTATGCTGATTGAGTTGGAAAAGAAAGTTGAGGAAGTTAAAATGCTTAATGAAGTCAAGGATCCTTTGCTTGACTTAGAAAATTGTAGCTTGCATGAATTAATATCTATCTTACAAAAATTTGCAAGTGATCCTTCCATCAACACTAACCAAGCAGGTTTTGGTTCTTATATTGCTAATCATGTCTTGAAAGAAAAGATTGCTAGGTACAACCAAGAGGCTATGATACCACCTAAGCTTGGGGATATGTGGATACCTAAGGTACTAGTAACTATTGGAAAAGAGACACACCATGCCATACTTGATCTAGGATCTAGTGTCTCTGTTTTATCTAAAGAACTATATGAAGTGCTTGAATTGAAAAATCTTGAAAAATGCTCTATTGAACTAGCACTTGCTGATGACTCTATTAAACATGCTTTGGGAAAAGTAAGTGATGTTATGGTAGAGTTACATATGACTTTTGTGCCTGTGGATTTTCTAATCATGGATATGGGGAATAAAACCTCTAGTCCTATTATTCTTGGAAGACCTTTTCTTCGTACCACAGGTGCTATCATTGATTCAAAGGAAGGGAATGTAAAGTTTCAGTTTCCACACAAGAAGTGCATGGAACACTTTCCAAGGAAGAGGGAACCACCAAAGTTCAAGCTCCCTCATGAGCTTCGTCCACAATAAAACAACAAGTAAGAAGCCTAGCTATATGGCTATAAAGAAAGCGCTTTGCGGGAGGCAACCCGGTTATTTTTGTGTGTGATTTTTCTTTGTGTCCTCTTGCTGTAACAAGAGATTTTGTGTCTAGTTAGGTTCTGGAGTTTTTAATAAAGTGCCAAGTTTTACCCTTTTTGGTTTGAAAAAGTTGCTTATAGCGTTCGGAGATTTTATTCCTGCACGAATCAGTGCACGGTATGATTTTTAATTCTTATTCTGTAACTCCGAATGAGCTCATATTTGAACTGTAGTTGCAACTTTTCATCCTCTGTATGCATGAATTTTTTCGGAATTTTTCGAGAAAGTTTGGTAGGGTAGAAAAATACGTTTTGCTGCTGCTGTTTTTCTGGACAGATTCTGTCCCATTTTGTTTGATGCATGCTTTGAGCTTTTAAGTTGAATCTTTTTGATCCAATTGAGTTTATGAGTAGGCATACAACATTATATACTTTCTGGACATTCATATGAATTTTTGTTCAAGGATTATATGCAGCAAGGAACCTATTTGTTTATCACTATTAATGCACCCCACAGAAAAGAGATGGGAGAAACGGTGTTTTGAAGTTTTTTCACAGGGATTGGAGGAGATGCACCAAGAGCTATCCAAGGATGGTGAAGACCATAAGCTTGGGGATGTGAAGACAACCCCACTGGACCTACACACTCTCGGTTTGCACACGTCCAACTTCTGTTTTTCGATCGAAACACTTTATCGCATAAACTTGGAGCGTCGTTTTTGTTTTTGTTTGAGTCTTGAGAGACCACCACACTATCAATTATATATGAGAGAGCTACTGGAAATATGGGTTGAAATATGTTGGATGCTTTTATAAGATTGGGAAAAGGGATGTTTGACTTGATTTTTAATGATACATATAGTTGCATGATTCATGAGCTTGTTTATGAGTAATAGTTTGCAAATTCTTTTTGTAGAGCTATCACTTATTCATGTTTTGGTGCTGATTGTTATTTACTTGGTTTAACATGGATTAGTTAGTTCTATGGACACTCATGCATGCATCTAGATGGTCAACTTTCTCCCTTTTGCTAGCCCAAAAACTCCAACAAGCAAAAACTTGTTTCCAACACCTTCAACCAAAGTTATTCCAGTGAGTCCACCATATCTACCTATTGGCTTTATGCTATTCCGAGTATGTTTAACATGTTGTTTGTGTTATCTTACCTCTGAATGAAAATGTTTATGTTATTGATTGCAATGGAAAAAAATTGGTTATATAGCTCTCACGAACTTGATGCACAATGTTCTTTTATTTGCATAATAAAACTTGACCCATTGTGATTAAGATTATGATGTTTGTGGCTTGATGAATGTTTTGGGTTGGAGTTAGCCCATATGTGCTGTCACATGCAAGCTTTCAACATGCTCCTTCATCTCATTTAGTTGATATCATGTACTTTTGTTATGGATGCTATCATGTGAAATGAGGTGGAAATGAAGTAGTTTAAATGAGTTTGTATAAATGGTTAGAGAGACGCCTGGGCCGCTAATCTAAGCCATGCATCATTCATGGTGGAAATTTACTTACATACTATGGTGAACCTTCTGTGATACACCTTGCAATAAAAAACTATTCCAAATGGTAAATAAAAAGGGTGTTGAGATTTTCATTTTTTTGTTTGTCTTGTCATTTTGATATGGGCTTGTTCCATATCTGGGACAAGAGGTACCCCAGTTGACGCTCTTGATGATACTATTATTACTTACAATGATATATAACTTGAACTTGCTTTGTTTCCTAAGTTGAGTAATCATGGTGTAGTACTTGTATTCAAGGGGCATGAGACATCAACCATTACTTTATCAAGCACACTACTCATATTTGCTTTCACTTTAACCTTAATCATTCAAGATGCTATGATAGGGGCAATGAGAGCTTGACACCAATGAATACCTTATTGCAATCATTAACTTAAGTAGAAGAGTTTGGAAGTTGGATGAAACTTATGCATGCTTTACCTCTACTCACATATACATCTTTCCAAAGTGTACACCTATCATATTCAGATTTTCATCTACACTCTATGACCATTGTAGGATGTTCTACTTATCATTATGCATACATGTGTTCCATATTACTTGCTACTATGTTACACTTTGTGAACTATCAATGAACATCCTTGTCTTGAATACTTGATATCACTTCATAAACTATTTGCATATTGCTACTCCTTTGAAGAATGAATCATTTGACTATATGTAGCAATAGTAATCATCTTTGATATCCATTGTTAAGTATTAAATTGCAAAGTCCATGTTAGTTTTATCATCTTCATACTTAAGAAGCTCTAGCACATGATTTAATCCCTGCTTCCCTCTGCGAAGGGCCTATCTTTTACTTTATTGTTGAGTCAGTTTACCTACTCCTTTCTATCTTAGAAGAAAACACTTCTGTCAACTTTGTGTGCATTGATTCTTACATGTTTACTTATTGCACTTGTTATATTGCTTTATGTTGACAACTATCCATGAGATATACATGTTACAAGTTGAAAGCAAATGCTGAAACTTAATCATCCTTTGTGTTGCTTCAATGCCTTTTACTTTGAATCTATTGCTTTATGAGTTACCTCTTATGCAAAACTTTTTGATGCTTGTCTTGAAAGTACTATTCATGAAAAGTTTTTGCTTATATGATTCATTGTTTACTCTTTATCTATTTGTTAGCAAACTATAGATCATTGCTTTGAGTCACTTCATTCATGACATGAGCCTTGCAATATTATGATGAAGATTGTGTGAAAGCATGTCTCCTCAGAAATTATTTGTTGTTATCATTTTACCTACTCGAGGACGAGTAGAACTAAGCTTGGGGATGCTTGATACGTCTTCAACGTATCTATAATTTCTGATGTTCCATGCTTATATTATGCCAATTGCTACATGTTTTATATACACTTTATATCATTTTTATGCATTTTCCGGGACTAACCTATTAACAAGATGCCACAGTGCCAGTTCCCTGTTTTCTGCTTTTTTGGTTTCAGAAAAGTACTTCTGCGAATATTCTCGGAATTGCACGAAACAAAAGGCCACGTCCCTATTTTTCCAGCACCGTCACGGAGTCCGAAGGAGAGACGAAGGAGGGCGCCGAGGTGGCCAAACCACACCCAGGCGCGGGTGGGCCCCTGCCGCGCCACCTGGTGGTTTGGGCCCCTCGGGGTCCGCCGACATCGCCCCTTCGCCTATATATTGCCTCAGACGCGAAAACCCTAAAAAAGAAGTCATATTTCCAGAAGAGTTCCGCAGCGCCGCCGCCATCGACGACAAGTTTCGGGGGACAGAATCTCTGTTCCGGCACGCCGCCGGGACGGGGAATTGCCCCCGGAGTCATCTCCATCGACTCCACCGCCATCTTCATCGCCGCTGCTGACTCCCATGATGAGGAGGGAGTAGTTCTCCCCCGAGGCTGAGGGCTCTACCGGTAGCTATGTGGTTCATCTCTCTCTCACATGGTGTGATCTTTATGTGATCATGTGTATTGCTAGTATCGCTGAATACATTAATAATGTTTATGCTACTCAAGTGATTTTGTCTAGTTTTGGAGTGTTGTGACAACACGGTATCAAGGTGACAGTGTGGGTACTTGTGTGACTCTATGAATAATTTAGATATTTATCATGGCTTATTCTTGGGAACTGTGGTGTTTGTTTACTCAGACTTTGAGGAGTGCTTTTGCAGCCCTACACGTAGTACTCTTGTGTATCAAGAAGGAGAATAATCCCGAGCAGTATTTACTTGTGTTCAGTTGTGCTAATCTAGTTGAATATGTAGATGTTACTCTTTATCTATTATGCACTCTATAGGTTACTTTAATATGAACTCCGGTACTCTCCACGGTGTAAAGGTGACAGTGTGTGCACCGTGTGTGATTCCTTTATGACGTTGTGGCGCTTGTTTACTCCGGCTTGAGGTGTGCTTTTGTAGCCCTACACAATGAATGGTGTTTGTTATCCAACAAGAGAGTGTTTAAGAGTAGCTTTTACTTATTCAGTTATGAGATCATTGTTGAGAGTGTCCACTAGTGAAAGTATGATCCCTAGGCCTTGTTTCTAAGCATTGAAACACCGTTTACAACAAGTTCTGCTACATGTTTGCTTGCTGCCATCTTTATTTCAGATTGCAGTTACTACTTATAATCATCCTATCACTTGTATTTCACTATCTCTTCGCCGAACTAGTGCACCTATACATCTGACAAGTGTATTGGGTGTGTTGGGGACACAAGAGACTTCTTGTATCTTAATTGCAGGGTTGCTTGAGAGGATATCTTTGACCTCTACCTCCCTGAGTTCGATAAACCTTGGGTGATTCACTTAAGGGAAACTTGCTGCTGTTCTACAAACCTCTGCTCTTGGAGGCCCAACACTGTCTACAAGAATAGAACGTGCGTAGACATCAAGCTATTTTCTGGCGCCGTTGCCGGGGAGGTAAGCGTTGGAAGGTATCTCCTTTAGATTCTGCAATTATTTCTTTTTGTTTCTTGTTTTTATTTTCACTAGTTAGGCTTAATGGAAAACAACAAAAAAATTAGAGATCTTATGAACTTTATATTGAATTAGGACATGATGCTTTTGAAGAGAAAATTAAAAAACCTATGGAAAATTATTTGCATGATGGTAGCAATGTTATTACTATAAATGCTTTGAACACCATTATTGCTAATGCTATGCAAAGCTCTAAGCTTGGGGAAGCTGGTTTTGATGAATATGATATTTTTAGTCCCCCAAGTTTTGAGGAGAAAATTTTCTTTGATGATACTTTGCCTCCAATTTATGATGATTATAATGATAGTGGTATTTTGGTGCCACCTACTATGGAGGATAAAGTTTATTATGATTATACTATGCCTGCAATTTATGATGAATACAATGATGGTTGTGATAGTTTTACTCTCACTATTACTAATAAAATTGATTATGCTTATGTGGAGAGTAATGATACTTTTATGCATGTGGATCATGATAAGAATGCTTTATGTGATAGCTATATTGTTGAGTTTTTTCATGATGCACTGAAAATTATTTGAGAGAGGAAAGTATGGTTATAGAAATTTCATGTTACTAAACACCTCTCTTTATGATGAAGGTTTTGAGCTTTCTCTTGATTTGCTTTTATTTGCTGGGTACTTTAAGACCTACTGGTCCTTATGAGAGAGGGAGACATGATTCATATATCACAATAATATTAAGTCTCTCTCTTTTGTTGAAATTTTTGAAGTTGTACTTGTTTTGCCTTCCTATGCTAGTCACTTTATGCTTTATTGATTTATTTTCTTACAAGACTCCTTTGCATAGGAAGTGGGTTAACTTAAATGTGTTTGGTATTTGCTTTTGATGCTCTCTTATATTCAACTCTTATACATATGAGAGCATATCAAAATCACTATGCCTAGCTAAAAGGCTTTAAAGAAAAGCGCTTATGGGAGACAACCCATCGTTTTTATTTGCTGTTATTTTTTTTTCTTTGAGTCAAGGAGTTTTGTTACTTCTGTAGCAACTCCTTTGTATCTTTATTTTATCGCATTGTTGTGCCAAGTAAAGTTCTATATTGAAAGTTGATGCAAGATTTGGATTTCTGCGCAGTGACAGATTTTTAGCTGTCACGATTTGAGCTTATCTCCCTGTAGAAAATTCAAAAAATTCTGAAAAAATCACGCATATTCCTGAGATATGTACGCAACTTTCATTATTTTAGGCCAGATCCATCTGAGCAACTTAAGTGCCTCGAAAAAATTCGTCATTCCAGACTGTTCTGTTTTTGACAGATTCTGCCTTTTGTTTTGCATTCGCTCTTTTACTGTGTTTGTGTGGATTTCTTTGCTCCACAAAGCATTGGTGGCTGTAGCTAATGTCCAGAAGCTTTGGGATTGATTGTATCATTACAGAATATGAGAATTTTTGATTATGCACTAACCCTCTAATGAGAACTGTCTTGAGTTTGGTGTGAAGGAAGTTTTCAAGGATCAAGCGAGAAGGGTGATATTATGTGATCAAGAAGAGTGAAAAGCCTAAGCTTGGGGATGCCCCCGTGGTTCATCCCCATATTCAGAGACTCAAGCGTCTAAGCTTGGGGATGCCCAAGGCATCCCCTTCTTCATCAACAACTTATCAGGTCATCTCTAGTGAAACTATATTTTAATTCTTTCACATCTTATGCGCTTTACTTGGAGCGTCTGTGTGCTTTTATTTTTGTTTTTGTTTGAATAAATTCGGATCCTAGCAATCCTTGTGTGGGAGAGAGACACGCTCCGCTTTTTCATGTGAATACTCATGTTCTTCACTTATATTTGTTGAGTATTCTTAACTAGCTACTGCAGTGCTTTTAGCTCCTGTTTTTCATGCATCTCTTCGAGCTGTTAGCACTTGTTTATAAATACTCTCTTGCTGCATTATATTATCATTTGGAGAGTTTATGTTTAAATAAATTGATTGGTGTTTGTTTGGAAGAAAGAAAATGCTACATGTAGTAGTTGGTATTGGAAAAGACATATGCATTCTTGTAGATCATTGTCTTGTTTCGATTTGACTTTGCAATTGTTTTGAGCTCTCAAGTAGATCATGTTTAAGCTCTTGCATCATGTAGTTAAAGCCTAGTAGTGGAGAACTACCGTAGAGCTTGTTGAGACTTGGGATGCATATTTGTTCTCTCTAAGGTCTAGATATTTTCTGGTAAAATGTTTGAGCAACAAGGAAGACAGTGTAGAGTCTTATAATACTTGCAATATGTTTTTATGTGATTCTTGCTGTACCGGTTTATACTTGTGTTTGCTTCAAACAACCTTGCTAGCCTAAACTCTGTACTGAGAGGGAATGCTTCTCGTGCATCCAAAACTTGAGCCAAAACCCATGCCATTTGTGTCCACCATACCTACCTACTATGTGGTATTTCCTGCCATTCCAAGTAAATATTTCATGTGCTACCTTTAAACTATTCAAAACTTTATTACTCCTTATTTGTGTCAATGTTTTATAGCTCATGAGGAAGTATGTGGTGTTTTATCTTTCAATCTTGTCATTTACTTCTGACAGACTTTCACCAATGGACTAGTGGCATATACATCCGCTTATCCAATAATTTGCAAAAAGAGCTGGCAACGGGGTGCCCAGCCCCAATTAATTACAACTTTCATTAATAATTCTCTTCACATGTTTTGCCCTGATTTATCAGTAAGCAACTTAATTTGCAAATAGACACTCCTCCATGGTATGTGAATGTTGGAAGGCACCCGAGGATTCGGTTAGCCATGGCTTGTGTAAGCAAAAGGTTGGGAGGAGTGTCATCTATAAAGAAACTAAAATACATGTGTAAACAAAAGAGAAGAGGGATGATCTACCTTGCTGGTAGAGATAACGTCCTTCATGGGAGCCGCTCTTGAAAGTCTGGTTGACAAGGGGGTTAGAGTGCCCACTACCATTCGTTGACAACAACAAACACCTCTCAAATACTTATTTTGTGCTCTCTATATGCTTTCGAAAACTTAAAAAGCTCTAGCACATGATTTAATCCCTGCTTCCCTCTGCGAAGGGCCTATCTTTTACTTTATGTTGAGTCAGTTTACCTACTCCTTTCTATCTTAGAAGCAAACACTTGTGTCAACTTTGTGTGCATTGATTCTTACATGTTTACTTATTGCACTTGTTATATTGCTTTATGTTGACAACTATCCATGAGATATACATGTTACAAGTTGAAAGCAAATGCTGAAACTTAATCATCCTTTGTGTTGCTTCAATGCCTTTTACTTTGAATCTATTGCTTTATGAGTTACCTCTTATGCAAAACTTTTTGATGCTTGTCTTGAAAGTACTATTCATGAAAAGTTTTTGCTTATATGATTCATTGTTTACTCTTTATCTATTTGTTAGCAAACTATAGATCATTGCTTTGAGTCACTTCATTCATGACATGAGCCTTGCAATATATTGATCAAGATTGTGTGAAAGCATGTCTCCTCAGAAATTATTTGTTGTTATCGTTTTACCTACTCGAGGACGAGTAGAACTAAGCTTGGGGATGCTTGATACGTCTCCAACGTATCCATAATTTCTGATGTTCCATGCTTATATTATACCATTGCTACATGTTTTATATACACTTCATATCACTTTTATGCATTTTCTGGGACTAACCTATTAACAAGATGCCACAGTGCCAGTTCCCTGTTTTCTGCTGTTTTTGGTTTCAGAAAAGTACTTCTGCGAATATTCTCGGAATTGCACGAAACAAAAGGCCACGTCCCTATTTTTCCAGCACCGTCACGGAGTCCGAAGGAGAGACGAAGGAGGGCGCCGAGGTGGCCAAACCACACCCGGCGCGGGTGGGCCCCTGCCGCGCCACCTGGTGGTTGGGCCCCTCGGGTCCGCCGACATCGCCCCTTCGCCTATATATTGCCTCAGACGCGAAAACCCTAAAAACCAAGTCATATTTCCAGAAGAGTTCCGCAGCGCCGCCGCCATCGACGACAAGTTTCGGGGGACAGAATCTCTGTTCCGGCACGCCGCCGGGACGGGGAATTGCCCCCGGAGTCATCTCCATCGACACCACCGCCATCTTCATCGCCGCTGCTGACTCCCATGATGAGGAGGGAGTAGTTCTCCCCCGAGGCTGAGGGCTCTACCGGTAGCTATGTGGTTCATCTCTCTCTCACATGGTGTGATCTTTATGTGATCATGTGTATTGCTAGTATCGCTGAATACATTAATAATGTTTATGCTACTCAAGTGATTTTGTCTAGTTTCTGGAGTCGTTGTGACAACACGGTATCAAGGTGACAGTGTGGGTACTTGTGTGACTCTATGAATAATTTAGATATTTATCATGGCTTATTCTTGGGAACTGTGGTGTTTGTTTACTCAGACTTTGAGGAGTGCTTTTGCAGCCCTACACGTAGTACTCTTGTGTTATCAAGAAGGAGAATAATCCCGAGCAGTATTTACTTGTGTTCAGTTGTGCTAATCTAGTTGAATATGTAGATGTTACTCTTTATCTATTATGCACTCTAGGTTACTTTAATATGAACTCCGGTACTCTCCACGGTGTAAAGGTGACAGTGTGTGCACCGTGTGTGATTCCTTTATGACGTTGTGGCGCTTGTTTACTCCGGCTTGAGGTGTGCTTTTGTAGCCCTACACAATGAATGGTGTTTGTTATCCAACAAGAGAGTGTTTAAGAGTAGCTTTTACTTATTCAGTTATGAGATCATTGTTGAGAGTGTCCACTAGTGAAAGTATGATCCCTAGGCCTTGTTTCTAAGCATTGAAACACCGTTTACAACAAGTTCTGCTACATGTTTGCTTGCTGCCATCTTTATTTCAGATTGCAGTTACTACTTATAATCATCCTATCACTTGTATTTCACTATCTCTTCGCCGAACTAGTGCACCTATACATCTGACAAGTGTATTGGGTGTGTTGGGGACACAAGAGACTTCTTGTATCTTAATTGCAGGGTTGCTTGAGAGGAATATCTTTGACCTCTACCTCCCTGAGTTCGATAAACCTTGGGTGATTCACTTAAGGGAAACTTGCTGCTGTTCTACAAACCTCTGCTCTTGGAGGCCCAACACTGTCTACAAGAATAGAATCGTGCGTAGACATCAGTCTCCATGATGAAGAGGGAGTAGTCCAACTCTGGACTATGGGTTTGTGGAAGTAACTTATGTATCTCTCCTCTCTTGAGCTTCACTAATTACCACCGTATGAGCTGCTGAACATGATTACGGTCACCGTTGTAATACCTTTGTGGTGGATCTTTATGAGTTAATATATGTTTGAGATTGCAATGTTTGTTTCAGTTATGAGTATAGATGCATATTATGTACCCGTTCTTGTCTACTTGTTTTGATCAAGCATGTTTATGAGAGCGTGTGTGGGGGAACGTGTGCATTAGTTGGAGTAACGGGGGGTGGCTAGTGCAGTGAACGTGAGAGAAAGTTTTGCGATCCACTTTGGTATCTTTACCTTACTTTGTACCTCACTAGGGATAAACTAAAATACCATGCTACCGGGGATGTGGGCGTGACCATTGCCACTACTCCATGACTAGATCTAGCATGTTCTTATTTTCACTTCATGTCATGATACTTAATGCTATACTCTGAGTTATCTTAATTACTGAGGTGTTATGATTTAGTTCGTATCTTGGTGGAGTATAAGAGAAGTTAATAACCAAAAGACCTCTATGTTAGGACGTGATGCCCATATATCTAAGTAACTTGTTATCAAACCCTGTGTTGCAATCTCATATGTTAACTTTGTGTGTTCCATTGTCTACCACTTTATAAAGAGAGAGTGCATTTGTTAAACCATGAACCCGGTCCATTTTTAATCATAAGAAACACCTTTCCAACACCATATACCACTTTTCTATTTTCAGCCATCATTAAATCCGAAAATACAAAAATACTTTTCATCTTGCATACATAATTTAAAAACCCAAAAATATCATTTACCATTGCATCCACCATCATTGCATATTTATTTCTTGTTTGCATTGCATAACTATCTGATATCATTCTTACACCTTGTGCTTGACAACCACAGGTGAGGTTGAGGACCAAAACATCTAACCTTGTTTTGTAGGTAACCAAAAGAAGGATAAGAAGATAAATCTACCACTGCAGATTCCCGAGAGTTCGATATTAAACCCTCGAGTCACCCCTCGTGGGGAAAACTGTCTTCCACTTACTATACACTCTGCACTTGGAGTCTCAACCTAATCCCGTTTATTTGTGCAGGCATCAAGACTTGCTCATCGGGTATCAGTACCTGGTAAGGAAAAGAGTGCGTCTGAAACTTGCTGATTTAAGCATTAATAGTTACATCGTTTATCAGCTTGTTAAGGATAATGCTAGGGGGCTCATCGACCCAATTACAAGATGTATTATTGGTGTAACCAAACCTAGCTAATTCATGAGCAACTTCATTAGCTTCCTTGAACAGTGATGAAAAGAGACAGAACCAATGGATGTAACCAAATCAACACAATCTGCAAAAATAGCCGTAGATCCATTCCACCACACTTCCTCTCCAGTTCAAGCTTCAATAACTTCAATCGAATCCGACTCAGCTTGTACAATAGAAAATCCCATATTGTTCGCCAAAATAAGCCCTTCCTTCATTGCAATCGCCTCAGCCATAAAAGGTGACACCACATGCGGTAATAACTTTGTAATAGCCGCAATAAAATTACCTTTATAATCTCGGATAACCGCCCCAATAGCTCCAGCTCGGGTATCTTCATGAAAAGAGGCATCGACATTCAATTTTACATGTCTAGGAGTGGGTCTCGTCCACCTTACAACACTGCTGACCGGTAACTTGGAGGAAATTTTCACCGCATTAGCCGCAATAGAAAGAATGGACATCTTGCATTTCAAACAGGAGGAACATCTTCATTATGAACCTTCCGACGTCGCAACCACCACAAATACCAGCATGTAATCGATATAACTTCTTTTAAACCCGCCGAACTGAAGTTAGGCATATTATTTCCGTCATGTCGCAAAATATATTCAAGAACAGCTGAACCAGCCCTATCCATCATAAAAATTATCCAATAAATTGTTGTAATCCCAAAGCAAACCAAACCTCCTGTGTAGCCGGGCATAGAAACAAGAGATGCAACACATCTTCAGCACCTTGATCGCAAACAGGGCACGCACCACTAGTACCAATGTGCCGGTTTGCAAGAATGCTCTTTAAAGGAACAATACCGTGAAGGGCTCTCCAAATAAAAATCTTAACTTTGCTTGGAATTTTCAACTTCCAAAGAACCTTCCATACAGGATTATTTGCAGAAGTACCAGGCCGTGCAAGCTGACCTACGTGTGCACCAAACTGGTGCTGCCATTGTAAATGGTAGCCCGATCTTACTATGTATTGTCCATGCTTCATGTAACTCCAAGCGATAAAGTCCTCAAAGCCATGGTTGTTCAAGTGGATTTGAAGAATTCTGCCAACATCCACCGCATTAAAAATAGAGTTTAGAAGCTGGGCATCCCAGTAACCAGTAATAGGACTAATTAGTTCAGACACCTTGTGTATACCGTATTTCCTCTTGGTGAAATAATTTTCTGTTGGGCTAGAAGGAATCCAAGGGTCGTTACAAATATTAATATTATCTCCAGTACCCACTCTCCAAATAAAACCACTTTTGAACGTAGGTAGACCAGCCAAAATACTTTCCCAAGTGAAAGAAGATCCCGCTTTCGGTCCAGCCAACAAAATATTACCATATGGATAGTACTTGGCCCTCAAAACTCTTGCGCATAGGGATTCAGGTTCATTGACTAGTCTCCAAACCTGTTTAGCAAGCATGGCAAGATTGAAAGAATGAAAATCACGAAAGCCCATACCTCCATCATTTTTTGGATAACACAACTTCCACCATGCAAACCAGTGCAATTTGGCAATAGCATCCATCATACGCTTACAAACACCCTTCGGTATTTGAAAAACTGACATGGCATAAACAGATATCGCTGTGCCACAGCTTTTAAAAGAATTTCTTTCCCTCCCATTGACAATTGCTTCTCTTTCCATCCATTTATCCTCTGGATAATTCTCTCTACAAAGTGAAGGAAACATTCACTCCTATCAGCACCAACAAGTGCTGGAAGACCAAGGTATTTATCCGATAATGCTTCAGTATCAATGTGCAAGGCTTCACAAATTTCAGCCCTCATCTGAACATTCGTATTCGGTGAGAAAAAGATGCTAGATTTCGCTAGACTCACGAGTTGCTCCGAGTTTGCACAATAGGTATCCAACGCTTGTTGCAAGGAAGTTGCATTAGTCATATCAGCTTTCATGAGAATAAGAGAATCATCAGCCACTACAAGAAATATGCTAACTTATGACCTTTTGATAGTGACCCTGAAAATATTGGTCATAGATCTATGACCATTTTGTATCATTTGGTCACTCGCTGTTTTGAAGGGTCTAAACCCGAAAATATAACGACCAAATCTGTCTGAAAGGTCATAATCGTCTTACATGAATTGGTCATAATGCAAATAACATTAATTTAATATATTTTTTCTACCCGATTACGACCAATTTAAATGGTCATTCGTATTAGTTGACAGCCAACTCAGCAGTCTCGCCTACGTGTCACTGCTTAGGTGTCATTTTTTGCTTATGTGTCATTGCTTATGTGTCATATTCGCTTACGTGTCAATACTCAGCCATCTCACTGACAGGTGGGACCCGCCATGTGACTTGTCATGTGCGACCCACCGTGTGACCTGTGGGACCCGCCATGTGGGACCCACCCAGCTGCCATGTGGGACCCGCCTGGTCGGACCCACCGTGTGACTGTCATGTGGGACCCATCCTGCTGCCATGTGGGACCAGTAGGACCCGCCATGTGACTTGTCATGTGGGACCCACCGTGGGACCCGCCATGTGGGACCCACCCTGCTGCCATGTGGGACCACCGTGTGACCTGTGGGACCCGCCATGTGGGACCCACCCTACTGCCATGTGGGACCCGCCTGGTCGGACCCACCGTGTGACCTGTCATGTGGGACCCACCCGTGTAAGCAAATAAATAAAGGTAGAAAGTGAGGAGAATGGGAATCGAACCCCAGACCTCACTCTCCAACCCACGAGCTCATGACCAACAGACCACAAGCTTGTTTGTGTCAAATCTATGCTTCGGCCTTTTTATACAATACACAGAATAACGGGCCGCCTGCCCGAACCGAACTGGGGCGAAGCCCATCTCCCCAGCCAGCAAGCAGCCATGTTCTTTTTTTTCTCTCTCCTTTCTTCTATTTTTCTGTTGGGCCGAATCTGGCCCAACTAGGGGAGGCGGGGGCCGGTCGGCCTGGTTCGACTGCGCTGGTGGGCTGGGCCGGCTCGGTTGATTCTTTTTTTTTTGTTCTTTTCTTTATATTCTTTTCTGTTTTCTTTTATAACTTTTAATTTTGAACTCCAATTTCAACCAAATAAATTTTGAAAATTTTGTAAAGATGTCCTCTGTCATTATGGACTATTAGTACTGTTTTTAGACAAAATAAAATACAAAATACCCCTAAGCTTATATATTGCTTTATATTGGGTTTTGAAGAATTTGAAATAAAATTTTGGAATTATTCCTTTAAATTCAAATGCAGGGTTTTAAAATTATGACATGGTGAAATGAAAACATCAACTTCCAAAATTTTGTATTTTGGAATTATTCTTTTTGAATTTTGGAATTATTCTTTTTGAATTTTGTATCTCGTTTGAAAATCTAGTCAAAGTCTCGGCGTGACCGTTCGTGTGTAGTGATTGAATCATGCAAAGATTTTTGTGTATCTCTGATGAAATGGATAGTTGTGAACCTAGAAATGAAATTCCTGAAAAATAACGAGCAAGATATATAGCACTTGTAGTTCAAATATTAGCCATTTCCAGCTGAATCGGCAGGAAACCGTTTAATTGACCGAAAATGGTAAAAAGCTCATAAATGAATACTTTTTTGGTGATTGTACATAGAATGATGTCTACTATGTGAATAATTTATATCGGTTCCATTTTGGACGACACTCTCGGTAGCCGCTTCACAAAAAGTCGGGCTATTAGCATTTAAAAATGAAAAGTGTATTTTTTTGTGAAACATGTCGAAATCGTTGGTCGGCAACATTGTTTGTCATGCCACAATGCACACATGTGCCAAATTCGGGCACATTTCGACAAACTATGTCATAAATTTGGCCAAAACACTGCTTGTTAGTCTTGAAAGTTATGAATGTCTATACATGATAGCAAGTTTCTGGGAACACGTTTTAATGAAACTTCTGAATTGCGAGTTTATATTTTTTTATGGTAACTAGGTCACATATCATGACGCTACGCGAAGGTTTTCCGTTATTTTGATTTTTTTTGAATTTTGTATGCTCGTTTGAAAATCTAGTCAAAGTCTTGGTCATGACCGTTCGTGTGTAATGATTGAATCATGCAAATGTTTTTGTGTATCTATGATGAAATGACTAGTTGTGAACCTAGAAATGAAATTCCTAAAAAATAACGAGCAAGATATATAGCACTTGTGGTTCAAATTTTAGCCATTTCCAGCTGAATCGGCAGCAAACCGTTTAATTGACCGGAAAATGGTAAAAAGCTCAAAATGAATACTTTTTGGTGATTGTACATAGAATGATGTCTACTATGTGAACAATTTGTATCGGTTCCATTTTGGACGACACTCTCGGTAGCCGCTTCACAAAAAGTCGGGCTATTAGCACTTAAAAAATGAAAAGTGTATTTTTTTGTGAAACATGCCGAAATCGTTGGTCGGCAACATTGTTTGTCATGCCACAATGCACACATGTGCCAAATTCGGGCATATTTCGACAAACTATGTCATGAATGTGGCCAAAACACTACTTGTTAGTCTTGAAAGCTATGAATGTCTATACATGATAGCAAGTTTCTGGGAACACGTTTTCAATGAAACTTCTGAATTGCGAGTTTATATTTTTTTATGGTAACTAGGTCACATATCATGACGCTACGTGAAGGTTTTCGTTATTTTGATTTTTTTTTGAATTTTGTATGCTCGTTTGAAAATCTAGTCAAAGTCTTGGTCATGACCGTTCGTGTGTAATGATTGAATCATGCAAATGTTTTTGTGTATCTATGATGAAATGACTAGTTGTGAACCTAGAAATGAAATTCCTGAAAAATAACGAGCAAGATATATAGCACTTGTGGTTCAAATTTTAGCCATTTCCAGCTGAATCGGCAGGAATCCGTTTAATTGACCGGAAAATGTAAAAAGCTCAAAAATGAATACTTTTTGGTGATTGTACATAGAATGATGTCTACTATGTGAACAATTTGTATCGGTTCCATTTTGGACGACACTCTCGGTAGCCGCTTCACAAAAAGTCGGGCTATTAGCACTTAAAAAATGAAAAGTGTATTTTTTTGTGAAACATGCCGAAATCGTTGGTCGGCAACATTGTTTGTCATGCCACAATGCACACATGTGCCAAATTCGGGCATATTTCGACAAACTATGTCATGAATGTGGCCAAAACACTGCTTGTTAGTCTTGAAAGCTATGAATGTCTATACATGATAGCAAGTTTCTGGGAACACGTTTTCAATGAAACTTCTGAATTGCGAGTTTATATTTTTTTTATGGTAACTAGGTCACATATCATGACGCTACGCGAAGGTTTTCAATTATTTTGATTTTTTTGAATTTTGTATACTTGTTTGAAAATCTAGTCGAAGTCTTGGTCATGACCGTTCGTGTGTAGTGATTGAATCATGCAAATATTTTTGTGTATCTATGATAAAATGACTAGTTGTGAATCTAGAAATGAAATTCCTGAAAAATAACGGGCAAGATATATAGCACTTGTAGTTCAAATTTTAGCCATTTCCAGCTGAATCGGCAGGAAACCGTTTAATTGACCGGAAAATGATAGAAAGCTCAGAAATGAATACTTTTTGGTGATTGTACATAGAATAATATCTACTATGTGAACAATTTGTATCGGTTCCATTTTGGACAACACTCTTGGTAGCCACTTCACAAAAAGTGGAGCTATTAGCACTTTAAAAATGTAAAGTGGATTTTTGTGTGAAACATGTCGAAATCCTTGTTCGGCAACATTGTTTGCCATCCCACAATGAACATATGTGCCAAATTTGGGCACATTTGGACAAACTATGTCATGAATGTGGCCAAAACATTGCTTGTTTGCCTCGAAAGTTATGAATGTTCGTTCGTGATAGCAAGTTTATGAGAAGATTTTTTTAATAAAACTTCCGCATTGCGTTATTTGTACATAAAATGTGATTTAGTATTTAAAAAAATGTATTGCTCTATGCAACATATTTTTGGTAGATGCTTCACAAATAAACGCATTTTTCGCACTCGAAAAATGAAAATGACTTTTTTGTGTGAGGAAAATGAAAACTTACGTGTATGAAAAGTGATATAGAGATGGGTAGTTCACTGCATTCATATAACTTAATATTTTGTGATTTATTACCCGTTTCAAACAAATATACAAAAATTATTAGTACACATTACTTATATGTTTTCGGTAGAGCCAAAAATCTGAAAATATTGAACCAGAACTTCCCTCCCAAAGTACCCCGCCCAAATTAAAGCCAAAAATTTCGCGCACGGCGCCCGGCGGCAATTTTCGCGCCTCCATATTTTCCAAGCTTGAAATGACCGAATCAGTCCCCAGAAATCCAGAGTGATGCATGACCCGAATAACCGGGGCAATTTAGTGAATTTACGCTGACCACGAATATAACCCCAGCCGATTCGCTAACCCTAGCCACTTTCCCATTCGCACTCCTCCCTCGACCCCCGCCGCCGCCTCCCTCTTTCTCCCTCTCCCGGTCTCCCCGATCCAGATCGACGACGCTACCTCACCTCGCCGTTGGGTCCATCCGACGCCGCCCCCTCTCACTCTTACCCCAGCCCCGTCCATACTCCTTCCACCACCACCTCCTGCCCCACTCGTTCCCTTCGTCCTTCGGCAGCAGATCGAGTACGCCGCCCAACTTCACCGGCGACAGATGCAGTGCCGCCCAGCAGCCATGGCATCGCGGCGGGCTGGCTCGCCGACGCGCGCGTGCTTCGATGCGCGCCGCTCCGTCGAGCTGGCCGGATCGCGGCGGCTCATGACCTAGGGTTTGCGGTGGATTTGCCCCACGCCGGCCACGGCTGTCCGGCAACCAGGACGGCGACGGGATCGTGGGACCGCCAGTCAAGGAGCCCCTTCGTCCACCTCGCGCTGCCAGGACGACGCCGAAGCCAGCCACGGAGCCCCTTCGTCCACCTCGCGCTGCAGGGTGGGGAGCTCTCCTCGTAGTGGCCGGCCGTGTTTCCTCGTTCCCCGCCCTGGCCGTCAGATCCAGTCCGCCGCTGCTTCACAGGCCTTCTCCGCCGGCGTCTTCGTCTCTGACCTCGGCTACATCCCTTGCCGATCCTCTTGTCACCGTCTCCTCTGCAACCACAGTGACACATCGGTGCAAGCTTCCTCCTCGCACCGTCTCCATGTTAGGTAAGTCCCTTGATTCCTCCATTTGTTTACTGCTGCTAACTTGTTACCTGTTGTGAATTTTAGATCTGTTTTTCACTCGTTATCTGCTGTAAAAGTGTAAATAATAGTCTCAGAAGTACAATGAACACTGATATTTTGGCCTAGATATTTTGCTTACAAGATTTCTACATGATGGTGTAGGTTTGTAAGACATGAAATGTAACAATCCAAAGCACTTCTGTTGACTATCTAAACCATCATAGAGGTAGTGGTGTAGTTTATGAGATTCTGGTCATTCCATTATTAATCTATGTTTCCTTGTCTGTGCTTGCTATGGACTTTAACATTTTAGGTGTTATTTTATCTTATTGATTGTTTGTGTGATGCCCATCTGTTCCGTCTTTCTTTCTAGTACCTGAACTAAGAACTGCGTATGTATATATATCCATATTATGCTTACTTTTCCTTTGGTAATGTTCCAGCTATGATGATTGGGCCATCTACAATTTCATTTAGCTCTGCTCGGCATTTAAAGGGAGGCCTTGTTGACGTGGTAGCGAGTTTAAATGGTCGAACCCTGAATACGTCATGCTTCTGACACCTTGCTGTTTTTGAGCTTTTCCTTAGAAGTGTACGTATGTGTCCTGCATATTCAGTGCTTGTTCATGTGTGGTTTTCTCTAAGCTTTGTTTGTATGTTTGACAACTAGTTTAGTTGATTTCTCTATGGAGCGCTAAGACTATGCGTGGAACATTAGCTTTTATGATCTAAAACTTCTTGCCTTTCCTGTGATGATGGAATTTACTAGATCTCAACTGAATCATGATGTACTAGTGCAATCCTTGGCTACATAGTTCAGTAGATGGTAGTTAATCATTTCACTGGGACAGAACATGAGTTGGCTATCTTATAGCTCAAATGCATTAAAAGTGAATAATTTCTTTTTGTGATTGTAAACATTGGGACATAACATGAGTTGGTTATCTTTTTTCTGTTTAGTCCCCAATGGACAACTACTTGTGTAATATGCAAACAATAACAGAGCTAGAGATGTTATGTTCTAATTAATGAGCACTTTGTTGTCAATTCTTGCCTATATTGGTGTCTTATAATCTTGTTTTAAGTAGTTCTTATTGTGGGTCATCTTATTTGTAAAGCTAGTTGCAGTCTTATGTGGGCAATCGGTTTTAGCATTAGTTTGGTTTTGTCCGTGTGGCCTTTATATTCTAAAAAATGTGTTGATGGATTTACTGTTTTGCAGGTTGTAGGCACCACGGTGTATAAGATGGTGTTGTTGACGTTGCACGAGAAAGATGAGGTGAAGATTTTGAACTGTCCACTCAGAAAGTGGAGGTGGATTCTTGCATCTGCCCACTGTGTAAGATTTTGGTCTGTCACTCTCTTCTTGTGCTTGTGATTATGACCTCCGTTGCCCATTTATCTGGACACTATGGTTAATAAATTGGTGTAAGTTATGGTTGTGCCTTCTATTCTTGTCTGGTGGTATTGCAGTGCAATTTGTATGTTCATGTGTGCTTCTAATAACTTGGGTTTTGTGGTTAATCTTCAAGAAATGAATCTGTACCAGTTACTTAGTCTAGATTCAGTAACTTTTCTATTGAACATGCTTCATTTTGCATCTGCACATGGATCTCTTCCCACTCTCCACAGAGCTGTTTACTAGTCATATGCTGTTTACTAAGGTCCAACAATGCATAATGTGAAATAATGAACAACAATCAGGAATACTAATATAGGAACATGAACAACCATCTTGTTTAATCCTATCTAACGTTTTTGTTTCTTTCCTGTTTTTTCAGGGCGCAAGTGGTGCAGTGGACGCAAGACTGCCCTCTCTACCGCTATATCCCGCCGCCATCGGCCTCCCTGCAGCCTGATCCGGTTGGCTCTGGCCTCAGTGCCGCTGGATCGAGTCAAGTGTTTGTGCAGGAGGTCAACTTGGACGTGGCAACCTGAGTCGCTCTTGAACACGGAGAAGCGTGTCTTGTGGCTGGCGACGTTACGCCGTCGACATAATCAAGCTCTGCTTTAGTGATGCCACCTGGAATGCTTTAAGTGGCCAGATAGTCGTCCTTTCCAATCTGTTGGGACAGCTCAAGCAGGTATGTTGCTTCGACAACTTGCTCCTCCCTTTTATGGTCGATTGTGTCAACTTGACTAAAAATATGGGTAGTCTTCTATTCTGTAAGAGTGTCAAGCGGTCGTCCGCAAGCCCGCAAGTCCTGAAACTTGACTATTCTGTCTACTTGACTAAAAAGTGATTTTTAAACAACTGCTTGTTAGTAGTAGACATTATATTCACTCACTCTAAAAATGTGTGCTTCCTCTAACTTGCAGGAGTTCCATGCAAAAGAAGATTGACAGGAGCACAAGCTTTGTGACTGCTATTGAAGGAGCAGAAGCCCAGTTTGTGGTTGCTGAAGAAGATTGCAGACACATGGAGCTTGTAAAACTGTGATACTATTGTATCTGTGTTGGCTATCTTATTACACTTTCTGTTTGTTTTTACAATTGTAGAGCTTGTAAAACTGTGATACTATTGTATCTGTGTTGTACAGTATGATGTAACAGATTGATTCTGGCTGTTATTTGAAATATTAACTTGTTTTTTAATCTGTTCCGATTTAAATATTGGTTACCTACTGGAAAAGTAAATATGAAGAAAATTGGCCCGACAGCGTGGGCCCACCTTCTAGAACCAGACAGATGGGACCCATCCTAAAAGATTAAATGAAAATAAAATCTGAAAATTCAGATAAAAAAGCCCATGGCCCAAGAAATAAAAGGCCAAATTGCTGGGCCCGGCCCATCTTGCTGCCAAATTTGCTAAGAGAAAAAAAATGTTAAATGGGCTGAATTATTGGGCTAGGCCCATTTAGACGGCTGAACTGGATTGGGCTGATTCTGATTTACGACCATTTCATTTGGTCACAATTTTGCCACGTCAGCTCTGCCACGTTGGATCCGACGTGGACTGGTAGTGACCAAAACAATTGGTCATAGAATTTGTGACCTTTGTTTTTGGTCACAATCCTCTATGACCAATCCCCAAAAATGGTCGCAAACTGCCATTAGTGACGCTCATCTTTTGACCAATCGTTTTTTGTCACAAAAAGGTCACAAATGACAGTTCATGACCATTTCTGTGACCATTTTTGAGGGTCACAAGTCAGCATATTTCTTGTAGTGAGCGAAAAGTAAGTGTGATACTGACGGTGCATTTCTACACACTCTTACCCCATCGATGCCACCAACTTCTTCTTCATACAACAATAGACTGGATAAACCTTCCGCACATAACAGGAACAAATATGGAGATAGCGGGTCCCCGTGTCTGAGTCCTCTAGTAGGGATAAACATGTCTGTTTCTTCAGAATTAAATCTCACTTGGTACCGAACCGATCTGACACAACACATAATAATAGATATCCACCTTTCCGCAAACCCCAATCTCCTCATCATATTCTCCAGAAAAATCCATTCAACACGACCATAAGCTTTGTGCATGTCCAATTTAACTACACAACTCCCATTACTACCTGATCTCTTATTCTTAATAGAGTGACCACATTCATAAGCAACCAAAACATTGTCAGTAATAAGACGACCAGGGACAAACACACTTTGCATGGGAGAGATGACCTCCGGTAAAACAGCCTTCAATCTCAGCGCCAACATTTTTTAAATGATTTTGTATATCACATTGCATAAACTTATCGGACGAAATTGAGTAACAAGCTCAGGATCATGTACCTTGGGCACAAGGAAACTTGTTGTAACCTCGAGCGAAAGCAACTCAATATTAGGGTTCTTTTACAGTACGGACAAACGAACAGCCACCGTCCAAGGCGTCAAATCAAGTGGCCGAGATTGACCAATACTAGTCAACCAAACCAGTAGTATTTTTCCACCGAAGGGTGGAATGGGTATTCGACAAAACAACGTCCCGTAAAACAATTCCCGCATCAAGGAGGGTACTTTCTGCCCACTGATTAGATCAGACATAGCTTATTGTCTTAACTGCTTAGCCATGTGTGGAACAAACCTAGATCATTATATAATTTTGGGAAAGAAGAAATTTCTGCACAGGAAGGCTGTGTTCGTTTGGACGACCCAACAATCTTTCTCTTGTCGACGGCGGCACCAACCACGGCGGTGGCACGTGCAAGGGCGACGGGCCACGTGGGATAGCA
Organism: Poa pratensis; assembly: GCA_947311845.1. Taxonomy (NCBI): domain Eukaryota; kingdom Viridiplantae; phylum Streptophyta; class Magnoliopsida; order Poales; family Poaceae; genus Poa; species Poa pratensis. Next base: position 32,949,508 of record CAMZMU010000058.1, on the reverse strand, counting down.
GTCTCCATCTGTCTCCAGTTCAAGACCATCGGCAAGGAACGCCAGCGACGGCGACGGCGCCGGCGCCGGCGCCTGCAAGAAACATGGCTCTGTTTCCTTTTCTTACTATCCGGGCTGAGTTTGGTCTGTTTTCTGCGGATGGATTGAACAAATTCAGTTTCCCCCCTTTAACTGCGCATTGTATGGTTTTTGGGTCCGATTTGCCTAATTAACTGGATCAATTCTACTCCCCTTATAATGCATAGGCAGAGCTCCTGCTATTTACCGTAAAAAAAACAATAATAAGTTGCCTAAACTAGCCCAAACAATTAACGGTGGTAATGGCTAAATACTACTCTCTCCGTTCTAAATTAGATGACTTCCATTTGTCCAAACATGGATGTATTTATACTTATAACATGTCTAGATACATGCACATGTGGGTAAGTGCAAAAAAAATTTTTGGAAGAGGGAGTACTACCAAAGGACAAGTAATTTGTACCCTAAAAAAGGAGTTAAATACACTGCATGTATCTCAACTATTTTTGAAAGCACAGTACGGTACCTATACTTAGGAATACACTCAATACGGTATCTAAACTTGAGTTGTGGTGAATCTAAGGTACTGCTTCACCGTAGGGCTCCGTATTATATATATGTGGCACTTTGTTGACTAGTCAAACATCTCAGCCTAGTCCGTGGGACCCACATGTCTGTGACACTGAAGAAAACTTTGTTGACTAGTCAAACATCTCAGCCTAGTCCGTGGGACCCACATGTCTGTGACACTGAAGAAATGAGCAAATAAAATTTCAAGGTCGTAGGTGAGAATCGAACCTGCGTGGAACTGTGGGAGGGTGGCAACACCCGCGCTAGCCAGCTGCGCCCACATGTGTGTATCTACTTTATAGTAAAGCTTATTATATACGAATTAGCATTTAGCATATTACAGTGCGCGCACGAATTTCAGAAAAATAAAATAAAGAGTGTCTGCGTGAGTATTTTTTTTGCAAGGAGTGTCTGCGTGAGTATGCAATGTGTGTGAGCGTGCAGTGTGCACATACCGGACATAGGTATATCTAAGATGGCATAAAAAATTGATTTATATTTTGATAAATTTATCTTATTTTCTTTGAAGTGGATTAAGATGATATAATAGTGAATTTCAACTACAATCATTTAGCGAATAAGATAAAATTTACCGAAATATTGATCACTTTTTTTATGCGGCATATCTTAGATAAATTCCTAGGTCCGGCACGCCCACACGCACATTGCAACACTCACGCACATGTACAGGGTGAGTACGTACACACTCATTCTCATGCACTGCACGCACGCGGTATTTGCAGTGTAATATGCTAGTAAATAATTTTTATTATATAATAAAAGAGCGTAACTATATGACACGTTCACGGTCGCTGGTGCGTGCTTGTGGCTAGCACGCGTGTGGTACCACCCCTGCGACTCAGGTTCGACTCCCACGTACGAACGCGAAATTTTATTCCTTCATTTCTTTCCGCCTGTCACTGACAGGTGGGTCCCACGGACTAGGCTGAGTTGTTTGACTAGTCAACAAAGTACCACATATATAAAATACGGAGCCCTACGGTGAAGCAGTACCTTAGATTCACCACAACTCAAGTTTAGGTACCGTATTGAGTGTATTCCTAAGTATAGGTACCGTACTGTGCTTTCGAAAATAGTTGAGGTACCTGCAGTGTATTTAACTCCTAAAAAAGCCCCAATATGAAGAAGGAATAGTCTTCTGCGGTGTGATCACCTTCAGAAAATAATAGTTTTGGTGTACAACACGATTGCGGATATTTCGGTTTTAATTTGTTGTGCTATTCGGTGATGGAAAAAAGAAGTTTCCTTTTTCGTCATAAAATAAAATTTCGTCAGAAAAATAGTTTCCATGTACAACACGATGGCGGTCTTGGCTCTTGCGATTTCAGAGCGAAGGGGCTGCAGAGCCGACGGCGGCGACAATGGATGAGGCAGGTAACAAAAACTATGACTTCGGCACGGACGTCCTGGTGGACATCCTTCGGCGGCTCCCGCCGAGCTCCCGGCGGCGCTCCCGGCTCGTCTGCCGGCGTTGGCGCAGCGCCGTCGACGACCGCACGTCGGAGATGCAGAGCCGCGCCGTCAGGACTCTAATCTCTGTCAAGAACACGACGATGTGGACGACCACCGGGTACGTCGTCGAAAACCTGCTGGGATGGCGCTTCAGAAAGAGGTGGGCTGGTAGTGGCGACGTGTACGTCATCGGCACATCCAACGGCATCATCTGCCTGTGCGACGACGGGAAGCCCGGCGGCGCCGTCACTCTAGCCAACCCGGTCACCGGCGAGGGGCTGACCGTCCCGCCGCTGCCGCGCTACCACTCGCCCGGACAGGGACAGAGCGCGCCATCGGAGGCGTACAGCTTCGGGTACCACCCGCTGACGGGGCAGTACAAGATCGTGTTTGTCCCGTGCTACCTGGACCCAGTCTCGGACCCGATCGCTGGGTGGCACGACGTGGTGCACGTGTTCACACTGGGGGAGGCGTCATGGCGGACCGCTCCATTGCCGGCCGCCGTCTGCGCGATCGGCAGCCTGGGGAGCGGCGGCCTCGTCAGCGTCGACGGCACGACCTACTGGCTGGCCAAGGGCTCGTGCGCCGGACAGGCCGTGTCGTTCGACCTCGGGGACGAGCGTCTCTATGCCTCGCCGCTGCCGGTGACCCCTAAACCGGGTGTCACGCTGACGGTGGTGCAAGGGAGGCTTGGCGTCGCCCTCGACAGGAACAAGAAGACGGACGTATGGGTTCTCGATGGAAAGAAATGGAGACGCCGACACGAGGTTCGGCTGGACGAACGGCAGCGCCTCACGAGCCCGCACTTTGCCCACGGCAAGGACTACGTCTTGACGACGACGGAGAAGACGGAGTGGTGGCGCCGGGGCTCATTCCTGTAGGGGCATAGGCTGCGGGCGAGGAGGTCGTTGCTGGTGTGCAATGTGTTGCGGATCAGGGATCCAGCGATACGCAGCGTCGATGGCTACATCGACCGGACGTTCGCCTACGTCGAGACCACGGAGCCGTTGAGCGTTTACGAGCCGCGACTTCGGTGACGACTGGAATCAGCGATTTACAACGCTTATGCAAGACGAGATGCTGCAGTTCTTAAGTTTTCAGTCACTGATATTAGGGATGGGAAAGATGTTGGGTGATTAAAACTGTCATTGGTTATGGGTAAGCACAATCAAGTTCCCTCGAATGTTGCTTCAATCGTTTAAGCACTTTGGTCTCTGCAAATACAGAGCTTAGAAAAATATTGTGATTTCAGATTTATCTACTCCACTTTGTTAACTTCGGATGTTAACTTCACTTTGTGTTGTAAAATGCCACCTTCAGCCAGAGGGCCTTAGGCTCTCAAACTTTCCAGAATATAAAAGCAGCAACTACCAAGGGTTTGAACTGTTCAGATAATATGTGTTAAACTTAGAAATCGTTGGTTTTTACTTGATTTGTACGGCACCGATTTGGGGACGGAGGGAATACAAAACAACATCGTTCACAGTGGTTCAGAACTCTGGTAGCAAAAGGAAGCCTTATGGCTGAATACAGATAGCACTGATGAACTCAAACTAGAGAGTCTAAGCAGCAGCTTCGTGGAGAAACACAGTATTTGTAGGTATTTCAGGTTGTCAAGGCGCTTCGCATATGGTTCAGTTATCAACACACAGAATCCTTCACCCACATTAAATTACTTGTCCGTGAGCGGTAGTTTTCATGCATGCGTGTACTCCTGACTTCACTGGCCTGACCTCAACCCAAATAAACATTCCTTTCATAGTCATTAAGAGGTGCAGGCCAGGTCAAGCTTGAATCAGTCTATCGCGTAAAGTCTACAAAAGTTCAGGAAAGAAACAGACGAACATGCTACCTTGTAATGTGGGAGCAGCTTTCAATGCCATCTTCTAACCCCATTGGCTATGCAGACAGCACGCCATCGGGCATCCAGGTCTGGCCATGGAGATCTCTCTGGTTCCAATCTTGAGTTTCAGATAGAACCTGGCAACTCCAGGATATCCACCTATACAGCTCGTTCCAATAGGGCTGACAAGAAGGTCAGGAACACAAGGTCGTTCTGGGAAGCAGCTGCTACGATGATTGCAGGGGCATTTGCAAACTGCTTTGCTCCTCACAGATCAAAAATTAGGGAGGACCATGTCAAACCTTCAGACGATGCTCATGATGTGTCCACGAGTTCCTGTAAGTTCAGTTTTCTTCCTCCATTCCTCCATCGTGTGCATGTTAGCCTGCTGCCATATACGCCTCTGCGATTTGCACTGGTTATTATCATCAAACTGTAATTGCATCAGAAAAAATCATGTATGTTAACTTGACAGGGAAGGCCTTCAAACTTTGATCCATGTAAAGATGCAAAACTGTAGCATAAAACAGCAATAAAGGAGTCAGTGCTGATCAAGGCCATGACTTCTGGGTTAAATACCATATACTCCTGAACAACAAGGAGTTATTTGGCATGATGTTTCGTCTTTCACCAAACCAGCATGTTAACAGCTTTCATGCCTTGTTTCCAGACATCTTGGGTACACCGCACACATAAGCTTATGTTAATTCCAGGTCCTTCAAAGATAGCACTCTAGTTCAGTTAACATTTCCATCTTGCTATTCACGATATACAGGTTCCTAATTAATTAGTGTGCATGCATGTATTCCTAATATTAGCTGTTAAATTGATCCAGCAAAACCGAGTGTGATTAATTGCAAGTTTTCCAATGGTTTCTAGCAGTCTCAAGAATCTCATCAGCAAGCAGCACAAGCACTAGCCAACATAAGCCGTGGCCATGCCAGTTCTCATTTCATGAAATTTGCCTGGCTACTTCAAACTTCAGTGAACAAAACAAAATTGGGCAAGGAAATTTTGGCACCGTGTACAAGGGGAAGCTCAGTGATGGATCCATCATAGCCGTAAAGCGGGCTAAGAAGGTTTGTGGTCGAATTTCTTAACACACTGAAGAGCATGGATCTTATTAACATTTACTTCCAGCAACCAAATGAATGAAACCCTTTCACGTAACATCTGGAGTGGTAGAATATGTATGACAGGCACCTATCTGCAGAGTTCACAAGTGAAATCCAGACACTGTCGAAGGTCGAACATTTAACCTTGGTGAAGTTTCTCGGGCACCTGGAGCATAAGGATGAACGCTTAATCCTACTCGAGTATATCAGCAATGGAACACTCCGTGAACACTTGGATGGTATGTCAAATTTGCTTGAATTGTTAACATATGTACAAATAGAGAATCCACCCAGCTTGAGGAACAGGATAAAATCAAACATATTCTAGTAAATATTTTCAGTATACAAGTCGCTAAGTCAAGGTTAGTACTCTTTTTTTCATAACTATACTTGCTCAATGTACCTTTGTAACTTTGTTACTCAAGTCTTCTTTGGACTCAACATGTGTCTTGTAGGATGCAATGCTATTTATCTCTCACAAATATCTGTTAGATATTAACACTTTTTTTTATCACAACCTTTGTCACTGTGCAGGATCACGAGGGGAACCATTGGGATTTTCTCAACGTCTCAACATTGCCATCGACATAGTTCATGCCATTGCCTACTTACATGGATATACAGGTACTACACTTTATTTCTGTATGACAAGACCAAAGTAACTCAGTTTCAATCTGAGTATTTGCTATCCCAGAGAGTGTACAAGTTCCAAATCACATCTCTTTTTCGCGAATATGCTGTGTTTTATTTTAAAATGTATGTTGGACCTTCAAAGGGGAAAGTGTGCTGTGTTACGAACAAACTTCTAGATTTACTTCACACATAGTATGCATATGTTCGTATTCATACTTATGGGAGGTCTCAGACGCATTACGCATACATAGCCAAAACCCTGAATGTCTATTTGAATCACCGCAGATCACGACTTCCACGCATTTTTATCAGAAACTTTTCAACATGCTGTCTGACGTAAATTTTTCTATGATGAACATGCAGATCACCCAATCATTCACCGTGACATCAAATCCTCCAACATTCTCCTAACAGATCAGCTGAGAGCAAAGGTTTCTGACTTCGGCTTTGCACGACTAGCCATGGACAACCCTGAAGCAACCCACGTCTCAACAATGGTGAAGGGCACGGCCGGATACGTTGACCCCGAGTACCTGCACACGAACCACCTCACCGACCGCAGCGACGTCTACTCATTCGGCGTCCTCCTCGTCGAGCTCATGACCGGACGACGCCCGATAGAGCGCCACCGCGGCCGCCAACAGCGGCTCACCACCGAATGGGTAAAGCTCCGCCCATATGTAACTAGCATGCATCTTCTGCCGTTTGGAAGGTACTGCAAGCAAGGTGATCGACGGAATTACCATGTGGATGCAGGCGCTGCGGAAGTGCAGGGAGGGCGAGGTGGTGGTGGCGATGGACCCCCGGATGCGCAGGGCCAGCGCGACGGTCGCGGCCGTGGAGAGGGTGATGGCGCTGGCGGCCGAGTGCACGACTCCGGATCGGGCGGCGCGGCCGGCCATGCGGCGATGCGCCGAGGTGCTCTGGTCTGTCAGGCGCGACTTCCAGCACGAGCAGCAGCGTGCTGCTGGCGCTGGCGCTGGCGCGGGCACGATGCGGCGCCTTGGCTCCACCGGTGCCGCCACGTATGGGTCGTCAGCAGTCCGGTCAGTTACGAGTTTGAAGTAGGAGAGGTCGAGCTGCAGATGCCCGACGAATGAACCGTGATATACAGATCATGGAAGTATTGTCCATAATGGAAAAAAAAAAGGATGCCTTTGGTTTGCAGGATTTAGAACTCAAATGAAAAAAGGGATAAGAAATTGAATGAGAGCAATTCTAGCAAAGTTCCTAAGGCAGATTTTGAATCTCTTTTTTGGGTTATTAGGGTTTATTGATTTTACTTATTTTTTTTCCTATATTGCAACACACATATTTCATTCTTTCTATTTCTCTTTTTTTGCATATGAATTCAACTTAAGTGTAATCTCACACCATGTTAATTTAAGCTTTTAAATTTCCACAGTACACAGTTCAGCAACATTTCAAATACTTAATTTATAAATATTTAAATTCAAAAAACAACATAATATCCAGATACACCAAACGGTCAAAATTTAAATGCATGTGATGCTTGTCTTCTATCATTTGGTGAACATCAAGATCTCTGAGTCGGTTTGTAATCCTCTCGGGGATCACGAGTGATCCCACAAAGTCATACTCGTCCTTGGACACATTCATCCTTTATGCATGATCACACATGACCACCGGTGCCATGACCCACTGAAGCGTCCTTTGATCCTAGACCTGAGCAAGTTGACACACAATTGTAGTATAGGATTACGACATCCCAAATACTCGTTTAATATCATTCATCCCTACTTCCTAACACCTGACGAAGTGGAATCTATGGTTATCTTCTGAGTTTGATATTGTCTTGACAAAGGTGGACCAAACGGGGTAGATTTCATGTGAAGGTAGTAACACATATGGTAGTAATGACCATTAACAAGTTGCATGGTGGAACTTCTCATGTGGTAAACCTTGTAAATGGGGGATCTTTGGGCATTGACATCATTTTGCGAGCGAGACATTCCAAATTAATAATGTCAGACTCATAGATCATTGAATACAATTGCTTTGTGTATGATTGGTTGTATCATTGCAATGCCCAATAAACTGTGCATTCATGGAACAAAACTCCCCCATCTCCAATGCATGCAATCGATGTATCCAAACATCATAGGGAGCCCTCTTGCCTCATACATTGGCATAAGCCTTGCATGGTCCTATACAATGGGTTCTTTCAAATACTCTTGTCCGAACACCATAAAATTGATGGCAAATTTAAACATTATTATTTCGGACGGAAAAGGAAAAAGCCTGACAAGGCAATGTGTTGAATACCTTGCGTGTGTCAATGGCATGTCTGGGCGAAGCAATGCCAGGTGATTCGAGGTACATGGAGGAGGGAGGCAAGGGACATGTCTAGTCCTGACCTTGAGGCACCGCATCAAAGGTCATGGCGATCGACCTTGGTCTGCGTAACTCATGCTCATCGTCGAGAGGAGGGAGGCATAGAGGAGGAGGATGATGTCCTCTAGCAGGTCATGGAAGACGTGGTGCATCTCAAGCGGCAATGGGTGGATAGTGTTGAGCTGCATGGTGGCCGTCGCGTTGGGAGAAGGAAGGTGCAGGGAGGGCTGAGACCGTGGAGGAGTGGTACGTCGAAAACACAAATTGTACTTTTGAAGTTTAATACTCCCTCCAGTTCAGTTGATAGGGGTTGCGTGTATCCCTACGTCACCAATTTTACTAATGTAATATATATTATATAACACAAAAGTTATACTTCTGGAAATATAACATCTGATTTTTTTTTAAATGTAATATATATTTTATATTACGTTGGTCAATTGACGATCTAAGGATAAATGTGGGGCCTATAATCTGAAACCGAGGTAGTATAACGTTTCAATTACTATCGTTTCAATTACTATTTTACCAATTCTTATTGAGTATGTACGCTGAATTCCATTTATAATGCTATTCTACTTTGGAAAGCAGGAAAAAAATTATATATTCTTTTATTTCAAGAACCTTCTAGACGCGAAACAAATAGGGGGAAACATGGAACAAGTTTTACCCAAACGAAGGTTATCAGAATTGGACACACCCGACAGAAGCAACAAGGGCGATCAAGGGGTGTTAGTGCGCCAAATCCAATCTAGCACGCTAAAGGGCCCCCACAGTCCCCTCGTTTGGACGCCTTTTCTCCTTTCGCCGAGGGCTTAGTCTTGACCTATTGTGCTTGGAGTCCCAAACAGTAGGCACTTTAACGAATTTGTAAAAGCAACTACGAAGGAGCTACAAGGGAGATTACACACCAATTGCTACGGGCGACGGTGGAGAAAAACCTAGCTAGGTATAGTTCCACCCCGAATGACTTGCAGGATAACCGCATCCGGACGGAGACATTGTCATGAGCGCGTCAATCAAAGGAGGTCCAGTTTTCATGCCAATAGACGAGGAGCATTTGTGTGGTTTTTGCAATGAGTGGACCCTTTATTGTTTTACATTTTAGGAATCCTAATTATTCTTTGTTATAGATTAATGTGTAGAAACAGTTACTCTAATCAAGAGTGAAAAGGGCGTTTGTCATGCAAAATATAAAAACTGGTTATCTTCTATTTTAATTAGAACAAAGGAAACTAATTGGTTAGAAAGGAGCGGAGAGCAGAGTATGTATTCCCTTGAAAGTTTGTACGGAGTATTAAAAATGCAACACCCTCTTGTAACCATATTGATCCTGAACTACTTTTGTCGTGCTCGTGCATGCGTCACCAAACTCGTACCACATCCCATGTCCGTCCGTGACAGCTCTGTGAACGACCAGCACCAAAACCGGACGTGACACCACGCACGCATTTCAGGTCCCCGTCGTCTTCCCCAGCTCCTCCAACACGAGCTCACGAAACGCACGCATTTCAGGCTGCCTACGGCCTACCTGGGGGCTTCTCATCTGATCTACCAAAGAACATCCACAGAAATACTTCGTGCAGATCATACGCGAGATTTGGTCGCAATATGCAGGCTCGAGTGCAAGTTCAGACGACGAGAACTACTGTGCATAGCAGCTAGTACTGCAAGTCTGCGAATCACGAACGGAGCTGGATCGGGAGATGGATGTTCAGATCTGGGGGCATTTTGCTACAGGAGACAGCCGCCTGAGCTCGTCACGGTGGCGGATAGCACAGGATATCATACTTAAATGGGAAAGCTGACAAGAAAGAGCCAGTGGCACCCTGCCAAATCTGGAAATGTGTGGACCGATCCGTCATACCCGATTAGATTGATTTACCAGCAGCGCCGCAGGCAGACTGAGAGCATGGCAGACACGGCCCACGTGACACGTGATCTCCCCACGCCCTGCTTCCTCCCTTCTCCGGGGTGTACCAGCTCCTACCGCACACTGATTCACGTACCAGTGATTCTGTATCGTGTTCATTGTTAGTTTTTCATGGAAAAGCTGGAGCAAAAAATAACCTCGCTAAACAAGCGGCAGAAGAAAGTATCGGAGGGGGGAGCCCAGAAAACAACCGACGGCCTTCATTTTCTCTTACTTTTCCTCCTCTACCACAAACTCGGACCCCTCGCTCTCCATTACAAAAGGCGCCCACGGGTTCCGGAGTTCTTCCCGTTCCCCCATTCGGTGCCCCCCGCCTTATCACCACCTCCCTCACACACTCCCCGAGACCGCTCGGCGCAATTCCCCACCACCCCGCCATGAGCGCGGCGGACAAGGTGAAGCCGGCGGCCAGCCCCGCGGCGGAGGACCCCGCCGCCATAGCCGGCAACATCTCCTACCACGCGCACTACAGCCCTCACTTCTCGCCGCTCGCCTTCGGCCCCGAGCCGGCATACTTCGCCACCGCCCAGAGCGTCCGCGACCACCTTCCAGGTGCGCTTCCCCTGAGATCACCCGCTTCTCCCCGCGCCCCTTCGCGCCTACACCTGCCGGTGTGTCAATTTGATCCGTGCTCTTCTTCGCGCTCGCGCGTGTGCAGAGATGGAACGACACGTACCTGCATTTCCACAAGACGGACCCCAAGCAGACCTACTACCTCTCCATGGAGTACCTGCAGGGCCGCGCGCTCACCAACGCCGTCGGCAATCGACATCACCGGCGCCTACGCGGAGGCCGTCAAGAAGTTCGGATACGAGCTCGAGGCGCTCGCTGGACAGGCATGTGGCCTTCACCTCCTCCTCCTACCCAAGTGCCTCTCATCCTAAATTGGAGTGTGCTTTGTTTAATTAAGTGGCGGTGCTTCGTACTGTGACATTATTTAATTATTAGTGCTTTGTTTGACCGTGGCATTGTCTAATCGAAGTAAGTTCGTTTGGCTTCTGCAGAAGCGGTTCAGGTATCTGGTTAGGTGGCTTAGATTTGATCCACTATTTAATGGAATAAAAAATGATTTACTATAGCTTAGAAGGTATGCTATACGAAGAAGCCATTCCAGAATATTAGATCTGAAACCGTACATTCATCTGGTTTAATATTGTACTATACCCCATAGGTAAAGAAGAGGTGAAAATCCGTCGGTTACTATACTAGCACGAGCAGATCTTCAGGATCTACAATGTTGAGCATATTTTCTCCTCCGTTACCACCATCAATTTATAGGAACCTAGATCTGTCACCAAGAAGCTGACTTAAGTGTTCATGGCACCTGAATTGATATTTTTTGGTTGAAATGTCTGGACCCTCTTTTCACCAGGAACTGATGGTATGAATTATTCTTGAACGCAGGAGAGGGATATGGCTCTCGGAAATGGTGGCTTGGGTAGGCTTGCAGCTTGCTTTTTGGATTCAATGGCAACATTGAATCTGCCTGCTTGGGGTTATGGCCTCCGTTACCGATATGGCCTGTTCAAGCAGCGCATTGCCAAGGAAGGCCAAGAAGAAATCGCTGAAGATTGGCTTGAGGTGCCATTTCTAAATTTTGCATAACATTCTTCACAATCTTTTTTGATTCGATCTCGCTAATAGCTTTGCTCTTTAATATTTTCAGAAGTTCAGCCCGTGGGAGATTGTCAGGCATGACGTTGTATACCCAGTCAGATTCTTTGGCCATGTTGAGATTTCGCCAGATGGAACGTAAGCATAGATGGACACATTGTCAAGTTCTATTGTAGAGAAAATATTGGTTGATAGCTTAAGCTGGAGTTTTTAAGATTTGTGATACCTTCTAAATTCAAAAGGAAAGGTGTGATGCTTGAACTACATTTCTTTTATGCGGCTTGATTTACAGATCTAGGATCTGCTCTGTAGTGTTAAACTAGCAGGTCTACCAAAAAGAATATGCTTGCTAGCCGCTGTCCTGTCTTGTAGCAACTTACATAAGAAGAGAAGACAAAGAAAGGTTTTGGTATCACAATGTTTGTTCGAAATTAGATCGTTTTATTTTATATAATTTTCTTGACCCAAAAACTTGAGCGTGTATGAATGTTCGTTCATTAAAGTATGGAACCAAGTATAGCTAGGTAGATTTGGTAATGCTTTATTTAATATGTGGTACACCAGACTGGACCTATTACCACATACTTGATTTTATTTTATTTTATGGGTGTTTAATCACTATATTTTTTTCTTTATCATGCGATAGTCGGAAATCGGCTGGAGGAGAAGTTCTGAATGCTTTAGCCTATGATGTGCCGATTCCTGGGTACAAGACTAAAAATGCCATCAGCCTTCGTCTTTGGGATGCAAAAGCTAGTGCTGAGGATTTCAACTTATTTCAGTTCAATGATGGCCAGTATGAGTCAGCTGCTCAACTTCATTCAAGGGCACAACAGGTTATATGCAATCCTAAACTGACTCACTCAGTTGCTCATATAAGTCGCATTAGTTGAGAATAAATCAGCAGTGGCACCTTTAACCACCTGGATACTGCTCCTGATCGGTGGAACACATACTGAAACCAGTAATTTTATCTTTTGCTTCTTAAATCATGAGCCTAAAAGATCATTACGTAAAGCACCACATCAAATATAACCTGGAATGTGATAACCATATTTTCTTAATAGATTTCCATGCACCGATCTTCTCATCAAACAACTTGTTAATAAGTGATGCTAAAAAGGTTTAACGTTTATTTTTTGTCGTGAAAGGGATAAATGAGATGTTAATCTATCTTAGCTAATAAGTTGAAAATTATGTATCATGTGTTTCCTATCTTTTATCGGTGCCCATATTTAGACCAGAAGTAGCCATTTTATCTTCTTTTTTCAGTTTCGTCCTTCATTAAGTAGCTAATGATTTAAGAAAATGTTGTACATCCTGTAGATCTGTGCTGTTCTCTATCCTGGTGATGCTACAGAAGAGGGAAAGCTTCTGAGATTAAAGCAGCAGTTTTTCCTATGCAGCGCATCACTTCAGGTAATTAAATAGTACGAGTAACAGTTGGTTTCACTTGGAAGAATGGTTATTGTAAAAGAAAACTGCTCCTGTGACCAGCTTGTTCTTTTTGTTTGTTTGAGAAATGATGTTAGAGATACTTCCTGAACAGTATGGTTCTATTTTCTTGTATTGTTGCATGCTTTATCAAATTTACACCATCTTGCATGACAAAAATGCTCGATCAAGTTTTGTTAAGGAACGTATAATACATATTATGGTTATTATCATTATGATGACCAATCATTCAGTCCCCATACATTTAATTACCCTTTCTGTTTTCCATGTAGTTAAAACGTGGTTTTATTTCGTATTGTGTCCGTACTTGATTAATCTCCTTGATGAATTTTGACAAGCATAACTGACTATGATTTTTCACAGGATATTATTTTCAGATTTAAAGAAAGGAAGTCGGACAGAGTTTCAGGGAAGTGGAGTGAGTTCCCCTCCAAAGTTGCTGTTCAAATGAATGACACTCACCCGACTCTTGCCATCCCTGAGCTAATGAGGTTGCTTATGGATGAGGAGGGACTTGGTTGGGATGAAGCTTGGGATGTCACGAATAAGTGAGATTCATTTTGTACAACTGATTTATCTTAATTTGATTTCTTTTCTGGTATTTTCCATCAATATTTTACTTTCCATTATTACTTTTACAAGTGTACTTATTAACAAATCTGCCTCATGGTCCAGAACGGTTGCTTACACCAATCATACAGTTCTTCCTGAAGCTCTTGAGAAATGGTCACAGTCTGTAATGAGGAAACTGCTTCCACGACAAATGGAAATTATTGAGGAAATTGACAAGCGGGTAAGTGTAATGTGTCATGCGCCCACATTTGTTCTTTCAGTAACCAGTTAACCACAGTTATGGCATAAAATGACGAAGTTGTGCCATTGGCTTGCAGTTCAGAGAAATGGTAATCTCCACCCGGAAGGATATGGAGGGAAAGCTCGACTCAATGAGTGTTTTAGATAACTCTCCCCAGAAGCCAGTAGTGCGGATGGCGAATTTGTGTGTAGTGTCCGCACATACGGTACGTGCAGTTTATTTATTTATTCTTATTCGTTGTCATGTTCTACAGCCTGTTATTTCATTCTCATGTTCTACAACCTGTTACCTCACAGCATGACAAGCTTAACGAGTACTAACTTGATCAGCTTTACTACATAAGATTGCTTTTAACTTTTAATTTTGTGCAAATTCTTATTTATAAATGGCATGAAAATCAATCAAGTTTATATTTACACAGTATTTGGTTATTGTGTTCTATTTTTTTGTTTTTGTTGCCTTTTTCTTAAAGAGAATAAAGACATAGTAAGCACATCAACACTATTGTGGTTTACTTAACAGAGTATCCTCCTACTGGAGTATGATTGTGTTTATTTATATTTTGCAAATTACAGTATCTTACTCGTTCCGAATCCCACTGTTGTACTTTTTTTAATGACAAGTTGCTAAGAGTTTCCATTAAAATGAATTTTTGTGTGCTTTAGTTGTCTATTCGTCACTCCACCATCTATTTGTCTTCTCATATCATATGAGGTAGACCGTAATGGAGCGCACTTAATTCTTCTAACAGGTGAATGGAGTGGCAGAGTTACACAGCAACATTTTGAAGGAAGAGCTATTTGCAGATTATGTCTCTATTTGGCCAAACAAATTCCAGAACAAAACCAATGGAATTACACCTCGTAGATGGCTCCGTTTCTGCAACCCTGAGTTGAGCGAAATAGTCACGAAATGGCTAAAAACAGACCAGTGGACAAGCAACCTTGATCTTCTCACCGGGCTTCGGAAAGTATGTGTGCATGCTTCTAATCTTGCACCTTTTTGTTAATACCGATCAGAGTTTCACAGTATAACTGAAATTTTTTAACAGTTCGCGGATGATGAAACACTTCACGCTGAGTGGGCAGCAGCTAAGTTAGCCAGCAAGAAGCGCCTAGCCAAGCATGTGTTGGATGCGACAGGTGTTACAATTGACCCGACTAGCCTTTTTGATATACAAATTAAACGTATCCATGAGTACAAGAGACAACTGATGAACATCTTGGGAGCTGTGTACAGATATAAGAAGTTAAAGGTTTGGCTTCTTTCTTGGATTGCCCGTATTCTTACAGCTTCACTATTTTCATTAGATGAAAAATTCCCAGTATTACGGTTCTGAAATAGGCTTATCTATCATGTTAGGAAATGAGCGCAGAAGAGAAGCAGAAGGTTACACCACGCACTGTCATGGTAGGAGGGAAAGCATTTGCAACATACACCAACGCTAAAAGAATAGTGAAATTGGTCAATGATGTTGGTGCTGTGGTGAACAATGATCCTGACGTTAACAAATATTTGAAGGTATCTATTTTTTCAGCATGTTATCTCATCCTGAACTTATTTGGCAATTCATTCTCAGACACCATTCTATATTGGCATCCATAAAAATATATAATTGTCTTGTAATAGACATTACTGATATACTCCGTAGTCCGTACTAAATAGACATTCACTTGTAATTTTTATATTTAAACGATGTTCTTGTTCCTCCCAGGTGGTGTTCATTCCAAATTACAATGTGTCCGTTGCCGAAGTGCTTATTCCTGGTAGCGAACTGTCACAGCACATTAGTACTGCAGGCATGGAAGCAAGTGGAACAAGTAACATGAAGTTCTCACTGAATGGCTGCGTTATCATTGGAACTCTTGATGGAGCCAATGTTGAAATTAGAGAAGAGGTGGGAGAAGACAACTTCTTCCTTTTTGGTGCCAAAGCAGATCAAGTTGCTGGTCTGAGGAAGGATAGAGAAAATGGCTTGGTAAGATATTTTCTGGTAGATAGCGAGTTAGCGCCATACAGGCAATACTAGATTGGCTGGACCTACAAATAGCTAAATCAAATTTGTGGTGCTGCTGGTTCATTAACTTCTTTGTCACGCTATGAGCAGTTCAAACCAGACCCACGCTTTGAAGAAGCCAAGCAGTATATCAGGAGTGGTACTTTTGGTACTTATGACTATAATCCTCTCTTGGATTCCCTCGAAGGGAACTCTGGATTTGGGCGTGGTGATTACTTCCTTGTTGGCTATGACTTCCCAAGCTACATTGATGCACAGGCCCGAGTCGATGAAGCCTACAAGTAAGGATACCAACATAATATATTGGGTCGATGCTTTGAATTCTAGAACTAAGTGGAATTGCAGTTAGTCCCCAAGTTTCATATGTCGTTCTCTGGGGCATTAGTTACAGGCTTACAGCGAAGATAAAATAACAACCTGAAATTGGGAAAGGGATAATTTTGTACTGCTTCCAACGTTGTGACCATCTCACATCATTGTTTCTCCTTACTAGTGCGCTGCTATGCCACCATGTTCCAACAGACTTCACTACAAATAATATAAAGCAGTGCTAGACTTCCTCGTCGAATACTTTAACCAAACTATCAGGACACATTTCGGGCATAACTTAGTCTTTGGCTAGTACCAAATTTCAAATTATTATCTTTTTTTTGAAATGAGGCAAAAGATTTGCCTTTTATATTGATATAGGAGAAGCAAACATACGGCCAAAGCCAAAAAGAAAAAAAGCATACATGTCAGGGCCTACTAAACGAAAGAAAGTATCCCCGTGAGGATCCAGATCAACCTCTACTCCGTCTAATCTCTCAGAAAGATTAGATCGACTTGCATGGCTATGCCAGATGACCAATAATGAGTATAGTTTGCTAATTTGCTGAGTAGCAAAGAATGATCGTTTGCTCATGTTTCCATGACAGGGATAAGAAGAGATGGACCAAGATGTCTATTCTGAACACAGCTGGAAGTGGCAAATTCAGCAGCGATCGTACTATTGCCCAGTATGCAAAGGAAATATGGGGGATTACTGCTAGCCCTGTTCCATGAAGAGAAGACGCAGTGGCGACAAAGTTCGCCCGATGCTAATGCTTGGCAGTAATAAGGATTGATAGTGATCCTCGGTGAATAAACCCCTGCTTCCGTTGTACTGGCTGAGAAGAGAGTAGCAACGTACGAAGCTTGTTCTGTTGCGTATCCCTTACACTTTTAAAGTGCATGGAGGATGCAACTGTTCTTTTGCTCTATGTGTTTTTGGTCTGTAACAACACTATCTTGATCTGTACTGGAATCTTCTGGTTATCAATAAAACAATTCTGAGCTTTTGGTTATCTTCGGTATCAAAATGTATCAGTTTGCTACCAAGTTGTCATACTTCCGGTCTTCCAGAACTCATCAGGCCCAAAATCGCACATATTAGAAAAAAGAAATTAGACGATGTGTTCCTATGTTCATTTTGAATGGTCTTTGTTTAAAGTTGTCTTGAATCTCGATAGCATATACTCGAGACTTTGGATTAGCATCCAGCCATGAAATGTCCTTAATTCGGCCTCATTCATATGCAACATATGAGACATTTCGGTCACCCAAAACTACACACTACTAAGATCAAGTTGTGCGACTTTAGTGAAAGGTCCTTCGTGCAATAGTACTAGTGCAACAAGTGGAGTGACTCATCATGAGAATGGTAAATTGTTAATTAGGGACTAAAATATGTCAAGTTCATTCAGGGGAAAAGAACAGACTGGAGCGCTTTGTTTTTTGAACAGGACTGAACCTCTTTGCTCGGCACCTCTTATCTTTTGTCCTCCAAATC
The DNA here is from genome assembly GCA_947311845.1 of Poa pratensis. Classification (NCBI taxonomy): domain Eukaryota; kingdom Viridiplantae; phylum Streptophyta; class Magnoliopsida; order Poales; family Poaceae; genus Poa; species Poa pratensis. The sequence continues at coordinate 32,931,858 of CAMZMU010000058.1, read as the reverse complement.
ATATTCAAATTTTCGAAAGGAAAGGAATCAGGCAATACTCCACTCCATTACAAACGGGATCAAAGCTCTCCACAGGCACACACTATCACGGCCAACAGAAGTTACAGAGGCTAGTAGATGTACGGGATGACGGCCTTCCGCTCCGCCGGGTACTCGGCGCCGAACTTCTGGAGGTACCACCGGCGGTGGTCCCTTGCCCTGGGCGCGAGGTTGGCGCAGGTGTAGAGGAAGAAGGCCCACGCCGCCGGCGACCACGCCACCAGGCAGTAGCCGAGCCACTCCACGATCTCGCCGAAGTAGTTGGGGCATGTCAAGGCATCGAACCATCCGCCCCTGGGGATCTTGTACCCGCCGCCGGCCTCCTTGAGCCGCAGCAGCTCCTTGTCGGCCGCGATGTTCGTCCGCATCCCCCACGCGAACAGGGCGAGCCCGACGACGCAACGGGCAAGTGTGAGGAAGGCGTGGGTGGGGGACGGTCCGGCGGCGTGGAGCGCCCAGGAGCGGGCCTGGACGTAGGCGTTGACGAGGTTGAAGCTGAAGCCGCAGGCGGCGACGAGCGCGGGCATGGGCGCCGGCGCGCGGCGCAGGCGGAGGAGGCGGAGCGGGTGGACGAAGGTGCGGTGGACGTAGTGGAGCGCGAAGAGCGCGGGCGTGAGCGCGGCGAGCGGGGAGCCGGTGGAGAAGAGGAGCGGCAGGGGGCAGACGAGGAGCGGGAGCCAGAGGGAGGGGCTCTCCATGGCGCACCAGGCGAGCGCCGCCGGGATGGCCGGGCCCCAGCCCGGGCGGGAGAGCTTGCCGTACGGCGCGGAGATGTAGCGGAGCGTGAACACGGTGGTCGGGCTGAGGATGTAGAGGGCGAGCAGGCACCGCGTGAACAGCACGTCGTCGCCCGCGGCGGCGGTGGATGGGTCGGACATTTTCGGTTGGCTCGAGGCGTGTGTTCTTTCTCTCTTGGGTTTGGAGACGAGTGCGGCCGCCGGGAGGAAGCTGAAGTGCGCTGTGCGGATATGGCCTGCAGTTAATTGGGAATTTGTGGTTAGATGGGGCGTTAACGTCAAGGGCCGCAGCGCAGGGAGAGGGGACGAGAACGATGAACTGATGAGTTCTCGTCTTGTGATCGGCGGCTACGGTACTTGACTGCCGATTGATTGCGGTTGTTTTTACGCCGGCGCAGCCGCATCTAGGACGGCGTCGGTCGTGGGCTGAATCATGACGCGCAGCACCCGAAAGTACCGATGTGATCCGATTCGGCGGAAAGGGAGATGCCACATGATCCACCAGCGTGATGTTATGTGATGCCGCTTTTGTTAAGGTTTTACAGGCCGGCTGATTTTGTGGCGCTCCATCTGTCATGAGTGAAGGCAATTTGCTTTTTATTCAGTTATTAGAGCATCCCCACATGGGCCTTAAAATTCGTGTCTGGCATCCCAATTGAGACCCAATTGGAGGGTGCCGGACATGTGTCCGTTTGAATGGAGGGTTCTGCTCACAGCGACGCTCCAAACCAAAAAAAACTTGAATTCAAAGGATTTTAAAAGCATTTCAAATGTCATTCATATTTAGTGCATATTACAAAATATATGAACGAAAATTGAAAAAAAAACTTAAACCCTACCCGCCTAGCCTACTCCTCCTCGTCCTTGTCCCAGAACGAATCGTCGTCGATGTCGTCGTCAAGGTGCACCACGGTGGCGGAGCAGGCAGCACGACTGGTGGAGGCGCCGTCGTGGCGCGGCGCACGGCTGGTGGAGGCGCCGCCGAAGGAGGAGGCTGCTAGCTGGGCCGTGCTCGCTAGGGTCGCCATGAGGCCCGGCGAGTCTCGCTCGATGGTGACCACCGAGTCGCTGAGCGCCGCCAGTAAGCTCGGGTTGTCGCTGTCGTGCTCGTTCCGCAGCGCGGACGGCACGTCGTAGCCCGCCGGGATTACCTCCACCGGCATTGCCTCCCGTCCTGGGGCGACTGCGCCCGCACGCGTGGCGAATGCTCGCGGCGTTCGCGTCCGCGGATAACGATGCCGCCTTCACCACGCGGCGGCGAGCGGCGCTCCTGCTTCACCGGCTGGCGCAGGGGAGGGAAGCGCGACACCGGTGGAAGGAGGCAGAGCGAGGGTGTCGGCTTATATCGTGGCGATGGGCGGTGTGGCCGGCGTTAATGCGATACGTGGGGAAGCCGCAATGCCGGCCGCGTGGCCTGTGGAGCCGTCGCGTCGCCTGGCTGCCGTTAATGGCATGTGTGTGGACAGGCGCACCGCCGTATAGTCGCGTCGCGTTGGAAACCGCCGCCGACTGCGCCATCAACGCGTCCAGACCGGGCTCATGCACGGCGTGATTAATAACGCCTGCGCGCTCCAGTGTGTATGGCGGGTGGGGGCGACCTATCGGAGGGCATGTCCGCCCCATGTCTGGCACCCCCAAGAGGGCCTTCAAACTTGGGGTCCCTTTTGCCGGACACGAATTCGCTCGGGCCGAGCACTTGGGGGTGCCGCTAGGGGCTTTTTTTGTGTCCGGACCCCATTGGGTTTTTGGGTGGCCATTTGGAGGCTGCCCGTGGAGATGCTCTTAGATACTTCCTCTGTTCCACAATATAAGATGGTTTAGATGTTTCAAATGCTGTCTAGATTCACACTAAGATGAGTAAACATGTAAATTAAAATGTGTATAGATACATGTGAATGTGGAAAATGGCTAAAACATCTTATATTATGAAAACGGAGAGAGTAGAAAATAGAGCGGAGGCAATTTTCTGCAACTATTTTCACCCGTCTCGGTCGATTCATCGAGTGTCAGCTACGACAATTTAACAGTTGTTGACGCATAGTGGTTGCTACTACTAGCCACATACACAGGCACTGATTGGATTCTTGTTATTACAATACTACTTGCCACACAAAACAAGTAACGCGAGTTTGGGTCAAACAAACACATATTATTCCAGCCTTCGCCAAGTCTATTGTCATCCTATCACAACTTTCTGTCAAGAAATTTGCAGAACAACGAAGATGTACAGCTGGACCAATCTCATCCTCAACAAGATGTTGAAATCTAAGACCGCTGAACCCCCTATGATCAAGTTTGCAAGCAAAACTGTCAAACCCGATTGTTTCTCACTTCTTCCACACGACGACCAAATAAAACGAATACAAAGAACTTAAGCTGATTGGAAAATGTTGATATGTGATTTCACTCGCCTCTAGAGAAAGACTAGTCTACATACTTGGAGAAATCTATACCTCTTATAAAACAAAACCCCACTAAGTGCATTTATTATTTTTCTATCTCAACATGCAAGCTATCCACGTCATCCATGCTATTAGTCAATCAATTGTCCATGTCATTTTCACTAATACTTATTAATATACACATCGTACATCCCTCCAACCATCTAATAGTTCACATTAACAATATATAATACACACGTAATTCATGTCTATGAAAATTTGATTGTCGTATATTCATTTAATATGTCATACCTTTTATACCATTTTATTTACACGATGTAGTTTCTAAAGTGATACCCGCTGCAACGCGCGGGGTATCTTCTATTTGTTGACGAGTATGCCCCAATAGTAAATTTAGTGCTATCCCGGTTTGAAAGATTAGTTCCCTACTTCCTCCGGCTAGTACCTTGCAAGGGCTCGGGACACTCCTTTAATTCCTGCCACTTAGGGTGTGTTCGGTTTGCGTCACCGCATGGAACGTAATGGGTTGGACCTGCACCCAGAGCAGATTCGTGTGTTCGGTAGGAACTGGAACCAGAACCTAGCGATACCTAGAAAACGAATATTCGGCATAGATGCGAAATTGGGTGGTACCTCCAAATCGGTGGAATCACTCGGTACCGAGGCGAGCTTTCTTGTCGCTTAGCCTATCTAACAAGTTGGTTTGGGTTAGTAGGTATGTGACCAAGAACTTCGGTTAGGCTTGCTGGCTGGTATGTGAACTTGACATGTACGGAGTGTAATGAACTTCGATTATGTCTGCTTTTGGACTTGACATGTATGGACTGTAATGAACATGGTTGAACTTTATCGCTTTTAGATGAACTATGTGGTACTGTTGCTACCTTATGATATTTCGCTTCAAATTTGTCTTATTTGTGATCTCATATCTGTATATGTTTGTTGTTGTATATGGTGAATTGTTTTTGTTGAAAATACAAAGGAAATGCTGCCCAAAAATCGAATTATATGTTGTCCAAATGAATGGAGCTAAACCTGTGTACGTTTTGCATCAGATGCATATGGGACGTAATCTCACCATTCATATGAAAAGGGTGAGCTGAAACAGATTCTTCTCATTCCTACTCTCCAACCGAACACAGGATTAGAATCAACCCATTCCCTATTTTGCAGTAACCGAACATAGGAATGGAACCAACCCATTCTCAAGAATGAAACCATGACATTCCATTCCCTTTGGTTCTCAAACCGAACACACCCATAGTTATTTCAGATAACAGTAGGAAACCCCTACCGCGTCATATTGGATTTTATAAATGGTGGAGAAATTTACAATGAGTGAGTGGAGTCTGAGCTCCAATGTCAAAAGTCCAAGAGTTTACATGGCATCCAACCATTGTTGCATTCCCTCTTTAAGAGAGGGTTTTGCTCTATGCATTACAAGAGTGAAGAACTCATTGAACATGAAGATACATTCTTCTATATTAAGTTGCGCATTATCAAAGATAATTTTGTTCATGTGATTCCATAAACTCCAGCACCCAATAATCAGATATTCCTTGAAGCAAATGTTCTTAGATCTATTTATGCCATCCATAAGCATATACATGAGATCCAAATCATTATTTCATTCTTGACTTAGCCTCCATCAGAAATTTTGGCTGAAATCACATCCAAAAAATAGGTGCTTCATAGTTTCATTTGGGTTATCCTGACACAAAACACAGTCTGAGTCCTCTAATTGGAAATTCTTCCTTGATTAAAGGACCCTTGTGTTGAGTCTGTCTTGAAGCAGGAGCCAGAAGAAAAAAATGGTGTTTAAGCTGCACACACAAGTTCCATATCCACTGAAATGGCGATGGTGCTTGAATTGCTGGAGTTAAAGTCGAGTACATCTTCTTCGCAGAGTATTTTGTGCCATTATATTGAGACCGGAGGCCCTTCTCCATATGCATATCCAGGTTGGTTAGGTTTTCCGATAGTGCTTCACTCTGTTCAAATGCAATCATGGAATGTGGCAGGTGAAAATGCTCCAAAAAAATGTCTCCTCATTGATTTCAGCCAAGTGCTTGAAAGATATATCTTGTTTTTTGGAGAAATAGAATAAATATGGGAATTCAGTACTGTCATTGTTTTCTTTCCGATTATCTTTTCAAAACCTGACTGTTCTCCCATTACCAATTTTGCAAGATGTGAATTGCACATAAGAATTTCATGGTGATAAAATATCTTTCCACCAAAAGGAACCACAGGGTGTATTGGCTTGAAACAATTTATCATTCTGGTAGTGAGCTTCCCAAATGAGCTGTACCCATGATATATCTTTCCTGTTCATGAAACTATGAAGATGTTTCATTAGGAGAGCAAAATTATGAATTCTCAGTTTCATAAACCCTAGGCCGCCTGTATTTTTTGGAAGGCATACTTTTGTCCATTTTCCAAGCAATTGTCTCTTTTATTAATATTTTTCCCTCTCCACAAAAATCCTGTAGCAGAGCCCTCCACATGGTCAAGAAAGCCAAGTGGCATCTGAATGGTGCACATAGCAAATAGAGGCATTGCAACGAGGATGGATTTAATATCAGTTAGTCTACCATCATATGAGAGCATAGAAGCAATACCACTAAATCTTCTGCTAATTCTTTATGCCATAAATATGAAATGTTCCATTCTTGGTTTAGTGGTGCCCATAGGAAGCCCCAAATATGTTAAAGGCAGTGATTCAGGTTTACAACCAATAATATTTGCTAGATCTTTACATCTACCAGGGCTAATGTTGATAGGTTCCAGCGAGGATTTGTTAGAATTAACTTTTAGTCCAGTGATAGATGTGAAGACTTGAAGTATATTAATGTTGGCAAGGAGTTGAGTAGGACAAACAGGCCGCATTATGAGTGTATCATCAGCATAGTGAATAATATGAAATTCCAGGCCAAATGAATGATCTAAAGACAGCTTAAGAATAACATCTTGTCAAGCTTTGTTAACCATGAATTGCAGTAGTTCTGAGGCAGATAGAGTTGTGGTGAAATGAGATCCCCCTGTTGAACCACTCTCTTGCAGTGAAGTTTTTCCCCTCGGACACCATTCAATAAAACAAAGCAGCCACACTCTTCTATCAAAGAAATCCAATTGTATCCATATTTCACCAAAACCAAGACATCTCGTGATTTCAATTATTACACGGCTATCCGCTGCTGTCAAATGCCTTCTCAAAGTCAATTTTGAAAATAAAAACTTTCTTTTTTGATTTGTGGCATAGATGCAAATATTCATACAGCAACAATGTTTCTCCCCTCCTAGCAGTGGCTCCTCCTGGCAGCGAATTCACAACGGCGTCTCCTCCTGGTGGCATCGTCCTCGTCGACAGCAGCGGATAGCCGTGCCTCCTAGGGAAAATACCCTTGAGATCCTTGTTCAAGAAGGATCTGACGGTAGTGCTTCGGTTCTGAGTTATTCGGTGCCCGATTTGTGGCTTGTTGGAAGCACACTGGTGTATTTGGGTTGTCATGAACCACTAAAGGCAAACCATCGAAACCATTTGGCGGTTGACGAGTACATTTTGCATCATGATTCTCTTAGTGTTTTACATTGCCTTGTATAAGCAATGTGTATGAGAAGACCAACCATAATTGGCATGCAACCAATTAGGGTTTTTGCACGCACGCATTGAATTAATTAATTAATTATCGAACTAATGACTCATGAAATCATAAAAATTATTTTCCGCCAAATTGAGATGAAACCCTAGGCAGTGAGGTACAATGAAATCGAACAATCAAATATGTATATGCACATTAGCAGGACTTCAACAATAGGTAACCACTTAATACGAGCGAAATCGAAGAAATATACACAAGATGAAACCCTAAATCGAGTGATCTGTACTGCATGTCATCAAGAACCACCAAACTAATCGTCCTACATACACATTCCGTCTCCTATATTTCATAAGCTATGGAGTAGAGCTTACCGCCATTGCTGACTTGATGAAGCACTTGCTCACGTCAGGAGAGATGTTGGTGATCTAGCGCGTTCTGATGGTGGGAGCGGATGTCGCCATCTGGATCTTCCCATAATCGATGGTCACGATGATGCTGAGAATGTGTCAGCGACAGAGGAACCACATACGAAGAAGAGAGAGGAGATTGACGGGAGAGTGAGTGGTCAGGAGATTTATGACATGTGTTCTCGAATCCTCGAAGGGAAGCCTGGTTGCCAAACAAATCTCTAGAGTTTTATTTATCTCCATCTCCGTTGGGGGTTCTTTTTTCTCCAAGATTTAGAAGATGCCAACTTTTTTTTTAGGGTTTAGAAGATTCCAGCCAGTTTTTTTTCACTGTTTAGAGAAGAATGTATGGGCCAGGCCCAACGACCAACTCGGAGAAGGCGCACTATACATGTGTTGTATCGTCACAAACGTAAAACGCATGTATGATCCTCTAGGAAAGAGAAGACGAATACACACGAACCGTGTGCCGTCCAATTATCTTGGCAGATCAAAACGGCGCTATAGTATTTATTATTTCGCTCATATACAGCACAGAAATACAGCTACGACGCGAGAAACTTTCTGAGAGAAATTCCACGTGGCAGCCGGGCTGCAGCCTTTGGTGGATCTCGCCGTCCACGTGAGCGAGGCGGCCTTTTCCGCAGCGGAATCCGCACTCAAAACTCTCTCCCCCCGCAGCCTCCTCTCCTTTTCCCCATCGGTTCGGTTTCCCTTTCCTTACAAGAATCGCTCGAATCTGTCGGGGCGCAGAGCCGCAGAGCCGCAGAGCAGAGACGCACGGGAGGAAAGGAAACGAGGAAGGAATCGCCGCGCGCGCCGGAGAGTTTTCTTTTCCGGTTAGGGACGGGACGGGATGGACGCGGCGGCGAGCAACGGCGGCCTGCTGTACCACGAGGTGCAGGAGGGGAAGCTCTGCGCCGTGCACTGCGTCAACACCGCCCTGCAGCCTGCAGGGGCCCTTCTTCTCCGAGTTCGACCTCGCCGCCCTCGCAGCCGACCTCGACCAGCGCGAGCGCCAGGTCATGCTCCAGGGCGCCGCCACCGTCGCCGCGGGGGACTTCCTCGCAGAGGGCGTGGGCTCCCACAACGTCTCCCTCGGAGGCGACTTCAGCATCCAGGTAGATTTCCCGGCTTACTCCGTGCTCTTTTTTCCTAGGTTAATTTCGGTTGTCGAGATGCCCTGATACTCTTAGCTTTGTCTTACCTGCGAATTTAGGGTATTCCGTTGGCGATAGACGCCTGATGTGGGACGTTTGCTTTGAGTATAGAAAAGGGGCAACCGCCTTTAGTTTTGAATCTTAAATGTGCATTTATATTTTTGATTGGCCATCTTGATATGCATTATCCTAGCCATGGTGAAGAGATGTTTATTCGTATGTAATACTCCTTAGAATTCTAGGAAAAGGATCCTGAGTATCTACTAAAAGCTTGAACGCATAGAGATGAACCACAGTTGCAACTTTTGTCCACGAAGGTAAGCGAAGCCATATCATCCTTACCCAAGTCCAACATATACTTAGGGCACTTTGATGTAGCCATCCTAGCCATTGGCATTTGCATAATTTCCCTTCTATGGAACAAAGCGGCTACTTGGTGAAGAGATGTTTATCGTATGTAATCGTACTAGTTAGAAATTCTAGGAAAATGATCCCTCAGTATTTACTGAAAGGCTTGCGCACATATTGATGAACTAGAGTTGTCACTTTTGTCCACGAATGTAAGCGAAGCCATATCATCCTTACCGAAGCCCAAACATATACTTAGGGCACCATATGGATTTGATGTAGCCATCCTAGCCATTGGCATTTGCATGATTTCCCTTTTATGGCATAAATCGGCAACTTGGTGAAGTTGCGTGCAGATGGAGTACCCTGTATTTGGGAGCAAGATATTTCCTATAGGCTTGTTCATCTTAGCATTACTAGAGAAGGCTGTCTATAGTTTTTTTTTAGGTATTTGTATTAGTGATGGCAAGAGATCTCGTAACCGTTTGTGCTTATCTAGGTTATGTGCTTTACGTAAATGCATGTGTATGCATGCAATTATTAATTTGTAGTTGTATTGATTCTGCTGTGATTGCACTTTTCTGCATTTATGTACTTTCCGTACATCGTGCTTCTTGTCATTTTTGTTATTTGAGTTTTGTCGTGTACTTGCATTGCTTACGCTGAGAATAGATTCAAGGAGATTTCTACTACAGTAGTTATTAATTCTGACGTGCTTACACCTTTCTGCATTTATGTACTTTCCGTACGTGTTTTCATTTGAGTTCTGTCGTGTACTGAATGGCTGAATTTCAAACTTATAGCTGTCTAGGTTTCACCGTATCCATCAAGAGTTGTCAAATCAAGTGTCTTGGGCTCTTGGCTAGTATGGAAGTTGGTAAATGGTTTGACCTTATGATTACTAGTTCTGTAACTCTTAGACTGTGATGATTTTCTCCGTGGAAAATTAAAATTATTAGAAGCCAATATATATGAGCAAGCTGGAAGCAACTTTGGTTTTCCAAATTAAATTTGTCTAGAATCAATTGGGAAAGCAAAAACATTATGGTCATATGAATTCTTAAGTGGTCAGTAATATACTCCCTCCATATCAAAATATAAGACTCTCTAGCTACTTTCTACACACATGTGAATCTTGCACTAAAACATGTCTAGATACATGTGTGCAGAAAGTAGCTAGAGAGTCTTATATTTTGATACAGAGGGAGTATCATTAGAATGTGCAAGCATTATATATGTGTGAATGAGGACATGAGATGCAATTGCATTTATATTCTGTTATATTTATAGTTTTATAGTTTAGGTAGATATAGAATGACAAACCATGTGACTACACAAAAGAAAAAACCTAACAATTTGCCAAGTGAATTAACTGACAGTGGTTGAGTTTGTTGATTAACTCTTGCCAGTCATATCATATTACTAATGTAATATGAATCTGTTTTTATCATACCGTTTGGAGAAGGAATTTCCTAGTCAATACCACATCCGGGTGAGTGTTTTTCTCTGTTTCCATTGCTAGGAACCACACCATTCAATTTGAAAAGTTATAAAAGCATGGGCGGAAGAGAATTGCTGTTGTATGTATGTCTCTTTATATCCGTGACTGGAACATGATTTGATCCCAAATGCAAGTACAAATGACGGTGACTATTTTACCACTTCTTTTATTGAAGGAGCATTTTTTACAATGCACAGCACTAAGGATTTAGCAATTCAACATGATACTGTTTTTCTATCAGCTCTTATTTATCCTCCATGCATGTCTATTTAGTTGTCATTTGTTTTAAAATGTACTCCCTCCGTTTATAAATATAAGATGTTTTAGCTTTTGTCCATATTCATATGTGTCAACATGTATGTAGACATGTTTTAATATGTATGTACACTTATTTGGGTGTGTACCTAGTCAACATGTGAGGTAGCTAAAACATCTTACATTAAAAAACGGAGGAAGTACAACTCTAACATTGATCATATAGTTTAATTTGCTTGCTAAGTTCCCAGTATCTTTTGTTTCCTCATCCGTCTGTCATAATATTTGTTTTGAACAGTCTTCTGTTTTTCTATGAAGGAATGAAAGAATAGCATAAAAGGCTGACCAATTCATGGACACTTGTTTGCTTTTGTACAGCTTTTTTTCACTTGAATACATGTGGCATTTGCATTCTCAGTGGTTGGCCCAGTTAAAATTTGGCAAGAAGTGTATATCCGTCTCAAAATTTTACCATTATGCAGCAGTTTGTCCAACATGGATATTTTGTTCCTATACTAGTATGATCGATTTTGTTGTTATTATTTGCGATAAACCTAAATCTACATGTTATCTTGCATTTGTGGTTTTGATAGATTTCCATCTTTGTTGTCGGAAAGAGATCATATAGATTAGCATATTCTTGTACCCTAAGTTAGGTTTTGATTTCTTCATATTGGTTATTCTCTATGGCTTTGAGATCATGTTTCATCTGAAATAAGTTTCCCTTGTAGAGATTCCTGCCTGTAGCTTTGTGTTGAATCTGGATTCCCCATAGGAGCCTCTATTTAGGAACTTTATTACATGGTCAAAATCGTCTATTTATTTCCGTGGGTACATCTCATGCGCTTCATTGGCTGTAGTTTAGCCTTCGAACTTCTCAATTCTAAGGTGAAGTAGTTTTTATACTTGGGATGGTGGAATATTAGGTTTTCTAGCACTACAGTTCTATGTAATGCGAATTTTAAATGTATTATTACTTGCTGCAATGCGCTACCATGTTCATAATCTCACCTGAACAATTTTATCAACAGGTGCTGCAGAAGGCACTAGAAGTCTGGGACCTCCAAGTTGTTCCCCTTGACTCCCCAGCAGCTGGGTCATCCCTATTTGACCCAGAGTTAGAAATTGCTTTCATTTGCCACCTCCAGGACCACTGGTTCTGCATTAGGAAAGTGAATGAGGAGTGGTATAACTTCAACAGTCTGTACCCTGCCCCCGAGCATCTGTCAAAGTTTTACCTCTCAGCTTACATTGACACCCTAAAGGGATCAGGCTGGAGCATCTCTGCGGTTAGGGGCAATTTCCCTAAAGAGTGCCCGATGGCGACAGAAGGCTCCAACGGTTTCGGGCAGTGGCTGCTTCCTGACGATGCACGGAGGATTACAGCCTCTTGTAACCAGGTGCAAACACCCACTCGGCAGCAAGTCGTCTCTCCTCTTCGCAATCCATCTGAAGGCATGAGTGAAATGGAGCTGATCGCGGCACAGCAGGAGGAAGCTGACCTGAATGCTGCTATAGCCGCTAGCCTGATGGACAGTGGGGGCCCATTTGGCAGCCACAGTGCAGCTCAAGAAGAAAGCATGCCTCAGGTTGTTCTTCCAAGTGAAGCTGCATCTGACGTAGTGAGCAAAGATACCAATCTAGAGGAGCAAGGAGCTAATAAAGCGGAAGCAAGCGAGCCAGGGAGCGATGGCGTTGAGGAGTCTGCTCCAGTCAGCTATCCAAGGGAGAGGTCTCCCCCTTCAGAGAGAAGACAATGAGTCAATGATAAAAGATGCTTAGGATGACATGTTCCATTTGGGTTGGAACCGCGTTGAACTATACAGACAGAAAGTGAAAAGTGGATAATGCGTTTAAATTCCCCTCCATGAGGGGGCAATTCTGTCCTGAACTCCTGATTTGGGAGTGCTGTATACAACAGAGTCTGAACCTGCCTTGGTTTTTTAAAAACTTTGACATGTGTATCGTTATGTGCAACCTGCATAGAGACTAGAAATGGAGGTTTTGCTTCGGCTTTTATATAATCCTTATTTTACATATCCTGCCAGCTTTTCTTTGAATATATGATGATTACATGAACGGTCACATTTTTGGGCTAGAGAATCCCCACCCGGCTATCTCAACGTTATGATTTTTTCTGATTAGTATCATCGATGATCGCCCTGGCATGTGATTGCAAAATTTTGGTGAAACATATGATGGTATGCTTTTCACAGGAAGAGGGGCCGGGGTCCTATGATTCTCAGGCTTACAGATAATCCTGGGCCGTGAGGTTGAACAAAGTATAGTAAGTCTGTGAAAGAAGTTTAAGTAGTTTAAGTTGTATTGCTTTGTCTTTCGATGGTGGTTTGTAGCTTGTAGGAAGTCTTGTGGTTTTAGTAGAGACAAAGAGTTGGATGATGTTGTCGTGTGGTTTTGTAGGTGCCTGATACTGATAGAGGTGTTAAGTAAGCTGCAGGGGATATGTCTGTGTGGTTCTGGGCCGGTGTCGATTGCAGTTTATGTTACTAGTTGAAAACTGGAGTTTCTATTATCTGTTCCGGTGATATGAAACTGGGAGCAGAGCTCCTTTCCTCGAAAAAAAAAATCGTCATATTTGTGCTGCATAGATAGGTACGGATTGGATAGTGCATCCACAGGTGCACACCATGCGCAGGTTCGCTTTGTCCTCTAGCGAAAGGTGACGAGGCGATGGTGACGTGCAGTAAGTTGGAAGAATATTTGGAGCCATTTCACTTGTGCAATGTCAACAATATAGCACGGGGGACATCATTTGCTGTGGCACATCCGATCAGAGCTGAAGAAGACCGTTATGATGAGCTACTACCAGCGTTCGCAGGGCACAGCACCGCCTGCTTTTGGCTGCGCGGCGTGACGATCTTCCAAGCTGTCGTAAGCAGCCTCGGCGTGCATGGCTGGGAACGACGAACGCCACCGATGGAGTCACGGAGCCGGTAGCGTGATGTGGCCTCGTAACCGTCAGGTACTGCGCACTCAGGCCGATCACGGGATGCCGCTCGCGTTCGGATGCTTTCCTTAGCCGGTCAGGGGGCTAGCGATGTATTGGGCTTGGAGTGCTGGGCAGGGAAGGATCGAAGAGGCACCCGCCGGCGCGTGCGAATCGATTTGCTCCGTCACGGGATGTCGACGACGGGGTGATGGTTCCTCGGATTGGAGCACGGTTGAGGTGGTAGGACCTGGGGGAAATACATGGCATATTTGGGATGGAGTAGCTAGAAGCTTCTTTGACAAGTCGGCAGACGGAGCATTAACATACACGCCCATTTGATTTGATACCTAAAAAGAAAATACGCCCATGTGAATGTGATGCTTACTTTACTCGCGGTCATGGCTGGAGACAATATACGGTCGTGTTCCGTCCTTATCTCACAAAATGGACTCCGAACGATGATTCTCCGTTTCAGTGGCTACAGCATGATGGTGCTTATCCGCTTCATCCATGCGCGCGCGCAGGCCGACTACCTAATTGCGACGCCTTCTGCATCCTTGGATTGAATGGAGAATACTAGTATGTCGTAGTGCTGCTAATCTACTACTACCGGCTAGCATCCAACCGTATCACGAACTTGCAAGGCACAACCAAGCTTCCATAAGTGGTAATAATGACTATAGAACATCTTCGTTGTGAACCACTGGCCGAGCCATAGCCCCGCGAGGAACATAGCGTCAGACAGCATCTTTCGTCCTGTCGTCGTGGCTCGTAAAGGAATTAGTATTCTTCCACTCGTATAAAGGGGGCAAATACAGTGGCGCTCACTCGCCCAAGTGTGAGCGTGCCACACTAAAAAATTGAGTGCACTAAGAAGAAAATCCATTGCCTTGTCAGCACGTACTACGTATACGTACATAGTGGGAGACCAGATGCATGGCGCATTGTGTGGGCTCGACTCCGTCAAGGTTCGTTTGGTCGATTCACACTTCTTTTCTTCGAAAACTGGGCAAAGTCCCGCCTCTGCATCAAAACGATGCACACGGTCTCTATCTATTCGCACTTGATATTGATCACCCATGCTTTTGGCGTGTCGATTCACCACTTCACCAGGACATAATGTCACGCCTCGCGCCCATCGGTTGGTCCTTTATATATGACGGTGCAAATACTTTGCTCTTAACTGATGATGGCACAACTGTCCTTTGTAGAGACAGCCGATTCATCCGACCTGTTGTGAATTACGACTAACGGACGGCGCAACTATGAAATGGCATGCTTGGCTCCTCCCCTGGAGTCACGGTTCTCCAACTCCCTGGGCTCCCCGGCGTTTCATTTCTCCACACTGCGCAGCCCAGATCCTAAGTGTGTCAGGCGGTGCCCGAACCCGGCCCGCATAAGCTAAAAATAGGCTAAGGTTAGCTGTAATTTTTCTGCTCAGATTTGATCGTTTTGAACTGAAAACGTGCTAAGCGGGCCTATGGCGGGCCGCCGCTTGAAACCTGAAGCCCATCGCACGGAAGAGAGATCGATGGCATGCTCAGCACGGCCAAGGAAAAGGCATGCGTACGTCCCACAGTAATTTGATATAGAGAATTTCTATTAAATAAGATAGTATTGCTGGAATAAATTGTTACTCCCTCCGATCCATATTAGTGGGCATAGTTTTGTCTAAATTCATATGTATCTAGTTAAGTATTTAGACTAGATACATTTGTATCTAGACAAAGTTGTGCCCACTAATATGGATCGGAGGGAGTATTTGATTTGATACATTGTCCCTTGGCCCGCGGGTCTGACACAAGGTTAGAATCCACGTCGACAAGTGCATAGATTTGAACCTTTCTCTTCTATTTTTTTCGTACCGAGTCCCTCTCCATTACAATTTACAATATGCTAATCTAAGACGCTTGGCTTATTATTTTTTTAAACTTTTCGGCGTTGGGTTTTTATTGCACTTTTCAAACATGTGTAAAGCTCTCATTCGATTACGGATAGATGAGTCGAACCCTCTCACTAATCACGGCTGAATCAATGGAACAACAAATAATGGCAACCGTCTAACAGTGCATACCGGCGAAAACCAATATTTCAAATAGCGGAATATGGAAAATATCATCAACCATTTAAAACGGCTACAACAACAGTAAATGAAGTTATAACGCACAATTGTAAATGGATTCCATTTAGAACCAACGTGCCCATGCCGATATAGCTCGGTGTAATAGTCGGCTATTTAAAACATAGGTGAAAACACATCCCCAAATCCTATCATCTTCATCTAAATCCATCAATTGCGCTAAATAACCGTGACATCTCCTCTTATAATAGATAAAGATAATTAGTATATGGATTCCGCTTGGAGTGACAAAAACTCTTTGCTCCGCACGCGACCCATGTATGGGGCGATCTAGGGTTCCTTCTCAGTAGGAACCACCTCTCATCTTGGGGGTCGTCCCCTATTTGTTCATGATGGCGAGAAGTCTTCTCCTCAACCTTCTTTGGTTAGGGTTCTCCACCCTTTTCCTCACCCCTCGTGACAGGGTTGAGTTATACAACTACGTGAGGTAGAAGGTCGATCAACCCTAGGTGACAAGCTTTTGGACCTGGGGACGACCTCCTCCGGTGGATTTCGGGGTGGTTTTGTATGAGTGGTGCGGCTCATGAAACATGACCATGTAGTTGATTGGATTTTATGTCGAGTTGTTTGTTTCCAACATCGATCCATTGTATTTTGGTGGCGAACGCCAATGATGTTACCTTCGTTGGTCGGATCCAGTAATGGCGATGTCCTCCTCGTTGAAGGTGTTGTCCCCAAGGACGATGTGTAACCTTCAATGGATGCATCAGGCAACATTGGTATGTGTGTCTCATGCGTGCGATATTGCTACCTTGTTTGTGCGGCGTAGGTGGCTACGACGTGTGTTGTTCCACTCCGACGGATATGATTATAGCAGGGTGCATCTAAACACGCGGTTGATTTATTCATCGTGTGTCCGAGGATGAAAATCCTTGATCCGCGCTTAACTTGCTGGATCAAGTATCCACACATATACATACTCTCCTTAAAGGCGTTGCTTTGAAAGGAGAAGACCGAAAAGTCCAAAGAAAGCACGGGCTCCATGGAGCCCATTTTAGTGTCCAATTCTAAATGTAGATATCGAACTCCACTAGTGTAAAGAAAAACCAATGCATAATAATTTATATTCTATGCTATACAAAAATAACAAATCTGACAAAATTCCAGTTGTCCAAAACGTTCACTGTTCACAACACCCTAATCCACACTTTTGTCATTTTTTTCTCAGTTAAGAATATAACTTATTTCGTATTGGTTTTTTGTACACTAGTAGAGTTCATTGTTATGTATATATAGGATTTTTTTCTATTTTTTTAAAACTTACAAGCGACTTTTTTGAATTTTAAAATAAAGGGTTCCATAAAGTCCGAACTGCAAAACGACGCACGAAGACGGCATCTTTGCGTCTGATGGTGTTCTTGGTCTTTCTTTCACTTATTTGACGGTCTCTCAGTGACAGTGCCACAGTTGTTTGCGATCACTTTTCTTTCCGTGATAGGAGCAAGGTTCCGCAGATAGTGGCCAGATCTTGTATTCCAAAAATAATAAATTCGTGAATGCAATGTCAATAAGAATTAAATTCTCCCGTTTTTTTTTCTAAAAAAGTACAAGGATTCTAGCCGTGAGTCGTGTGTTAGCTACGCTCACACTCTGCGTCGGACCTTTTGCTCTACTCCCGCACTACCGCAGGCAAGGTCACTCAACCTAGGAACGAACCAAAAAAGTTGCAAAAAGAAATAAAGGAACGAACTAAAAACTATCGACCGGATAATTTTTCCTTCATCGATGGTCCAGCCAGCAGCTACCCACGCGTCAGACCCGCAAAAGCGACCCATATAAACGAACCACGCCAACGATCCATATAAACGAACCACGGAGCGCGGCCACGCCAACGATCGTGCGAGGCGCGAACTCTAGCCACATGGAGCATTTTTAATTTCCCGGCCTCCTCCTTGGATCCTCCACCAGCACGATCGACCTCGATCGATCGAGCCGCACCGCCACGAAACGCACGACTCCCCCACCTCTTCTCTTCGCCCCCCACGCGCGCGCGAGCGCAGTTGCACGGCCACCTCGCTCCGTCTGACGAGAAGCTTGCGCCGACGGCAACCAGGCAAAGCGCCTGCCGGTCCCCGTTTGATCCCCTGGCCGGCGCGCTTTCCTCCTCGTGGCCGATCGATCAGGACCTATTCTTAGGCCCTGAACAAAGACCGGCCATGGCAGGGGCAGGGGCGGTGGCGTCGACGTCCACGGCGTCCGCCTGCGGCTGCGACCATTCGTCCGTAGCGCACCGCCGGCGCCTCTCCGACGTTGACGGCGGCGGCGGAAGGCGCCGCGGGGTCAGGGCGCTGTTCTCCGCCAGGAGGAGTTACGGCGGCAACAAGAGGGCGTCGTCCGTGGTGGAGCAGGCGTGGGTGCGGAACCTGGTGGCGTCCCTGCTCGGCCTCGCCCTCGTCGTCGGCCTCCTCAGCGCGCACCGGTGTGGCAGCGGCGGCGGGAGGCTCATGCTGCGGAGGGTGGACGTCCGCGTCGACGGGGAGGCGCTCGGATGGAGGGAGGAGAACCTGACGGCCCTCGCCCGCCGCTCGTCTCCCGACACGCCGCCGGTAAGCGCGCCTCGCCGTTGACTGCTTCCGTTTATTCCTCGGATCACACACCAACAACCTCACGCTAGTGCTGGCTTACCAAGTCAATGAATCATTTTAGTCCGTGCAAATAAGCAAAACTAGTACTCGTCGAACATGTCTGAACATGCATTAGCTTCGATTTTTCAAACTGGAAACTCGTAGAACGCGTTCCCCTTGCATGCATGGCACAAAAAATGGGTATGAAATCATGCAGAGACGTGTTAGAACATCGTGTATCCCTGTGTGTAGTACTCGAGAAGTTTCTTGGCGGGCTTTGACAGCAGCCTTCAGGTCGTAGTTGCCCAGTTTGTATTCTTGCCGTAGAATCAAACCAAGTGTACAAAATTACTTTCCAGAATTCACTTAAAAAATACTCCTTTTTCGATAGTTCCGGAAGCAGCATTCCCGCTCGCGTCTCTGTCGATAAATAATAAGTGCCTGTTCTTTTCATCCGTGGTGTGGCCGTATACCGGTATTCTCCGGCATATCGCTGTTTCTTCTTTTCCTGTAATGATTGGTTGTCACCCGTCGGAAAATTCAATTGGGAGAGTGGCTCCCGTGGTTAAGGCCATGGATGATGTTGATGCTGAAGTTGAGGTTCCCAGAGCCGGCCAGGATTTGCAATAACACTTGTAGAACCCACGGTCAAGTCCACGGCCACAAAATCATGGCAGAATCATTATGGACAGCACATAAACTGACATGGAGATTTTAACATAGAAATGGCCAGCACATAATCTGAATTCTGCAAACGAACAACATACCGGAAGTTCCTAACGTTGCTTAGCCTACAAAATTCCTACATAAGCTTCAAACAAATCGAGCTGCTGCATTCTCCAGCCTACCAAAAGAAAAGAAAAGGGGAAAAAAGAGGGAGAGCTTCACATCAATCAATCCTACCCCCACGAAGTGCTGCTATAGTGCTTCTATGACTCGAAACACTGCCAAAAAAGAGTTCCCTGTTGATTGGACAGTCCTATGAAGCGTGGCTCGTTGCCTGTGTTACACGCGGATTATAGCGTCCACAAACCTGCAAATAACGAAGCAGAATTGATGTCGTCAGATACTGATGTTCCTTCTCTTAAGAAATAGAAACTGATCTTCCTAATTACAATCTAGACATTCTAGTTTTGTGCAGTTAGCTTTCTTATTCATACATGAATGCAAATACTTTTTCAAATGATATGATCAGCTGGTTTGAACTGAAGTTCACTTACGACACAAATAATATGGCGCAGATATGGATGATGCCAGATAGTGAGGGTTACAGCAAATGCATCGAACGCCCGAAAAACCACTACAGTAAGCCACAACATCCCCATCTTTCTAGTCAGCAGTAGTATGAAATAACAACCTTCCACCTTTCAAGTTTATACTAGTCTGAACTGAGAGTGTAAGCTTGACCAAAATTGATGCATTTCTTTCCAGGAACAAACAATGCAACAGCTGGTTATATAATGGTTAATGCCAATGGTGGATTGAACCAGATGAGACTGGGAGTACGTCGACATTTCTGTTGGTTCTTTTAGAAAGACTAAACTTAGAATCTGAAGATGCCTTTCCGTTCACTTACTTTCTTTTGGAATCATCCTTGCAGATAAGTGATATGGTTGCAGTTGCTAAGCTCATGAATGCAATACTAGTAATCCCTACACTGGATCACCGATCATTCTGGACTGATCCAAGGTTCTTCTCTTCTTCATGAAGATAATGAGGATCCTATCAAACTATTCAGATGACTGATGTTTTGGTCTTGGTGTGCAGTGATTTCAAAGATATATTTGATGTGGAGCACTTCAAGAAAACTTTAGAGGATGATATTTTGATTGTGGATTCCTTGCCGCCGCTTACAAAAGATTGAAACCCTATACGAGGGCACCATCTTCCTGGTCCAGGGTATGAACAAACTACTCTAAGAACTACTAAAGTGGACATCATAGTTGCTTAGAAATCAGGATAGTTCTCAGTACGGCTGAACAATGATGGATTTGCCAGTTCCTTTTTGCAGGCTTCCTACTACAGAGCTTTCGCACGGACACTAAAGAAGGCCAAAGTTGTTAAATTCACACATACAGATTCACGAATTGTCAACAATGGACTTGCTCCTCATATCCAACGACTCCGCTGCCGGACAAATTACGAGGCACTAAAATACAAGAAAGAAATTGAAGATCTAAGTAATACTCTAGTTGATAGACTGAGGAATGGGTCCAACCATTATATCGCGCTTCACTTAAGGTGTCTGCAACTTCAGATGTTTAATAAAGCTGATAGCATTTCACTTGAGAGGAATTTGTATATCACTAATAGATTTGTTTTCCTTGTAAATTGATAGATATGAGAAGGACATGCTCTCATTTACCGGCTGCAGCCATAATCTAACACGTCAGGAAGAAGAGGAGCTGAGAGATATGAGACTCAATGTGCGCCACTGGAAAGAAAAGGAAATCAATAGTAAGGAGAGGCGGCTTCAAGGAGGCTGTCCTATGACTCCTCGTGAATCAGCTCTTTTTCTTAAAGCTATGGGTTATCCTTCCAGAACGAATATCTACATTGTAGCAGGTGAAATATATGGTGGGCACAGTATGGATGAATTAAAGGCCGAATATCCAAATATCTACACACATCACAGTCTGGCAACAGTGGATGAATTAGAGCCCCTCAAGCTGTACCAAAACAGATTGGCTGCAGTGGACTACAATGTAGCCCTTCAGAGTGATGTTTTTGTGTATACATATGATGGAAATATGGCCAAAGCAGTACAAGGTCATAGAAGATTTGAAGGATTCCGGACAACAATTAACCCAGACAGGTACGTTTCAGCAAATCTTGTTTTAAGTATTAGAACATATCAACTATAAGTGTTAACTCTTTAACTGTTTACAGGGAGAAGCTTGTGGAGCTCATTGACAAGCTTGATGAAGGTACACTAACTTGGAATGACTTTCAAAGCAAAGTGAAGATGCATCATGAAAACAGACTTGGAGGTCCATATCAGAGGTTGTCTGGTCCAAGTACAAGGCAAGAGGAGTATTTTTATGCAAATCCTCTCCCGGGGTGCTTGTGCAAAAGAACACAAAGGAGTAAGTGAAAGTGGACTTACTCTAAAGAGGTGGGGATACTTCAGCTTCAGATATACTACGCTCTTAAGTGCAGATGACATGGAAATAGGTAGACATCTACTGAATAACTGAGATACACCAAATAGTGCAACTCCTAGTAAACTGACACCAACATACCACAGATTATTTTCCTAGTCTGACAATGTATGTAATACTTGTTCTTACATATGGAGGTGGGAGAGGGAGGTTCACTCATTCTCTGTCCGAGATGTCCATTTCCAACGAATTGTTTATTCACGTCTAGAGAGAGATGGAAAAGCCACAGAGATTTCAAGTAGTTTTAGAGGACATATGTACAATATGGATAGGATTAGCAAGACAGAATACTTCTGATACACGTGATGTACAGTCTTTCCTTTTATTGAATTTTTGATTCATTCAAGAAGTCCAACTTTATTCTGGATGGATTTATGTATGCAATTGCAATAGTTATCAGTTACAGATCAAGGTGTAACCAGCAAGTGATGAATGAGGATTTTTTTAGCCTAGTTCATTTGATTTATTCCACTTTAGCTGCTATGAAAATGATTGAATTATTTTTAGCATATTTTCTACCACCCAGTATTTTGCAGCTTACTTCTGTACATTAAATATCTTTTTCTCTTAGGTGCATATCAGTTATGCTTAAGTATATGCATCTCACTTGCATAAAAGGAAACAAGAGGTGACTTTGCCAGTAGCACATAAAATATGGTATCGCTATGTATTTTGATTTACAAATTTAGGTAAACAATCTTTGTCAAGCAATATAAGCTTTTTAGCGGCAGATAAAATTTTCTACTGAAGTTTAAAATTGTTATGATAGGAAACGGATCATAAAAAAATACCTGATAA
The DNA here is from genome assembly GCA_947311845.1 of Poa pratensis. Classification (NCBI taxonomy): domain Eukaryota; kingdom Viridiplantae; phylum Streptophyta; class Magnoliopsida; order Poales; family Poaceae; genus Poa; species Poa pratensis. Next base: position 32,909,794 of record CAMZMU010000058.1, on the reverse strand, counting down.
AATGGTAGACATAGGCACCTGTCAACTCTTGTGTTAAACTAGTATCCTTGTTGGCTTCGGTTGCACTACTCATGAATCACGCTTGCACCATGAATTCTACTCATCAGAATTTGTTACTAGTTCACCAATTACCACATAGAAGGCACATATACTTGTTCCTTCAAGTTCTGGGTAGCACTCTCGGTGGGGAACCCTCGTACCGCACCAATAGTCCACTGTGAAATTATTCCAGCAGCAACAGCAAATCTGAGCTCCCTCTCCAATGTATCCTGGTCCTCATACATCTCAGGACAAGTTGTCAACTTCCTAATAGCAGCAGCAACAATAGCATCCCCAGAACCTGTTCGGTCAGTTGTGGTTGGAGTTATGAGTGCGTCCTCCGTTCCAACCACGCAGCCATGAAACTTGGGTGTGTAGTAGTGGATACGAAGTGTTCCATAGGTCACTAGCAAGAGTTTTATCCCATCATGCCAAATTGGAGCAATTTCTTCAGGGGTATAGTGGTAATACTCTGGCCAGTTCCTCGTTAGATGGAACCCATCCAAATAATACTGAGGTGGGGTGGCTCGCTTATATGCGTAATACTTATGATCAAGGAGGAATTCCAGCTCATCCCTTGACACCTCTATGATATCAGCCTCGTTCCATGCCCTGTTTATGAACTCTTTTGTCTCGTCCCTTGACCTCCACAAAGGCAAGGGCAAATTGAGATCAAAGAATATTTTGCTTTCAAAGTTCTTGGATAGCTCAATGGTTCTGAAGAGTGTGTTTTGCATTGATGGAGTCAACAAGACTTCTGAATTGAAATGCAACATTCTGGCCTGCGCAATTACCACAGATTAGATCTGAACTTCAGTTTGTGTTTACAAGAAATATGGTTTACAATGCAATTTCCACAACACATGAAGTCACTTTTAAGGACAAAAGTTAACAACATGAGAGACATACTCTTTTATATATAAGGTTTCAGTCATTTCAATCTTGCACACTTGCTATTTTTTAACATAAGGCACTAGTGTATGTTCAATTGAATACTTAGAACAGCCATGGAAGATGATTCTCCTAAGATGATAATAACTATATCAAGAAAATAAAATTGTGGTGGAAGGAAAAAAAACCTTAAGGAAAAACATATACAGTACAAACAATGATTCTCCTAAGATGATAATAACTATATCAATGCAATTTGACTTGATAGACTGCTCTAACATTTATTCAAATATAACTCGAAACTTGGCAACCCCTGAAATTTATCACAGCGTAACTTTTCTTAAACAAAGCAAAGAGGCAATTCAGAGAGATTAATTTTTCTTTTTTAAAGCTGAGGACAACATAAAGGTATATAAAAGTGGCACTTCATTTCAATTTTCCTTGCCGTTTGATTCCTATCCAATGAAGACTGTTCCCCAAAAATCACACCCCAGTAGTCAAGAAGTCTGGACTCCTTACATTTTGCTTAAAAATTTGCACTTCAGAACATTTATTTGCTTGCTTAGTTCGAGAGGAATAATGTTCACATAAGAATGAATGAGAATTTTTCACGACCTACCATTGATTTAGTACTTATACACAAATCTTCCAAAACAGATTTATATTAACATTAAGCTGAATACACATGAGATGGGATATTTAATGGGGTTTGACTATTATCAGAAAGTTCTCTTACATATCTCTTGCAGTTAAGCTGCCCCATAACATCAATTGGAGCGTTTGGATAATCTACTGGAATCAATCTAAGGTAACCCACAAAACGGCAACTAGCAATCCAGGCTACGTGGTTAGACAACTGGAGTATAGTATTGTGTTTAATTAAGAGTTGGTTCATTGCAATTTAACGATGCACATTGGTAGCTTAACTGCTTAAGAGATATTTGAGCTCACTCATGGAGCGACTCCTCCGCAGAAATGTCAAAATTAATCTAATCTTAACTGCAATTTAACGGCCACACATCGAAGCGTAGCTTGCCGAGAAATGTCAGATTGTCAGGTCACTCATGGAGCCTGCATCAAATCTAAGATTTACACACAAGAGCACGGCCTCACCTCTTTCAACACATCGGCATTGATCTCGTCCTCATGGAGCGAGTCCTCAGCAGAGCTCTCCACCGTCTCAGCCACAAGACTTGTCCCGCCCTCGCCGTCCTCCCTGTCCCGGAACGCCACCTTCATCCGGGCGATGGCCGTGGACGCGCCGCCGTCAAACCTGATGGCGCGCGTCTGCACCCGCTCGCGGTTCATACGGTACACAAGCTCGTGGCCGAACTCGTCGTCGCCGACCTTGCCGAGCACCGCGGCGCGGCCGCCGAGCCGGGTGAGCGCAATGGCCACGTTGCTGGCGGCGCTCCCGGGCGAGCGCGCGAACTCGGGCGGCTCCCACTGCAGGTGCAGCCAGGTGGAGTACTGGTCGGGGTGCATCTGGTGGTCCGACACTCGCACCGTGGGCACGAACTCCCACCGCGGCGCCCCGAAGCAGCACACCAGCGGCGGCCACTCGTCCGGGAAATCCGCGCCGTCATCGGAACCGCTCCCGGCGTCCTCCTCGCGGGCCTCTTTCTTAGGCTCCTCCGCCTGGGTCTCCTCTTCCTGCTGCTTCTTGGCTTCCTGCTTCGGCTTCCTTGTCCGGCGGCTCTTCGGCTTCGGCGGCTCCCCCTCGCTCTCCGAATCCGACTCTTGTCCCGCCTTCTTGGTCTTACGCCTCGTCCCCTTCGCCTTCGTGGGCGGAGAGCCGGAATCCGAGGCCTTCTTCCGCCGGCGTGGTGTGGGTTTAGGAGGGGGTTCCGGCGCGGCAGCGCCGTTTGGCGAGCAACGGAGATGGCGGGTCCGGAAGAGGCTGGGGTGTAGAGGCCCGAACGGAAGATAGGGCTTGGGAGCTAGAGGTTGGAGGAGGAGGAACGGGGAGGCGGGGGCCATGGCCATTGCCCCTCTTCGAAGAATTCGCCGCTGGCGAGCGGTGGCAGGAATGGGGAGAAGTGAGTGTTCGACTCTATCCGGTGAGATCCGGTAAGGGTTTAGCGACCGTCCCTTAACGGGCGAAGTGGATCTTGTCGTTTCATGGGCTGGGCTGAAAAGGGCTAATACTTCGGGCCTTTACCCGGGTTTCTGCTCAAGGTCCTCTGACAATAGATTCGGATACAACCTTGTTCAGCCCAGCAGTATACTCTGTTCCTTCAAAGCAGAGTACTCTGTTGCAAACATGAAAAAAAGCAGAGTACTCTGGAGTAGAGATTTCTAATTCCCGGATTCCATATATATTTATATTTAAAAAATAAAAAAAATCATGTATTAATTATTGGATCGCATGCTCTAGCCAGTTACTGAACTGTTAGAAGAGAATAAGCAATTATATTTCAACACCCCCTTCACGTCTAGGGGCTACGACGTGGATCTTTTTAGGGAGACCGCAAATATTTATTTAATACTGTGTTGGCTGGAATTTGAATCCGAACCTTTTGGCTTTGATACCATATTGGATCGCATGCTCTAGCCAGTTGTCATAAAAGTCCGATCTGTTAGGAGAGACTAGGCAATTGTATTTCAACATTGATAAGTTGCATTAAAATCAGAAAAATCATGCATGTAAGCATGTTGTTCATTCCCACAAACGTGTAAAATCTTGATTTGAAATAGTTTATATTGAAAACTACACAAAAGTGAAAAATGTGTAATCTAAATGTATACACTTTCAAAACTCTAAAATGTATTAGATTTCTCATTTTATGTAGTTCAGAATATAAAAAAATTGCATTATGATTTTGCATGATTGTAGAAAGCAACATCGAATACACCAAAAAAAATCTTCAAATTTTCTTGAAACTTATAAATATTATTTTTGATTGTTTAAAATAGATAGAGCACTGGGTTTCGGAGCCAAAATGACTTTCGAGCACTATGTTTCTTCTTCTCCTAGGTAGCATAAACTAGCATATAAACTCTGGCCGGTCCACGGCTGGACGAAACAGCAGGTTGACGTTTTTATTGGGGCTAGCCTGGTTCCGATTGAATTACTAGCGAAGTTCGATGTCTGAGGGTGTCAGCAGACAATTGTTCGAAGTTACGTCGTGGTTACTCTCGCCTCAATCGCCCTGATTCGCCCATGTCAACGTGCATCGTCTGAAGCTATCACCATACTGTAGAGTAGATCAATGAGACTATTATTTATCGTACCAACCAAGAGCAGCTTAAACAGAAACAGTACAAGCTACAGGAGAACACACCGATTCCCCGAGCCACTGAACTGCCCGGACGGATGGTCACTCGACGGGGAACATGACCTCGTTGGTGCGCAGTGGTGGGAGCGTCCATGGCGGGTTGTACCGGGAGAACATGTAAGGTCCCTTGACGACGTGTCCGTCCTTCTCCAGCGTGGCCTTTAGCCTCTGCGCCCTCTCCTCCACTACCTTGTCCGGAGTGAGCCCGGCGAACCTCACCACCCCGTACCTCCGCTCACCCAGCTCCCGCAGCACCACCCGCTCGTCCGTCGGCCGCGGCGTCTCCTCCACCTTGGTGTACTTGGACGGCAGCAGGAACTGCATCGTCACCTTCCCAGCTTGGTCCTCCCGCCCCTCGCCCGTGATGGCCGGCGCCGTCATGGCCACAGGCTCGGGCTCCGAGGATGTGATGACCGGCGCTGTCATGGCGATTGCCTCTGCTTTGCTGCCGTCGGAGGAGGTGGTTTCCAGTGATGTCATGGCGGTCGCTGCTGCCTCGCCGCCGTCAGAAGAGGTGATCACCGGTGCTGTCATGGCGGCGATCGCCTCGGCTTGAGCGCCGCCGGAGCCGGAGGAGCTGATTACCGGCGCCGTCATGGCGATCTTCTCGGGCTTCCTGGTGTTCTTCGGCTGGCCAAACGCGCCGATGTAGTCAGCAAGAATCTCAAGCCCGCCGTCGCGACCGCGTTTCATCTCCTTGGCGTCGTAGGTCACCTCGGCGCTGACGCACGGCGGGTACTTACGGATCTCGTGGCCGTCGCCGGTGTGGAGCACCTCGTACTTGGGCGTCTCCACCGTGATCTTCCCAAGGATGATCTTGCCCATCGTCAAACCCATGGCCGGCGTCAATCGGACGTGGTGACAATGGCAGGCGGGCCGGCGAGCTAGCTAGTTCGGAGGTATGCAAAGCCTTTGATCAGCTGGTGATGGGTTCGTTGTTAATTTGTCTTGTCGACTGTGGGTTTAAGAAGGGGCGAGAGATTCAAATGAGTGGACGAGGAGGAAGTGCGAGCTGTCCCACAAGTTGCTCCAGGGATGAGTTCCGTTTTTGCTAGTACATTCTTTCGAGGAATTTTCCTCTCCTCCGGCCCTTCCTTCTCCCTTCCTCCTTTTGAGTTTCGACTTTGAGGAGAAGTCTGAGAAGTGCATATCTAGCGTGAAGGGTAAGATACCATGCACATAGTTACCGTTTATCTAGTTTGAGTTTTGTAAATAAGTTAGTCTGTTCTCTTGCATTTCATCGTGTGATGACAATGATAGCCTCTTACAACTCTTTTCCAGGACAAGTATTCTGAGTCCTCTCACCCATCCATACTTTTCATATGATAATAAAGTTTGTTTATATTTTATCTTTGAGTCAAAAGTCTGATTTATGTTCTAATTGCATATGTGTGTTCCAAGTGACGAGGACTTTGAAACCATCCCAGTTTTGAATATATTCTAACAACTGAATTTTGAAACATGCCGAAATTCTATAAGGCATGGAGAAACCTCGTGTACTCATG
>CAMZMU010000058.1:32098338-32294571 GCA_947311845.1 Poa pratensis | reverse complement strand
TAAGTATGCGGACTAACGCCCTGAACTCCGCCCGCGGTTTATGACAGGGTCGATCTAAGAGAGTAACGACGAAAAGATACGGTGGAAATCAACGAGTTTTTTCGGACAAAGATAAATCGAAGAGCTGGATGGTGATTACAATGAATGGACTTCCTCCACTGATGGATCAATCGATTCTCTCTTTTTTTTAAGAGAGGCTGATGTCAAGTCAACTCAACAAGCAAAAGGCGAGGTTGTGCTCTATAGGCTAGCCTTCAAGTACAAGGAAGTTTGCACTTCGCCGCCACCATGGAAAACGAATTGGTAGCTTGTCAGTGTTTTAGGCACATTAGAGATTGAATAAAATGGAGAACCGTGTTCTACAAATTTTGCTCTCTCATAGAAATGTGATGTCTCAACAATGCCATACAGTTGCAACCACCTCACCTGAGCATACATGAACTGAAAGTCATCATCAGTAACACGTTTTTCGTTTCCTAAAAATTCAGTTGCGCCTCACATTCGCCTTGACTAATGTAGCTTGTACCCCTACTGATCTGTTAGACAGCTGGTACTAGTTGTACTCTTCCACGTACGCCTCCATGTAGATAGCTTATCTTCCTCACATTCGTCTTGACTGGTTTTTGTTCTTAGTCTCCCATCACAATATTCAGTTTCGAATCACCAGACTATCAGGAGTGCAAACCGTCCAGTATGTCAACCAGTCTGCATCACTCAAAATTCAGAGGAATCATACATGTTCGAAGTTCTGAAATAGACACAACCCATTAAAATGCAGGAAAATTCAATAGATTAACCAGATTGAGTATCAGCTTATGAGCAGAGCATGCTAATTTTGTGTGCGACCCAACAAGCTGCGTGAACGAATCTCAAGTTAACTTTCGGAGAAGACTTTTAAAACTCTTTTACTGCAGCATTTTACTTGCTACCTGTCTTTTAAAACATATTTATTACCTTCAGAGAACACTTCCTAACGTCAGGAACTCCCACGGAAACTTTGTCAAGGGCAACCCAAGTGATTCTCTGGTTTATTTGTTATGTTTGGCAAAGCCTGTCCCATGAGAAACCATCCATGCAAAGCACGTCAGGGAGAGTTTGAAGAATAAGAAAAGTGTTTATTTACATGACAGAAGATGCATCCTTTCTCTTAGCTCTGTGCCTTAGTTTACTGCTCTGCATTTTCTTCAGTAGCCTGTTGCATAAGTAGCATGAAAAATCACGGCAAAAATTTAGGTACTGAACTTCTGGAAAACGAATAAGGTTAAACGTTGTGGCTTCTCCCACCATGAATGCAGAGAATATCAGTACTAGATTCAATTTAGTCACAAACCCCAAGCCACTGTCTATGCATGTTAATCCAGTGAATGTGTGTACACCATTATAAAGGTCAATTAATTCCTCAACAAGGATTGAGAGCTCCAAAAAGTGTCAATTCATCATTGAAATGATCAGTTCATTTCAAGAAAAAATTAGTACTCTCCGTCCATATAGTCCTACCAAGTAGTCCTACAAGGTCGTCAGGTACCAACCATATATCCAAATACTCTACTTCAGGAATACTTCAACAACCAATCACAGCTAATTATTGCAACAAGGCAGCAGAAGTTCCCTCAACGAACTGAAATAACTGAGTAGGTGCACAGAAAGTTGCTTCCGGTATCAGCCCAACCGCATAACTGAAAATAGTTTCTACATACTAAATTTTACCAGGTATACTTATAAACTTGGGATCCCAACTGCAATGAATCATGTATGGCAAACATAACAGTAGTCAATACTACTCCCTCCGTCCCAAAATAAGTGTCTCAAGTTTGTACAAAAGTGGATGTATCTATACATGTTTCATGTCTAGATACATCCACTTTTTGAAATCTAATACAGTTATTTTTGGACGGAGGGAGTATAAAGAAAGAAGCAAGACATGCTAAAGTTGTCTGATTCTTTAGAACAATGTAGTCAACAAATTGCCAACAGAAATGCACTATGGAACTTACAGCCTTATGTTTTGGGATGAGCAGGCGGTATATGAAACTGAATGGGTACCTGTTCCTGAAATATGTTTCCCACCGTACAACTTCTTACAGCACATGTACTGAGAATTCCAAAAAAAACATCTAAAATAGAGGCTGTGTTCAAACTTTTGAATCTGTTACAGTAAAGCAGTCCTCACCTTTTCTAGGGTAAAATAAAAAAATCGATGATATTTCCAATGGGAAAAAATCGCAGATCACTGAGCGTGCCGCTTAATCGCATCCGAGCTTGTCGTATCAAACAAACGGACAGTAACCGTTCCGGTTCGCGGCGTCCTGAGGCGGTTGCGCGCGGAAGCCGGGAAAGTACGGCGGCGGCATCTGGGGCGGTTGCGTGGCGGTGGCAGCGCCGCCGGTGCGCGCGCGCTTGAGGTAGAGGCGGTACTTCTGGAGGTGGCTGGCGACGTTCTCGCGCGTGAGGCCGTCGACGTTCATGAGGCGCACGATGGCCTTGGGCACGGCGCCCTTCTCGCCGAGGCGCTCCACGGCCTCGACGAACCGGTGGTGCAGCGACGGCGTCCACACCATCCTCGCCTTCTTCTCGCCGCGGCCTCCGGTGCCGGCGTCCTCGGTCTCCCCCTCCCCCTCCTCCTCGTCGTCGCAGTCGTAGTCGTCGAACCGGGAGGAGAGGTGGGAGGTGGGGGAGTCGTGGAGGAACCGGTGGGCGTCGGCGGCGGAGGAGGGGACGGGGCCGATCCCGAAGGCGGCGGCGAGCGCCGGCGGGATGAGCGGCTGCGAGGCCGGGATCAGCTCGGCGGACGAGGGGAGGCTGCGCTCCCACTCGGGCACGTGGCCGCAGGAGCCAGCGGCGTCCACCATGTGCCGCCGTGATGAGGAGGAGCGGCGGAGGCCGTGCCGCCGTGCGGCTGGGGCCGGACGATGCGAGGGGATAACATGGCGTATACTCTTTTCCCGGCGGGACGGGGTGGGCCCTGGATTTAGCTCGAAAAGAGATTGGATTTCTGACGACGCGAGTGATGCTCCGGTGATCCGTGGGCGCGCGGCGCGGGAGTGTGGGTGGCTGGTAGGGATGTAAATGATCACCGAAACGGCGCCATATAATCCCATTTATTGGAGTCAATAGGTCAAAACGTTTTCTGATTCCTTTTTTGAAGCCTCTCTGGGATTACAAGCTGTAGTATCTGTTCGGATACACAGGAAACACACACCACACGCACGCACACCCCACCTATGTATCTAAACTAGACCTACATCCTATAACCCAGAACTACGTCCTGAGAGACTTGGCCGAAGACCAGTACTTTGGTGACCGACGGGCACGTCGATCTCGCCTGTGGTACATAGACGTGAGGCAGAAGAGCTCCTGGGAACAGCCAGTGCCTGGCTGCTAAAAAACCCGTGAGACACCGCGAGTCGATCCCAGGGATCGAACTCGCGATGGGTAGCTGGCCACCGCCGAACGCTACCACTGAGCCACTGGCTCGTTCTCAACGTTTTCTGATTCCTGAGAGAATGAGCTACGTGCGTTTACATCCCTAGTGGCTGGGCTGGGCTGCTCGCTTGCGCTAGTCACTCGCTTCGGCGAGGACGTGGAGTGAGTCAGTCGGGCCGCGAATGTTTTGCGCTACGAAAGAACAGCACGTCACGAGGTCGACAATTCTGGATCGGAGGGAGTAGCAAACGGACTCAGCTTGAGTGACTTTGTTCTTCAAAGTCACGGCTTGGACTTTGGTGCAATCTCAGCCTTTCAAAAACAAATCCAACGGACATAATAAATGTATGCAATCAACTCAAAATCCGAAGTGCCCAGAAAAATTTGAAAACAATCTAGTAAATGTTAGATGTTGCATTATACATTCTGGGAAAGTTTTGTTAGATTCGGACATACGGTTTGTGAATAAATCGTGTTTTAAGTTCCACACCAAGTTTGAATTTAAAACGAGGTTTATTCACAAACCGTATGTCCAAATTTGATAGAACTTTTCCAAAATTTATAATACAACATATAAGATTTACTGGAATTTTTTCAAAATTTTCTGGGCACTTTGAATTTTGAGTTTGCCTACTACATCAATCTCTGTCCGTTGGATTGATTTTGAAACGCTGAGATTGCCCCAAAGTCCAACCGTGACTGTGAAGCACAAAGTCACCCAAGCTGCATCTGTAGCAAACAACGCACGCATGTACTACTACTCTACTAGGGATGACAACGGAGCAAATACGGACGGAACGAAGCGGAAACAAATACGGAAACCCGGAAACAAATACGAAAACAGATATTATCGGAAACAGACACGGACCAAATACGGCACGGTCACGGAACGGAAGGCGGATGTTTGCCGGAACAAAGAGGCCCTTGAAACATGTAGAAAAATTCAAGCAACTAACCAAGCACATGAGCTATAGGTTGATAAAGTATATAATAATAAAATGTCTACATACTTGACACTGAGCAAACATATATAAATTTAGCTCACGTCACATGATCAGGTTTCACACATAGTTCACACTTCAAAAAGTTCAGCAAGAAAAGAGTCCACGATAATAATAGTAGGTAAATAATAGTTCAATCCCAGCATGGCAAGATTCGGTCCTCCTCTTCAACATCCATAAAATCCTCCAAGTCATTAGCATTATCATTCTTGCTCCTCCAACTACAATCACGGAAACAAAATTATTATGATCCCTCCATGAGTAGTTGACAGTAGATAATAAAATACGAACCATGTGCACCATCGTTGCAAAACGTCGTTCCAAGCTCTCCATGTCCAGATCTTTGAGTACAAATTTAACGTTAGCACCTAAATGATAAAACAAGTTAGCTTCTAGACTTTTTTTAATCTCAGATTATGCATATGACGCAGATTATGCATATGACAACGTAAAGTGAAAAAGGTTACCTTCTGATGCCGCAATCCAATCTTTACTACAGTACTACATACTAGAGGAGAGGAAGTATCTACTGCTCCCACCCCTTAGTGTGCTACCTATGCTATCACTAAAAAAACATTTTTATATGTGTCTAAAATTTTTAGGAAAAATTGTGGATGTTCACAAGGTATGGTTGTACAACCTCCAGAAAATGGTACAATTTATGGCAGATTGTCTTTTGTTTTTCAATATTTGTTTCGAATTTGGAGCTGAAATTTTTGGAGGTTGTACAAACATACATTGTGAATATCCAAAAAAAATGTATAGTTCTTTGAAATATTTAAAATTGACTTTTTTTTACGGTAGGACGGGTAGCATCCTAAAGGCTGGGAGCACTAGATATCTGCAAGTGGATCACCGTACCTCCGATCCAATAGTTCAAACAACTGCTGCTTACAATAAAATGATGCGAATTTTAAATTGTAGTTCCCGGAAGGTACCTAATGTTTTCCATACCAGGCCCTCCATCCCCACCCCATATTTCTGTGCAGACAGACCGGACACGATCCGGAGAGAAAATCCCACCCAGCCGGTCACCCCAAACCCAGCCCATCTATCTGGACTCTCAGGAAAACACCAAACCCGGGGTGGGTGGGGCCGTCCAAGCGCGTCCGGACGTTTCGGCCACATCTAGATGACATGCCTGTTGGAGATATGCCCTAGAGGCAATTAATAAAGTGATTTTATTTGACATATCTCAATTGTTCATAATATGTTTTAATACCATGCTATAACTGTATTACGAGGAAACATTAATACAGTGTGGTATATAAACAACCAGGTCCCTGGTAGCCTCTATTTGACTAGTTCGTTGGGTAACAGATGATCAAGGTTTCCTGATCATGGACAATGGCGTCGGTTAACAACGGAGTCATATCATTTGGTGAATGATTTGATGGACATACCCAAAATATAGAAACATAGTGTTCATACCTTCGACTGTGAGATCATATCAAATCTCTGCTTCTAAAAGATATGGCTGATCGCATCAAACGGCATGTCTTATATAGCGTGACAATAAAGGTGACACTTTCGGGTATCGGAAGGAGCAGTAGAAGCGAGTGATCAAGAGCGGGAATTGCCAGTCCACATAGCAGGATAGATACTCTGTGCCCACTCGGTGAGATTACATCAATGAGCTTGCAAGCATGTGACTAGGTCACAGGATGTAATATCATACACGAGTAAAGATAGATTTGTCAATAGCGAGGTCATGCTCGGTAATCGTGATACCGGAGAACGACGTCGTCGGACAATCTAAGTATCGCTAGGCAAGAGGATGAGACTGGATGTCTAAAGGTTCAAACGATAGAAGATATTCGTGGACGCACAGGGGCTAACATGGATATCCAGATCCCGCTGTTAGTCATTGATCGGAGAGGATGTCTCGTTCATGTCTGGAGTGATCCCGAACCGTGGGGTAACACACTTAAGGGTGGGTGACGATTAGATTGGATTTAGAGAGAAAAGAAACCGGGAACTCCGGAAGTGTTCCGGGACTTGTCGATGTTGATCGGAGGCAACGAAATATGTTTCGGGGTCCGAATGAATTAAATAATATGTATTTAATATTAATAAGTGTTATTAATGATTAAATATATTTTTTATTTAATTAAATTCGAATTTAAAAGGCATTAAAAACTAAATGGGCCTTAGAGGCCCATTAGGGGAAAATCCCTACAAGGGAAAAAGGAAAAAAAGAGAGGGAGAAGGGCCAGCCGGCCTAGGTGGGCCGAATGGGGCCCACCTAGGTGGCCGGCTGCCCTTGGCCGGCGCACCCCCATGTGGGGTTTAGTCCCACATGGGGGAGCCAAGGGAGTTGGTCTCACTTGTAATCCCCGAATTTTCTAGTTATTAATTATTTTGACTAAACTAATATTTAGCTCCTAATTATTTTGTTTTGCTAAGCTATAATATTTTTGATTGGGTGCATGTAACTTTATCTAACCTCTTTTGGTTTTGTTCGAGCTGGTTGGTACGTGCATGTGCTGTTGCATGCATGCATGCATGTATGAGGTATTTGATTAGCAAGTAGTAGTGCACTCTCGCTGTCATGCATCCATCGTTGAAGCTAGCTAGGAAGAAGTAGTAGTGCATGCATAGATGATCTGCCATGCATGACGCGAGAGAATACCTCAGCAAGGATCAACGTTGCTTAAGTAGTCGGCAGATATTTTCAGTGTGTGAGCCATCCACATGCGGTGCTGGCAGCTCAGGAGAGGCTAGCTGCCCACGTTTTCTGCCAAGACCAATGCATGTATGCCACATAATATGTAGAGTCCAGGTGATCCTTTTCCTTCACAGCAACGAAGCGGCAAGCAGTGAAGCGGTGAGATATTTCTTGCCAACGCACTTTAAATAGAGCAAATAGAGGAGGCTCAGGTGGTGCCGTTCATCACATCGATCGGTCGATCAGAGAGAGTCACAGAGGGAAACTAGAGGGCGATGCTGGTGCGGCGACGCCGGGGCTGGCGGCGGTGGTGTTTCTGCTACGGTGGTGATCAGAGGGAGTTGAGTAAGGAGCGGCTAGCGAAGGATTTGGCGTCCGATCTTTGCCGTGGTCTTCTTTCGGCTACGGTGCTGGAGTAGGAGCTCGTATGCCAATTCTATCTAGTAGCTGAAGTGCTCAAGCGGATGGTATTTGATTGCTACGTTGTGGCAGGCAAGTGGATATTTTGCTGATCTCCTATATCATGCTTTGCTAATCCTCTTGATTCTTGCAAGTGGATGCTTTGCTAACCTCTTAATTCTTGCAAGTAGATTGCTTTACTAGCCTTTCAAATCCTGCTCTATCTCTGTTGAGTATCACTTCTGTCCTTGTGATCGTATTACATTTGTTACACATGATATGCTATCCTCTCTGATTATTGTGTTATCTGAGAGATATGGAGATCTCTCATACTTGATTAGATCGGTATGATCTGTTGAGCTCTTGCGGGGGCATGAGCATGATGAGCATCTAGCCATTTCCGTGATTGATCTGTTCCGATATCTTGATCTCTCTTTGTATTGGTGTCACGACGGCAAACGCATTGTACCGGTCGCAGTTCTGGTATGGGACAGTCTGAGCTCTCCGTGAGGGGCGGCCCTTGAATGGAAAGTGTCGGTGATGGATCCGTAGGAGCGACCGACATCGAGTAGGTCAAGGTGTCCGGTGTCTGAGCGGGTAAAAGGGCTCTGCTCGTTCTGGAGCCTGTGTGGTTCTGGTCGAGGCTGTTGACGTCGGAGTACCCCTCTTAAGAGTGTAAAAGCGTGAATATTCACCCTTGTGAGTCCCGGGTAGGGAACCTTGCTGTCATGTGTGATACCGATACGCGGTCATTCGCCATCCTTAACTCTAGTATCCTCGGTGAATGATTTCTTCCTTTAAATCCAGTTTCCCTGATATTTTGTTTATCGTTTCTGTTGTTATCTCTTGTTTACTTCTGATGTTCTTCCGTTGTCTAGTATGGTATCTGCTTGCTGAGTATGATTTTATCGTACTCACCCTTGTTTCCTCTTGTTTTTATCTGATCAGAGTGTGCAGCGGAAGACGACGTTTTCCGAGGAGTAGGCTGGACCAGTGGGTGGGAAACGCTAGAGAATCTTTTATCCTTGTAAATGTAAATAAAGTTTGTAAAAAGGAGTAAATGAGTTGTTGAGATCCACTGAGCTGGTTTATCCTGCTTCTCTACGCTTTGCGTGTGTATAGACTTCACGGTCTATAGGCGCGCGGCGGCTGTCATTCTACCGGGCCGGGTCTCGGGGCTTGACATCACTCCTCCTCCTTTAAATAGGGGACCCCCCATGCCTTGGAAATTGACCCCAATTTCTCCCTTCTTCTCTCCTACCTTGTGTGTGGTTCCGTTTCTGGAGCTACGTACGAGGAGAGAAGTCTCTCTACTGTACGCACACCGCCGTGCTGCTAGATCCACTCTTCCACTTTCGCTGCTCTGCTGGATCTGGAGCCCGGAGGTCGTCATCCACATCGTACGTGTGTGGAACCGCGAGGCGCCATCGTTTGGCGCTGGGAGCTATCTTCTTCCGCTACACGACCCTGAGGTCGGCGCCGTCGTCTCCATCGACAACGTTTGTGCGGGAACATAATCCCGCTTCCGGTCTACAAGGGTATGTATTCTGATCTCCTCGTACTAGTATATCTGCATAGTATAGATCCTGGCTAGTTTATGGTTATCGTCAGTAGAATTTTTTTTGTTTTCTGTCTACGATCCCCAACAGTGGTATCAGAGCCAATCTATGCGTAGTATATTTGTACGGTTAGAACACATGTTGAATGTGGGCATCGATTCTACATTTGTTACCCTCTCGCGTGTACTTGTTTATATCGCGGTATTGCCAGATGAAGCGGCCCGGACCGACTTTACGCGTACTCTTACGCGAGACTGGTTCCACACCTGACATACGGCTTGTACCGTATATGTGGCTGGCGGGTGTCTGTATCTCCTACAATAGTTGATATATCATTTGCAATGGAGGGCCCCGAAAGGGGTGTAATAGAGACAATTGTCTTATCGCTGTTGTGGTTGTTTTCGTAGGTAAGAAACGGTTCTTGTGCGGAAACCCTAGCAGCCACGTAAAACATGCAAAAGATAAAGTAGAAAGCGTCTAACTTTATTTTGCAGGGGCAATATGATATGGTCAAGGAAGGTTTATTAAATTGTTTATAAACTGTTGGCGCGAAGGAGACCATCGGCGCGGAGGAGACCATATCATGTCGCATTACATTTCATTTTAGATGTTATGTAGATTGTGTGCATCTTATATTGTGTATGTATATATGTCTATATATATATTAGTTACACGGCGGTAGTAATATAAGATGATCCCTCCCAAAATTCCGATAATAGTGTTCTCCCTCTGTCGTGCACCACCAATAAAGTTCTACGTTACGGGGTACGCCGCTTGCGGTTACACTCGTCTCTTCGTTCGCATATGGTGGGTGTAAGCCACGTTGCACACGCGAATACGTCAAAGGGTGTTATGGCGAGCCTAGCATGTACAGACATGGCCTCGGAACACAAGTACCGAAAGGTTAAGCACGAGTCACATGCGGTGATGTGATTGATATACGATGTCTACCTTTGAAGTTATGCTATCTGCCTGATCGATGGGGGTAGTGTAATGGATGGGGGTTGTGTATCACTAAGACGATGCGAGGGATACTCGTCTTGAGTGGGATTCTAGTAGTTTTATTTTGAAAACTTGAACCCATATTTTATTATGAACAAACGTCTTATGTTTTGCAAATTCCATTGTAGATGTCTCGCCCCCTTTAACCTAGGCCTGTTCCTTGAGAAAGAGAAACTTAAGACCAACGGCTCCAACTTCATGTCCTGGTTCCGCAACCTGAGGATCCTCCTCACTCCCCACAAGGTCGGCTACGTGATCGAAGCCGCCATAGGTGACGCTCCTGCAGAAACCGCCACCGAAGATGAGAAGAAGCTTATCAGACCAAGGTGGAAGACTCCTCCTTCGTCCAGAGTGGCATGCTCTATGCCATGGAAGCTGATCTGCAAAAGCGCTTTGAGAAGATGAGTGCCTTTGAGATAACTGATCTCAAGGCTGTCTTTGTGCCGCAGGCCAAGGCTGAGAGGTATGAAGCTTCTGAGCTCTTCTTCTCAGCCAAGATGGAAGGCACAGCAGTGTCTCTGAGCACGTGGTCAAGATGTCTGGCTACGTTCAATGCCTGAATGCTCTGGAATGCAAGATTCCAGATGAGCTGGCAATTGATAGGGTGCTACAGTCGCTGCCCCTAGCTTTAAGGGATTCGTCATGAACTATAACATGCACGGCATGGCTAAGACCCTCTCTGAGGTGTTCGTGATGTTGAAGACTGCTGAGGTGGAAATAAGAAGGAGCACACGCTGTTGATGGTCAACAAGACCGTCGACTTCAAGAAAGTCCGCGGGAAGGGTAAAAGACCTGGAAGTTCAAGAAGGATGGCAAACAGTTGCTAAGCCTAAAACTGCCAAATCTGGTCCCAAGCCCGGCGTGGAGTGCTTCTACTGCAAGGGAGATGGTCACTGGAAGCGCAACTGCCCCAAGTACCTGGAAGACAAGAAGGCCGGCAAGATTGTCGGAAGAGAGAGAGGTATATGTGATATACATGTTATTGATGTGTACCTTACATGCCCGTAGTAATACCTGGGTATTTGATACCGGCTCTGTTGCTCATATTTGTAACTCACAGGTGGAGTTGCGGAATAGTCGGCCCTGGCGAAGGAGGTGACGATGCGCGTCGGCAATGGATCAAGAGTTGACGTGGTGGCCGTCGGCACGCTCCCTCTACATCTACCTTCGGGATTAGTTTTGGTTTTAAATAAGTGTTATTTTGTGCCATCTCTGAGTGTAAACATTATAAGTGGTTCTTGCTTGTTGCAAGACGGATATTCATTCAATTCAGTATCAAGTGGTTGTGCTATTTCGATGAATGATATCTTTTATGTTGATGCTCCTGTGAATAATGGTTTATTCTTGTTGAATCTCGATCGTAGTACACACATCCATAGCATAGATGCCAAAAGGATTAACTGTAATGATACCGCCATGTATATGTGGCATTGCCGACTTGGTCATTGGTGTAAAGCCATGAAGAAACTCCACTCAGCTGGACTTTTGGAGTCATTAGATTTTGGATCTCTTGACACTTGCGAACCATGCCTCATGGGCAAGATGACTAGGTCACCGTTCAATGGTTTCGTTGAACGGGCGTCGGAATTATTGGGAGTTATACATACAGATGTGTGCGGCCAATGAGCGTATCGACACGCAATGGTTATCGTTACTTTGTAACCTTCACTGATGACTTGAGTAGATACGGGTATATCTACTTGATGAAACACAAGTCAGAAACTTTTGAAAAGTTCAAAGAATTTCAAAGTGAGGTTGAAAATCAACTTAACAAGAAAATAAAGCACCTTCGATCGATCGTGGTGGCGAATATTTGAGTTTTGAGTTTGGCACACATCTGAAGGCCTGTGGAATTGTGCCACAGCTTACGCCTGCCGGAACACCGCAACGCAACGGTGTGTCCGAGCGACGTAATCGTACTTTATTAGATAGTGTGCGGTCTATGATGTCTCTCACCGACTTGCCCGTATCGTTTTGGGGATATGCGTTAGAAACACCGCATTCATTTTAAATAGGGCTCCATCCAAATCCGTGGAAACGACACCGTATGAGGTATGGCATGGTACGAAACCTAAGCTGTCGTTCCTGAAAGTTTGGGGTTGTGAGGCTTATGTCAAGAAATTGCAGCCTGACAAACTCGAACCGAAATCGGAAAAGTCGTCTTTGTAGGGTATCGCAGGAAACCATAGGATACACCTTCTACCACCAAGCCGAGGGCAAAACGTTTGTCGCTAGAAACGCACCTTTCTCGAGAAGGAGTTTCTCGCTAAAGGAGTAAGTGGGAGGAAAATAGACCTCGACGAGATAGTTGATCCTGAACTCGAAATTCCGAGTGGCGCAACGGAAACGTTCCTGAACCGTCCTCCATAACAGATGGAGTGGGAGAAAATGTCGAGGAGGCTATTATACCTCGTAGGTCTGGAAGAACCCGTACATCTCCTGAGTGGTACGGTAATCTTGTTTGCACCGTCATGTTAATTGAACAAGACGAACCTACGATTACAAAGAGGCAATGGAAGGACCCGAGTCCGAGAAATGGCTTGAGGCCATGAAATCCGAAATAGGATCCATGTATGACAACAAAGTATGGACTTTGGTGGAGATTCCCGAAGGGCGCAAGGCCGTCGAGAATAAATGGATCTTTAAGAAGAAGACTGATGCTGACGGTAATGTAACCGTCTATAAGGCTCGGCTTGTCGCAAAAGGTTTTCGACAAGTTCATGGGATTGACTACGATGAAACGTTTTCACCGGTAGCGATGCTAAAGTCTATTCGGGTTTTGCTAGCAACGACTGCATATCATGATTATGAGATATGGCAGATGGATGTCAAAACGGCATTCCTGAATGGTAACATTGAGGAAGAGTTGTACATGGTGCAACCTGAAGGTTTTGTCAGTCCAGAAAATGTTGGCAAGGTATGCAAACTTCAGCGTTCCATTTATGGACTGAAGCAAGCATCTCGGAGCTAGAATCTTCGCTTTGATGAGGTGATCAAAGGTTTTGGATTTGTCCAAAATGCGGAAGAGACCTGCATTTATAAGAAAATGAGTGGGAGCTCAGTTGCATTCCTAGTACTATATGTGGATGATATATTACTAATTGGGGATAATGTGGAACTTCTGAAAAGTGTGAAGGAATATTTAAACAGTAAATTTTTTATGAAGGACTTAGGAGAAGCTGCATACGTTTTAGGCATTAAGATCTATCGTGATAGACCCAGACGCCTACTAGCGTTATGTCGAAGTATTATCTTGACAAGATATTGAAAAAGTTCAATATGCATTTGGCAAAGAAAGGTCTTGTACCGGTTGTCAAGGGGAAAACATTGAGCACGGCTCAGTGTCCACAGACGGCTCTTGAAAAAGCCGAGGTGGATGGCACTCGATATGCTTCGGCTATAGGATCGATCATGTCTGCCATGTTAAGTACTCGACCCGATGTAGCATTGGCTCTCAGTTTGATGAGTCGATTCCAAAGTAATCCTGGCAAGGATCATTAGACAGCTATTAAGAACATACTGAAGTATTAAGTATACCAAGGACATGTTTCTTGTTTATGGAGGCTGTGGAGAGGAACTTGGCGTAAGAGGTTACGTTGATGCAAGTTTCTGCACAGATCCAGATGACTCGAAATCGCAAACAAGTTATGTGTTTAAGGTGAACGGAGGCGCTGTGAGCTGGAGAAGTGGGAAGCAGCCCATATTAGCCCAATCTACAATGGAATCGGAGTATATTGCTGCTACGGATGCTGCAAATGAAGCTGTTTGCTTGAGGAAGTTCGTCATCGAGCTTGGAGTGTTCCCGAGTGCGCAAGACCCTGTGATTATCTACTGCGACAACACAGGTGCTATTGCCAACGTGAAGGAACCAAGGTCTCACTCCACCGCTAAACATATTCTCCGACGCTTCCATGTCATACGGCAGTACGTCAAGGAAGGCGATGTAAAGATTTGCAAAATACACACGGACCTGAATGTTGCAGATCCGTTGACGAAACCTCTTCCACGAGACAAGCATGAAGAACACCGAGATGTTATAGGTGTTAAGCTTTTACCAAGTTGTAAACTAGATTAAGTTGTACTCTAGTGCAAGTGGGAGATTGTTGGAGATATGCCCTAGAGGCAATTAATAAAGTGATTTTATTTGACATATCTCAATTGTTCATAATATATTTTAATACCATGCTATAACTGTATTACGAGGAAACATTAATACACGTGTGGTATATAAACAACCAGGTCCCTAGTAGCCTCTATTTGACTAGTTCGTTGGGTAACAGATGATCAAGGTTTTCTGATCATGGACAATGGCGTTGGTTAACAACGGAGTCATATCATTAGGTGAATGATTTGATGGACATACCCAAAATATAGAAACGTAGTGTTCATACCTTCGACTGTGAGATCATATCAAATCTCTACTTCTGAAAGATATGGCTGATCGCATCAAACGGCATGTCTTATATAGCGTGACAATAAAGGTGACACTTTCGGGTATCGGAAGGAAGAAGTAGAAGCGAGTGATAAAGAGCGGGAATTGCCAGTCCACATAGCAGGATTGATACTCTGGCCCCACTCAGTGAGATTACATCAATGAGCTTGCAAGCATGTGACTAGGTCACGGGGATGTAATATCATAGACGAGTAAAGATAGATTTGTCAATAGCGAGGTCATGCTCGGTAATCGTGATACCGGAGAACGATGCTCAGACAATCTAAGTATCGCTAGGCAAGAGGATGAGACTGGACGTCTAAAGGTTCAAACGATAGAAGATATTCGTGGACGCACAGGGGCTATCATGGATATCCAGATCCCGCTGTTAGTCATTGATCGGAGAGGATGTCTCGTTCATGTCTGGAGTGATCCCGAACCATGGGGTAACACACTTAAGGGTGGGTGACGATTAGATTGGATTTAGAGAGAAAAGAAATCGGGAACTCCGGAAGTGTTCCGGGACTTGTCCGATGTTGATAGGAGGCAACGAAATATGTTTCGGGGTCCGAATGAATTAAATAATATGTATTTAATATTAATAAGTGTTATTAATGATTAAATATATTTTTTATTTAATTAAATTCGAATTTAAAAGGCATTAAAAGATAAATGGGCCTTAGAGGCCCATTAGGGGAAAATCCCTAAAAGGGAAAAAGGAAAAAAAGGAGGGAGAAGGGCCAGCCGGCCTAGGTGGGCCGAATGGGGCCCACCTAGGTGGCCGGCTACCCTTGGCCGGCGCACCCCCCATGTGGGGTTTAGTCCCACATGGGGGAGCCAAGGGAGTTGGCCTCCCTCCTCCTCCTTTAAATAGGGGACCCCCCATGCATTGGAAATTGACCCCAATTTCTCCCTTCTTCTCTCCTACCTTGAGCGTGGTTCCGTTTCTGGAGCTACTTATGAGGAGAGAAGTCTCTCTACTGTATGCACACCGCCGTGCTGCTAGATCCACTCTTCCACTTCCGCTGCTCTGCTGGATCTGGAGCCCGGAGGTCATCATCCACATCGTACGTGTGTGGAACCGCGAGGCGCCATCGTTTGGCGCTGTGAGCTATCTTCTTCCGCTACACGACCCTGAGGTCGGCGCCGTAGTCTCCATCGACAACGTTTGTGCGGGAACGTAATCCCGCTTCCGGTCTACAAGGGTACGTATTCTGATCTCCTCCGTACTAGTATATCTGCATAGTATAGATCCTGGCTAGTTTATGGTTATCGTCGGTAGATTTTTTGTTTTCTGTCTACGATCCCCAACAATGCCGGACCCACGCGACAGGAAGACTAACTGGCGCCGTCCTTGCGGCGAAAGGCTGACAGGCGTCGCCCACACATCCTGGACCCACCGGTGTTTCCGACAGAGGAGGCACTCTCTAGATGTATGTGTACGGCCTAACTGAAGGGGATCATAGGCAGAAAACAAAAAAATTCCTAGCAACGATAACCTTAATACTAGCCAGAATCTATTACTATACAGATATACCGTAACGGAGGAGATCGATGTACATACCCTTGTAGACCGAAAAGCGGGGATTACGCTCCCGCACAAGCGTTGTCGATGAAGCCGACGTAGCCGACCTCAAGCTCGTGAAGACGAACTCCTCCAAGTGACGCACGTGAGGCACCTCGTAGATCTACACACGTACGGTGTAGACGACGACCTCCGGACTCCGATCCAGCAAAGCAGCAGAAGCAGAAGACTTGGACCGAAGAAGACCAGCAGCACGGCGGAGTGCGTATGGTGGAGAAAACCTCAACCCGTGCGTAGCTCCAATTGCGGAATCACGTCTAAACGGATGAGAGAGAGAGAGAGAATTGCGTGAATTTCCAAGGCATGGGGGCACCCCTATTTAAAGGAGAAGGAGGGGTGTCACCATTGGTGGCTTAGCCATGTGGGACTAATCCCACATGATGCACCGGGCCCCTGGTGGGCCCCATTCGGCCTACCTAGGCCGGCCGCCCCTCTGCTGGGGTGCGGCTCCCCCTTAGGGGCCTCTCTTCCGGGAGATGGCCCATTTAGAGTTGGGGCTGCCAATAAATTCGAAAATAAATAAAATAAAATATATTTAATCATTAATTCCATTAATTAATATTAAATACATATTATCTAATTTATTCCGGCTCCAAAAACTATTTCGTTGCCCTCCGAACTCCATCGGATATGTCCCAAAACATTTCCGGTGCTCTCTTCTATTTTCTCTTATGCGTCCAATCTAATATAAACGTCGCCTACCCTTAAGTGTGCCACCCTACGGTTCGGGATCACTCCAGACATGATCGAGACCCGTTCTCCGATCAATGACTAACAGCGGGGTCATGGATACCCATGTAAGTCCATGTGCGTCCACAAATATCTTTGTCGTTTGAACCTCAAGATGTCAAGTCTCAAACCTTTTGCCTGGCGATACTTAGTTTGTCCGAGACTCGATCTCAGACATCGCGATACCTAGCTTGATCTCGTTACCGACAATACTATTCTTTACTCGTCTGTGATATTGCATCCTCATGACCTAGTCACATGCTTGCAAGCTCATTTGATGCAATCTCACCGAGTGGGCCCAGAGTATCTATCCTGCTATACGGATTGGCAAATCCCGCCCTTGATCATACGCCTCAACATATTTCCTTCAGATACCCGAGAGGGACACCTTTATTGTCATCCTATATAAGGAGTGACGTTTGATGCAATCAAAGCACCTTCCAGAAATAGCAATTAAATATGATCTCATGGTCGAAGGCGTAAGTTCTACGTCCTATATATATTGGGTTCGTCCATCACATCATTCACCTAATGATATGACTCCATTACCAATTGACGTCCAAGTCCATGATCAGGAAACCTTGATCATCTGTTGATTCAATGGACTAGTAAAGAGGCTACTAGGAACCTGGTTGTTTACATACCACACGTGTATTAATGTTTCCGCTTAATACAGTTATAGCATGGTATAAAACGTATTATGAGCAATCGAGATATGACAAATAAAATATCTTTATTAATTGTCTCTAGGGCATATCTCCTTCAGTCTCCCACTTGCACTACAGTACAATTTAATCTAGATTACAACTTGGTAAAAGCCTAACACCTATAGCATCTTGGTGTTGTTCATGCTTGTCTCGTGGAAGAGGATTCGTCAGGGGATCTGCAACATTCAGATCCGTATGTACTTTACAAATATTTACATCGCCTTCCTTGACATATTGTCTTATCACATGGAAGCGTCGGAGAATGTGTTTGGCGGTTGAGTGAGACCTTGGTTCCTTCGCGTTAGCAATGGCGCATGTGTTGTCGCAGTAGAGGTTCACAGGGTCTTGCGCTCTTGGGAACACTCCGAGCTCGATGACGAACTTTCTCAGCCAGACAGCTTCATTCGCAGCTTCCGAAGCAGCAATGTACTTCGATTCCATCGTAGATTGGGCCACTATGGGTAGCTTCCCACTTCTCCAGCTCACGGCGCCTCCGTTCACCTTAAACACATATCCTGTCCGAGATTTCGAGTCATCTGGATCTGTGCAGAAACTTGCATCAACGTAATCTATTACGCCAAGTTCCTTTTCACAGCCTCCATAAACAAGAACCATTTCCTTGGTTTGCTTAAGATACTTCAGAATGTTCTTAACAGCTATTCAATGATCCTTGCCAGGATTACTTTGGAACCGGCTCGTCAAACTAAGAGCCAATGCTACATCGGGTCGAGTACTTAACATGGCATACATGATCGATCCTATGGCTGAAGCATAGAGATTGCCACACCTTTTCATGAGCCGTCACCGGACATTGAGCCATGCTCATCGTTTTACCCTTGACAACCGGCAGAAACCCTTTCTTTTCCTTTTCCATATTGAACCTTTTCAATATCTTATCAAGGTAAGTACTCTGACTTAACACTAATAGGCGCCTTGATCTATCATGATAGATTTTAATGCCTAATACGTAAGAAGCTTCTCCTAAGTCCTTCATCGAAAATTTACTGTTTAAATAATTCTTCACGCTATTCAGAAGATCCACATTATCCCCAATCAGTAATATATCATCCACATATAGAACTAGGAATGCAACTGAGCTCCCACTCATTTTCTTATAGATGCAGGTCTCTTCCACATTTTGGACAAATCCAAAACCTTTGATCACCTCATCAAAGCGAAGATTCCAGCTCCGAGATGCTTGCTTCAGTCCATAAATGGAACGCTGAAGCTTGCATACCTTGCCAGCATTCTCTGGATCGACAAAACCTTCAGGTTGTACCATATACAACTCTTCCTCAATGTTGCCATTTAGGAACGCTGTATTGACATCCATCTGCCATATCTCATAATCGAAATATGCAGCAACTGCTAACAAAACCCGAATAGACTTTAGCATCGCTACAGGTGAAAACGTTTCATCGTAGTCAATTCCATGAATTTGTCGGAAACCTTTTGCGACAAGTCGAGCTTTATAGACGGTCACGTTACCGTCAGCGTCGGTCTTTTTCTTAAAGATCCATTTATTCTCGACGGCCTTGCACCCTTCAGGAATCTCCATCAAAGTCCATACTTTGTTGTCATACATGGATCCTATTTCAGATTTCATGGCTTCAAGCCATTTCTCGGACTCGGGTCCTTCCATTGCCTCTTTGTAGTTCGTAGGTTTGTCTTGTTCAATTAACATGACAGTGCAAACAAGATTACCGTACCACTCAGGAGGGGTACGGGTCCTTCCAGACCTACGAGGTAGAATAGCATCCTCGACATTTGCTCCCACTCCATCTGTGGAGGACAGTTCCGGAACAGTTTCCGCTGCGCCACTCAGAATTTCGAGTTCAGGATTAACTATCTCGTCGAGGTCTATTTTCCTCCCACTTACTCCTTTGGCGAGAAACTCTTTCTCGAGAAAGGCGCCATTCTTCGCGACAAACGTTTTGCCCTCGGCTTGGTTGTAGAAGGTGTATCCTATGGTTTCCCGCGGATATCCTTCAAAGATGACCTTCTCCGATTTCGGTTCGAGTTTGTCGGGCTGTAGTTTCTTAACGTACGCCTCACAACCCCAAACCTTCAGGAACGACAACTTGGGTTTCTTGCCATGTCATATATCATATGGTGTCGTTGCTACGAATTTGGATGGAGCCCTATTTAAAATGAATGCGGATGTTTCTAACGCATATCCCCAAAACGATACGGGCAAGTCGGTAAGAGACATCATAGACTGCACGCTATCCAATAGGGTACGATTACATCGCTCGGACACACCGTTGCGTTGCGGTGTCCCAGCCGGCGTAAGTTGTGGCACAATGCCACAGTCCTTCAGATGTGTGCCAAACTCAAAACTTAAATACTCGCCACCACGATCGGATCGAAGGTGCTTGATTTTCTTGTTGAGTTGATTTTCAACCTCACTCTGAAATTCTTTGAACTTTTCAAATGTTTTAGACTTGTGTTTCATTAAGTACATATACCTGTATCTACTCAAATCATCAGTGAAGTTTACGAAGTAATGATAACCATTGCGTGTCAACACGCTCATTGGTCCGGAACACATCTGTATGTATGACTCCCAATAAGTCCGACACCCGTTCCATAAAACCGGTGAACGGTGTCTTGGTCATTTTGCCCATGAGGCATGGTTCGCAAGTGTCAAGAGATCCAAAATCTAGTGACTCCAAAAGTCCATCAGAATGGAGTTTCTTCATGCGCTTTATACCAATATGACCGAGACAGCAATGCCACATATACATGGCGGTATCATCACTAAGTTTAATCCTCTTGGCATCTATGTTATGAATGTGAGTTCTACTATCGAGATTCAACAAGAATAAACCATTACTCTCAGGAGCATGAACATAAAAGATATCATTCATTGAAATAGTACAACCATTTGATACTGATTTGAACGAATAACCGTCTTGTAACAGGCAAGACCGACTAATAATGTTTACACTCAACGATGGTACAAAATAACACTTATTTAAAACCAAAACTAATCCCGATGGTAGATGTAGAGGGAGTGTGCTGGCAGCCACCACGTCAACTCTTGATCCATTGCCGACGTGCATCGTCACCTCGTCCTTCGCCAGGCGCCGTTTATTCCGCAACTCCTCCTGAGAGTTACAAATGTGAGCAACAGAACCGGTATCAAATACCTAGGTATTACTCTGGGCGCTAGTAAGGTAAACATAAATAACATGTATATCAAATATACCTTTCTCTCTGATGGCAATCTTGCCTTTCTTTGCTAGGTACTTGGGGCAGCTACTCTTCCAGTGATCATTGCCTCCGGAGAAGAAGTAGTTGCGTTCATGCTTGAACACCTTTGGCTTGACAGTCAGCACCATCTTCTCCATCTTGATTTCCAGTTCAGCAACTTCGAGCATCATTAGAACTTCAGACAGGGATTTTGACGTCCCTTGCATGTAGTAGTTCATGATAGCGTCCTTATAGCTAGGGGGCAGTGACTGTAGCACCCTATCAATAACCAGCTCATCTGGAATCCCACATTCCAGATCATTCAGGAGCTGAACGCAGCCATACATTTAGGCTAAGTGCTCGCTTATGTTGCCGTGCTCTTCCATCTGGGCTGAGAAGAACAGCTGAGTAGCTGCAAACCTCTCAACCTTGACTTGTGGTGCAAAAACAACCAAGAGTTCAGTGATTATCTCATAAGCACTCTTGTTCTCAAAATGATTTTGCAGGTCAGCCTCCATGGCATAGAGCATGCCACTCTGGACATAAGAGGAAATCTCCGCCTTGAACTGATAGACATTCTTGTCATCTTCAGAGGTGGTGTCTGCGGGCTTATCACCTACGGTGGCCTCCAGGACGTAGGCCACCTTGTGGG
Source organism: Poa pratensis (assembly GCA_947311845.1). Classification (NCBI taxonomy): domain Eukaryota; kingdom Viridiplantae; phylum Streptophyta; class Magnoliopsida; order Poales; family Poaceae; genus Poa; species Poa pratensis. Next base: position 32,273,219 of record CAMZMU010000058.1, on the reverse strand, counting down.
AAGTGAGGAGGATCCTCAGGTTGCGGAACCAAGACATGAAGTTCGACCCATTGGTCTTAAACTTTTCTTTCTCAAGGACCAGTCCTAGATTAAAGGTGGGGCGAGACATTTACAATGGAATTTGCAAAAACATAAGACTAAGTTCATAATTAATATGCGTTCAAGTTTTAGTAAAATAAAACTACCAGAACTCCCACTCAAAACGAACATCCCTCGTATTGTTTTAGCGATTACAGATCCTCATCCACTATGCTACCCCTCATCGTCAAAGCGATAGCATAATTTCAAAAGTAGACATCGACATGTCAATCACATCATCTTATGTGACTCATGCTTAACTTTTCAGTCACCGTGTTCCGAGGCCATGTCTATACATGCTAGGCTCGCCATAGCAACCTTCAGCGTATACGCGTGTGCAAACATATCTTACACCCACTGTATGCGAACGACGATATGTGTGACACCCGATCGGCACGGCATGCCTCATAACGTAGAACTTTCTCGGTGGTGCACGCCAAAGAGAGAACACTAATATTGGTATTTTGGAGTGATCAGCTTATATTACTACCGCCGTGTAACTAATATATAACCATATATATATATACACAATATAAGATGCACACAATAAAATCGAAATGTAATGTGACATGATATGGTCTTGCGCCGATGGTCTCCTTCGCGCCCACAGTTTATAAACAATTTACTAAACTTAACTTGACCATATCACATTGCCCCTGCAAAATAAAGTTATACGCTTTCTACTTTATCTTTTGCATATTTTACGTGGCTTGGGGCTTTCGTAAATAGAACCGTTTCTTACCTACGAACCTACAACCACAACAACGATCAAATAGTCGACTATTTTGTATCCCTTTCGGGGCCTCCATTGAAAATGCAAAGCCAACTATTGAGAGAGAGACAGACACCCGCCAGCCACATATACGGAGCAAGCCATATGTCAGTTGTGTAACCAGTCTCGCGTAAACGTACGCGTAAAGTCAGTCTGGGCCGCTTCATCAACACAATGCCGCCGGCTAATACAAGTGCACGCTAGAGGGTAGCAACTAAAAGAACGATGCCCTCATATTCAACATGAGTTCTAAAACCGTACAGCTATATCTACGCATAGATCGGCTCTGATACCACTGAAGGGGATCGTAGGCAGAAAATAAAAAAAATCCTAACAACGATAACCTTAATACTAACCAGAATCTATTACTATACAGATATACCGTAACGGAGGAGATCGATGTACATACCCTTGTAGACCGAAAAGCGGGGATTACGCCCCCGCACAAGCGTTGTCGATGAAGCCGACGTAGCCGACCTCAAGGTCGTGAAGACGAACTCCTCCAAGTGCCGCACGTGAGGCACCTCGTAGCTCTACACACGTACGGTGTAGACGACGACCTCCGGGCTCCGATCCAGCAAAGCAGCGGAAGCAGAAGATTTGGACCGAAGAAGACCAGCAACGCGGCAGAGTGCGTATGGTGGAGAAAACCTCAACCCGTGCGTAGCTCAAATTGCAGAGTCACGTCTAAACGGATGAGAGAGAAAGAGAATTGGGTGAATTTCCAAGGCATGGGGGCACCCCTATTTAAAGGAGGAGGGGTGTCACCCTTGGTGGCTTAGCCATGTGGGACTAATCCCACATGGTGCGCCGGCCAAGGGGGTACGCCGACCCCCTGGTGGGCCCCATTCTGCCCACCTAGGCTGGCCGCCCGTCTCCCCTCTCCTGGGGTGCGGCTCCCCCCCCCTCTCATGGGCCACTCTTCTGGGAGATGGCCCATTTAGAGTTGGGGCTGCCAATAAATTCGAAAATAAATAAAATAAATATATTTAATCATTAATTCCATTAATTAATATTAAATACATATTATCTAATTTATTCTGTCTCTGAAAACTATTTCGTTGCCCTCCGAACTCCATCGGATATATCCCGAAACGTTTCCGGTGCTCTCTTCTATTTTCTCTCTGCGTCCAATCTAATATAAACGTCGCATACCCTTAAGTGTGCCACCCTACGATTCGGGATCACTCCAGACATGATCGTTCTCTTCTGCGTCCAATCTAATATAAACGTCGCCTACCCTTAAGTGTGCCACCCTACGATTCGGGATCACTCCAGACATGATCGAGACGCGTTCTCCGATCAATGACTAACAGCGGGGTCGTGGATACCCATGTAAGTCCCTTTGCGTCCACGAATATCTTTGTCGTTTGAACCACAAGACGTCAAGTCTCAAACCTTTTGCCTAGCGATACTTAGTTTGTCCGAGACTCGATCTCAGGCATCGCGATACCTAGCTCGATCTCGTTACCGACAATACTATTCTTTACTCGTCTGTGATATTGCATCCTCGTGACCTAGTCACATGCTTGCAAGCTCATTTGATGCAATCTCACCGAGTGGGCCCAGAGTATCTATCCTGCTATACGGATTGGCAAATCCCACTCTTGATCATACGCCTCAACATATTTCCTTCGGATACCCGTGAGGGACACCTTTATTGTCATCCTATATAAGGAGTGACGTTTGATGCAATCAAAATACCTTCCAGAAATAGCAATTAAATATGATCTAACGGTCGAAGTCGTAAGTACTACGTCCTATATATATTGGATGCGTCCATCACATCATTGACCTAATAATATGACTCCATTATCAATTGACGTCCAAGTCCATGATCAGGAAACCTTGATCATCTGTTGATCTCATTGGACTAGTAAAGAGGCTACTAGGGACCTGGTTGTTTACATACCACACTGATGTCTACGCACGCTTCTATTCTTGTAGACAGTGTTGGGCCTCCAAGTGCAGAGGTTTGTAGAACAGCAGCAAGTTTCCCTTAAGTGAATCACCCAAGGTTTATCGAACTCAGGGAGGTAGAGATCAGAGATATCCCTCTCAAGCAACCCTGCAATTAAGATACAAGAAGTCTCTTGTGTCCCCAACACACCCAATACACTTGTCAGGTGTATAGGTGCACTAGTTCGGCGAAGAGATAGTGAAATACAAGTAATATGGATGATTATAAGTGGTAATTGCAATCTGAAATAAAAATGGCAGCAAGCAAACATGTAGCAGAACTTGTTGTAAACGGTGTTTCAATGCTTAGAAATAAGGCCTAGGGATCATACTTTCACTAGTGGACACTCTCAATAATAATAATATAATTGAATACATAGATATTTCCTCTTCACTATGCTACTCTGAATTATTCTCTCGTTCGATAACGAACACCAATCCACTGCGTAGGGCTATAACAGCACACCTTAAAGTCGCATTCCACATCTAGGGAACCCCACACTGTCAACTTGAGCGCCCTAAATAGTACTAGACAAACACCGTAATTTCATAGAGACATCCAACGCAAATAATAACTCATGATAAGTATTCCTGTTATCTTTAGCCTAAGAGCCACACACGGGGCGCACACTGTCAACTTCGCACCGTGGGACAAAGGTGACTCCGGAGATTACATTAATAAAACCACTTGAGTAGCATATAAGATAATGAAGAGTAACATCTATGGATTCAACTAGATTACAAAGCTCATGATCACATAAAGATCACACCATGGGAGAGAGATAAACCACATAGCTACCGGTAGAGCCCTCAGCCCCGAGGGAGAACTACTCCCTCCTCATCATGGGAGGCAGCAACGGCGATGATGGAGGCGGTGGCGTCGATGGAGATGGCTCCGGGGGCAATTCCCCATCCCGGCAAGGTGTCGAAACAGAGACTTCTGTCCCCCGAATTAGGGTTTCGGATGGCGGCGGAGCTCTGGAACTTTTCTGGGGAAATCGTCATTCTTCTGTGAGTTTTAGGTCAGGGGCAATATATAGTCCAAAGGGCGTCGCGAGACGGTGCACGAGGTGGCGACACCACCCCTGGGGGCGGCCAAGGCCCAAACGCGCCGAGGCATGGTGTGGAGGCTGTGGGCCTCCCCCAGACTTGTCCTTCTGGCTCCCGGAGTCTTCTGGCGTTTTAGAATTTCTGTAATTTTTTCAGATTTTTCTGAGCACTTCCATTTTTGGACCTTTTCTGCAATGCACAGACATAATAAACAGAAACGGGCACTGTGGCATCTTGTTAATAGGTTAGTCCAATAAATGTCATAATATGATATAAAGTGCATATAAAACATGTGGCAATTGATATAAAACATGCATGGAACATCAAAAATTATAGATACTTTTGAGACGTATCAGCATCCCCAAGCTTAGTTCCTGCTCGTCCTCGAGTAGGTAAACGATAAAAACAAAATAATTTTTTAGGTGACATGCTACCATCATAATCTTGATCACATAATATTGTAAGGCACATGTAAATGAATGAAGTGATCCAAGTCAATGGTCTATAGTTTGCTACCAAATAGATAATTAGTAAACAATGAATCACACAAGCTAAACGTTTTCATGAATAGTACTTTGGAGACAAGCATCAAACAGTTTTGCATAAGAGTTAACTCATAAAGCAATAGTTTCTAATAAAAGGTATTTAATCAACACAAAGGAAGAATTAAGTTTCAGCATTTGCTTCAACTTTCAACATATTTATCTCATGGATATTGTCAACACAAAGTAGTATAACAAGTCCAATATGTAGCATATAACAAATGTTGTAACAAAGTTGACACTAGTGTTTGCTTGTGGAAGACAGAAAGAATAGGAAAACTGACTCAACATAAAAGTAAAAGAAAGGCCCTTCGCAGAGGGAAGCAGGGATTAAGTCATGTGCTAGAGCTTTTAGGTTTTTGAAAGCATATAGAGATTGCATAAAATATTTGATACTCCTCCCAACCTTGCTAACACAAGCCATGGCTAACCGAATCCTCGGGTGCCTTCCATCAATCACATACCATGGAGGAGTATCTATTTTTGAGAGGTGTTTGTTAATTGTCAACGAATGGTAGCGGGTGAGAACAGTATTCTACCTGTCAAACGGACTTTTAAGAGCGGCTCCCATGAAGGACGTTATTTCTACCAGCAAGGCAGATCATCCCTCTTTCTCTTTGGTTTACACACATGCAGATATTTCACTGTTTGTCATTGCTTACTGATGAATCAGGGCAAAAGTGTGAAGAGAATTAATGGTTAAAGTTGTAATTAATTGGGACTGGGCACCCCGTTGCCAGCTCTTTTTGCAAAATTAGAGGATAAGCGGATGTATATGCCGCTAGTCCTGGTGTAAAAGTCCATTTGACAAATAGAATAAAGAATAACCACACTAATTCCTCATGAGCTAGTAAACATTGACACAAAAAAGGAATAATAACATTTTGAATAATTTAAAGGTAGCACATGAAAAATTTACTTGGAGTGGCAAGGAAATACCACATATAGGTAGTTATGGTGGACACAAATGACATGGATTTTGGCTCAAGGATTTGGATGCACGAGAAGCATTCCCTCTCAGTACAGAGTTTAGGCTAGCAAGGTTTATGTAAGCAAACAAGAATATCAACCCGTACACCAAGTTTTATATGACAAACATATTGCAAACGTTATAAGACTTCATACCGTCTTCCTTGTTAACCAAACCTGTTATTAGAAAATATCTAGACCTTAGAGATACCACCGATGCAAACCAAATTTTCAACAAGCTTTACGGTAGTTCTTCACTAATAGGCTTAACTCATGTGATGCACAAATTTAATCATGATCTACTTGTTAACTCAAAACAATTGACAAGCATCAAGTTATCCAAATTAGTGATCTACAAGATTAAGCAAGTTTTTCCTTATACCAATTACCACATGCAACATTTTCTGAACCAACCAAACACCAATCAATTTATTTAATTCAACTCTCCAAACAAATATAAGTGAAGCAAGAGAGTACTTTCTACAAAAGAAAGCTAATAGCTCTGACAAGAGATACATGAAAACAAGAGCTAAAAGCTGAACAGCGCTAGATATGAATACTCAACACATATAAGTGAAGAATAGGACTATTCTAATGAAAAAGTGGAGCGTGTCTCTCTCCCAATTAAGAATGCTAGGGTCCAGTCAAGCTTTATTGAAAATAAAAGTGCAATACTGAAAATAAAAGCACACAGACGCTCCAAGAAAAGCACATATGATGTGAAAGAATTAAAATATAGTTTCACTAGAGATGACCTGATAATTTTGCCGATGAAGAAGGGGATGCCTTGGGCATCCCCAAGCTTAGACGCTTGAGTCATCTTGAAATATGCTGGGGAGATCCATGGGAGCCTCCCCAAGCTTAAGCTCTTCACTCTTCTTGATCCTATTATATCATCCTTCTCTCTTGACCCTTGAAAACTTCCGTCACACCAAACTCAAAGCAAATCTCATTAGAGGGTTAGTGCACAATCAAAAACTCACATGTTCTATAAAGACGCAATATGACTTGTTACTTTAAACATTAGCTACTGCTACTGATGTTATGTGAAGCTCTTCCACCCAAAAAAGAATTTCACTCAACACTAGTAAAAGAGAGAATGCAAAATAAAAGGCATAATCTGTCAAAAACAGAACAGTCCGCAAAGACGAATTTTTTCGAGGCACTTACGACGCTCAGATCGAAAAACTTTGAACTAACGAAAGATACATACATATCTGAGGATCACGCACAAAAATTTTCAGATTTAAATAATTTTTCTGTGATTTTACAGAAGCAAAACGGTGAACAGCAGAAATCTGTTCCTGCGTAGAAATCCAAATCTAGCATCATCTTCCTATTAGAGGCCTTACTTGACACAACAATGCAAGAAAATAAAGATACAAATGCATTGATACATAAGTAAACAGCACCTTGACTCAAATAAAGAAAAATTGCAGAAATAAAAATAATGGGTTGCCTCCCATAAGCGCTTTTCTTTAACGCCTTTTAGCTAGGCACATTGATTTTGATGATGCTCTCATGTGTATAAGAGGTGAATATGAAAGAGCATCAAGAAGCAAATATCAAACACATTTAAGTCTAACCCACTTCCTATGCAAGGGAATCTTGTAAGAAAATAAATCAATAAAGCACAAAGTGACTAGCATAGGAAGGCAAAACAAGTGCAACTTCAAAAATTTCAACAATGAGAGAGAAGACTTAATATTATTGAGATATATGAAACCGTGTCTCCCTCTCTCATAAGGACCAGTAGGTCTTAAAGTACCCAGCAAATAAAAGCAAATCAAGAGAAAGCTCAAAACCTTCATCATAAAGAGAAGAAATTTAATAACATGAAGATTTCTATACCCATATTTTCCTCTCTCAAAATAATTTTCAGTGACATCATGAATAAACTCAACAATATAGCTATCACATAAAGCGTTCTTATCATGATCCACATGCATAAAATTATCATTACTCTCCACATAAGCATAATCAATTTCATTAGTAATAGTGGGAGTAAAACTATCACAACCATCATTGTAATCTTCATAAATTGCAGGCATAGTATAATCATAATAAACTTTATCCTCCATTGTAGGTGGCACCAAAATACCACTATCATTATAATCATCATAAATTGGAGGTAAAGTATCATCAAAGAAAATTTTCTCCTCAAAACTTGGGGGACTAAAAATATCATATTCATCAAAACCAGCTTCCCCAAGCTTAGAGCTTTGCATAGCATTAGCAATAATGGTGTTCAAAGCATTTATAGTAATAACATTGCTACCATCATGCAAATAATTTTCCATAGGTTTTTTAATTTTCTCTTCAAAAGCATCATGTCCTAACTCAAGATAAATTTCATAGAGCTCTCTAATTTTTTTGTTGTTTTCCATTAAGCCTAACTAGTGAAATAAAAGCAAGAAACAAAAAGATATAATTGCAGAGTCTAAAGGAAATACCTTCGAGCACTCACACGTCAGCAACAGTGCTAGAAAATAGCTAAGTAGCTGGAGGATGTGAGTACCTTAATATTATTGTGATATATAGAGCCGTGTCTCCCTCTCTCATAAGAACTTTCAGTAGGTCTTAAAGTACCCAGCAAATAAAAGCAAATCAAGAGAAAGCTCAAAACTTTCATCATAAAGAGAGGTGGTTTAGTAACATAAAGATTTCTATAACCATACTTTCCTCTCTCAAAATAATTTTCAGCGGCATCATGAATAAACTCAACAATATAGCTATCACATAAAGCATTCTTATCATGATCCACATGCATAAAAGTATCATTACTCTCCACATAAGCATGAACATTATCATTAGTAATAGTGAGAGTAAAAGTATCACATCCATCATTGTAATCATCATAAATAGGAGGCATAGAATAATCAAAATGATTTTTATCCCCAATAATAGATGGACTGAGAATATCATATTCATCATTGTAAACATCATATATAGGAGGCATATCATAATCAACATAAACTATATCCTCAATAGTAGGTGGACTGAAAATATCACAATGATTATAATCATCATATATTGGAGGCAAAGTATTATCAAAGCAAATTTCCTCCTTAAAGCTTGGGGGACTAAAAATATCATATTCATCACAACCAGCTTCCCAAGCTTAGACTTTTCCATAGCATTAGCAATAATGGTGTTCAAAGAATTTATAGTAATACCATTGCTACCATCATGCAAACAAGCCTCCATACGTTTTTTAATTTTCTCCTCAAAAGCATCATGTCCTAATTCAATATAAAGTTCATAAAGATCTCTAATTTTTTTGTTGTTTTCCATTAAGCCTAACTAGTGAAAATAAAAACAAGAAACAAAAAGATATAATTGCAGAATCTAAAGGAAATAACTTCGAGCACTCACACACTAGCAACAATACTAGAAAATAGCTTTGTAGCCAGAGGATGTGAATACCTTTTACCTTACCTCCCGGCAACGGCGCCAGAAAATAGCTTGATGTCTACGCACGCTTCTATTCCTGTAGACAGTGTTGGTGTCACACCCCCATTTTTAATCCCCCGTTTTTATTTTTAGCCTTTTGTAGAATATAAGTGAGACTCCAAATTATGAACCTATGTGTGAACCCACTTGTGCTTGTACTCTTGATCATCCATGTGTGAAATATTAGTGCTTGTGGTTTGTGCAAAACAAATTTTTAGAATTTTCTAATTAGGTTTTTATTTTCTGAAATCTGTTAAGACTTGCTGTTTTGGACATGTTATTTTATGTGGTTAAAATGTGCAATTATGGAAAATTTGAGTTTGGAGATGATCTATGGTGTGTGGACATTGGTTCCATGCCCTTGGATCACCTTTTGTACCTTTGGAACCCCTAGATACATGCATGTTTATATGGCTAAAGATTAAGACAGAAAACAGAAAAAAACAGAAAAGTCAGAAACAGTCAGAGAGTAGCCCACTTACCAGCATGTTTCCCTGCCCTTAAACATTTTTCAAAAATGGACCAAAAATATTAAATGGAAGTATTCAACCTGGAGATCATTTACCAATTTAAATTTTTCCATTTGGACTTGATTTGCTAGGTGAATCAAGCAGCAACTTTTGCTATGTGTTAACTGCTCCAACACTTAGCAGTTTTTCAGAAAACTGAATTTTTCTGAAACTGTTCGGGGTCGATTTTGGGAGCACGTTTTTGTGATGATTTTGGACAAACCAGAGGGAGCAACCTTGTCCACTACTCTCCCCTATGTCCCTACTTCCTAGCCATGCCATTGGTGGGCATTTTGGAGGTCAACTAGGAGCAGGGAAGTGGAGCCGTGGAGGTGACCTGGGAGACGACCGTGGCAGGGAGAGAGCTGCCCGTTTCTCCACTCTCCTTCGCGTCCTTGCCCTGCCAGCACACGCCCGTCCGTGGAAACATAAGTTGACGAGCAGAGGCAGCCTGGGGCCGGCGTTTGCGTGCACACGACACACCACTCCGCCCCTCCGTTGACCCCGAGGGGCAATCATCACCTTCTCGTGATCTTAAGCCACCCAGAGCCTCTCACCTCGCCACCCACGCACACACCACCCGCACACCCCCACCCACTCAATCATCCTCGCTCGCTCTCTGTGAGCGAGGCGAGGGAAAATCTCGCCGGAAACCAGAGCGAGATCGGTTTGAAGGTTGCCGCCGTTCCACTGCTCCTTTATCCACCATCTCTGCACCCTCTCACCCCCTAGCACCTGGAACACGCCCCTGACATGGTTTGAGGGACGTTTGCTTGCAGGAGCGCCGCCGCCATCCTCGACGCCGTCCCGGACCTTGTGCTCGCCGGAGCCGTGCCGTGGCGTCGTTGCTGCCTCCGCTTCCACCCCTGCACTGCCTCGAGCTCACGCGACTTCCCCGACCCCGCGCCACCGCCCTACGTCGCCCCTAGGTGAGAAAACCCGAGCTCGAGCTCGCTCCCGTGTCGCCGTGGAGAGAGAGAGAGGAGTGAGGACGACGACGACGCACAGCCGTCGATCTCGAGATCGACGGATCTGTTTAAACGGCGAACCGTTCCCGCGTCCGCGCCACTCGCCGCACCTAAATGGGCCAATTTCGGCCGTTGTTGGGCTCGCCCAGCAGTTTCGGCCCACGCGCCGTTTTTTTTTTCTTTTCCAGTGTTTGCTGTTTTTAAAAATAGCAGAAACTTTGCTCTCTGGTTTAATTCGTTTTAAAATAGGAAAACATCAAATAAAATCAAACCAAAAATCTGGGTAGCACCACTGCAAGTTCTTAAACACACCCAACTTGCAGATCTTCATTTTGGTTATTATTTTTGGAGAAATAAAATGTGAGGCAGTAGTACTGGTTCTCACTAAAACTTAAATAACTTTTTTTCTAAGGATCACAAAAATGCAAACTCAACTGTTTTGGAAAGCTCTAAGTGTTACCTAGCAGTAGAACTTGGCTTTGCTTGCTAAAGATCAACCCAATTAAAATGGCATGTGTGTTTGTAAATGTCCAGTAGGCTATTCTAGGATTTTTGGAAATTATTTGGTGATGATTTTTGAAGTAAATCCAATTGTGTTGGCTTGTATATGTTTAGGAGTACCTAATCCTATCTTGGTGTGATTTATTGAGCTGTAGATTTAATTGGGTGAGCAAAACTAGATTTTATGCTTTTCTGATAATAATTATTTATAGTTTTATTTAGTTTTATAATATGTGTTAGTATTCTTTTTGTGATTTCTAGCATGTGTAGGTTTGATATTCTCTGTTATGAGTGTGTTAGATCTTATAAACAGCATGTTAGAAAAATATTAGTGTTTCATATGTTTGTTAGGAAATATTGTCTCTAGTATGTTTTTCCTAGAATTTTTCCTAGATTTAAGAATTATTTGAGTATGAAATCATTTGTGTGACATGATTTTAGAATATGTTGGTTGTATATCAGTAGCAAGTCATGTTGCTACTGGTTGGTTAGCATGTCACCATTGTTTGGACATTACTTAGTTTTAGCAAAGCATGTTTAGCTAGAATTATATTCTAGAAAATATTTGTGACTCACTAGTATGGATAGATTCTTATCTAGCTTGTGTTTAGGTGATTTTTGTAAATGACCAGAGGCTAAATGACCTCTTGATGCCTTGGGTTGATAGTGGAACACCCACTGATCCCATTGCATTTTGGTTTGAGAGTAAGATTCTCAAAACTAGAGCATAGCTCTATTAGTTTCTTTTTCAACTAGAAGTGTGTGGTAGATTTCTATTTTGAAAAGTAGGTGATTGTTGTGTGATAATGTTTGCTTGCTGTATGTGATGCTTGTTGTTAGTATGTACCTTAGTTGGTACTGATTGGTGGTTACTTTCTTTTGCGACGCTAGAACCCGAGGAAGAAGCTGCTGAGGAGGCCTATTGTCAATCCTGTTTATTTCAGGGACAAGACTTTGACCAGTACCAAGGCAAGCTCCCAAATGCTTGCTACTATACTTATCATTATATCATGCATGATTTACTTCTGAAGTTTTACAAAAACTTGGAAAAACAAAACTATTTTTGATATGGCCATTACTACTAGTGTTATTATAAATTATTACATTGCCATTAGTTACAACTTGGTGTTACCAAGCCCTTAGCCACCATATGGAATATTTACCACCACAAGTTAATAATTTTGAAGTCCCTAAGTGGACACCCCTAAAAGTGTGTTTTCGAAAAACAAAGGTTTTAAAAGAAAAACCCGGGAAAGGTGGGACCTTGTCCACGGGAGGATTGTGAAGAAGATGTTTTGGAAATGTTTTTCGAAAACGACACATAGACTAGTCTTGTGCCTGACAGCCCTACCGTACAACCACATCACTCAAAATGGGCACGGGCTTAATGGAAGCTTGTTTGTGTTAGTGTGAGACTTTACCTCAATTGGCTAGAAGGGGTTAAAGTCCCCGGAACCGAATGCTGGATATGGGCATACAAAGTGTGGACTGCGAGTGCCACCGGCAAGCAACAGTGGGTCTCCTGCCATGGCGGTGTGATGTCTAGGGGCAACCGGATCGATACGGCTAGCTCACTCGGTGCCGGGGAGAACAAACCCACTGAAGAGGTAATCGCATACTAGCATAGACATAGTGGAAGTTATGATCGGTTATCTGATGTTCGCATACTGTCGCGGGCAGTCCGTGGTGTTCACGGCAGATGTACCGGATGGTGTGGTGAAAGTGTACAAACTCTGCAGAGTCAAAACTATTCGAATAGCCGCGTCCGCGGTCATGGACAGCTGAATGGTCAATGTCGTCTAGCATTGTGTCGATGTTTTTAAAAAGGAGGTTTTGGAAAGGAGTGTACCTGGGAGGTACTGGAAAGGCGGATTAAGTACCTGGGAGGTGCTGATGATGGAAACCTGATGAGTGTTTTCCAAGAAGTTTTGCAAAGAAAAATCTGCTCTTCTCTTCAATATTCTTTGCGAAAACTTATCTTTTGAAGTATCTTTTTCAATAAAGATATAGAGATGTTAATCAACCATGATGAATCTTTCATCCATCATGGGTAGTGAACCCTAATTACAGCCTACCCATTCCACCATATAAGCATGATTGCATCTTATAAGCTTCATTCGGGATGTCTTGCGAGTACAATCAAATGTACTCATATTGGTTTCGTCCCTGGCTATTGTCTTAGCCAGACTTTGAGGAGCAGCCTCAGGAGGAGTTCTACGGGGAGGAGTACTACCCCGACGACCCTGCGAACTAGGAACGTTTCCCGGTCAGCAGCCTGTAGGTTAAGGCATGACTTGGGCTCTATCACGTTGTGTGTTAATGTCTTCCGCTGTGTTATGAGTAGTTTGTCGGCCCTGCGTGGCTGTTGAATAAGGCGTGGTCATGTGCCCCCTTTGTGTAAGACCTTAAGTATTCGTGTAATGGATGATGTAATCTGTGTACCAACTTAAGTATGTTGTTCACGACTGTTGATCTTGGGATCGTGAATGTATGCATACTGGAGGTCTCAGACTGCCGGTCTGGGGTCCCCACAGAGTTGGTATCAGAGCCATCCTGACCTTAGGAGACCTTAGTTAGCATGGACGTTAGCGAGTACTCCCAAAAAGTTAATTTACTAAAGCAAAGTATGAAGATGTCTAAGTACCAAAATATTCTATATATTTCTCATCCCCTCTGTGTTGTTAAACTCTACTTACATTAAGTTGCTTTTGTATACCTTAAAATTTTGCACACTGGTACCTAACTTAAATTATACTTAAAATTTGTGTAGATGGCCGTGGTCTTCACTGAGGCTCGACAGCTGGGGTTGGCAGACGAGGTGTCGTTTCGTTTTCAGAGGGAGCTGGTAGAGATGACCCGTACCCTTGGTCGTCCGCTGCCAGAGCTGAGAGGAGGACTGATGGACGGTGTTCCCGGAGACCCGTCTTGGCTGGTGGAGTGCACTATCCGCCCGCCTCTGACGACGCCGACTGCTCCGGTGTACGTCTACTGCGTGATCGAGCGTTCTTGGAACGATGGAGCTGTCCGTGTGATCCAGGAGACGATTGCACGCTTGGCCTATCAGTGTGACTACCGCTTCGTTGGTACCCGGTTCGAGCTGCTTGGGAGACGTGATGCGGAGGGGGAGCCCATTGAGTATCAGTTTGACCCTGCTGGTTTAGGTCCTCACCTAGAGGATATGGAGTTTCTTCTGCACTACACTCAGAGTAGGTTGGACAGTCTGAGGGTTGAGTACGGTACCACCTCTGCGAGGAACCGCGCCTTGGAGGGACAGCTGCGGACCATTCGCTTGGACCGTAACCGTCTCGTCAAGAAGGTAGAGGCGCTGCAGTCAGCCAACGCCATTCTGAGGGGTCGGCTGAAGACTGCGAGGGAGGATTTGGCTACGAGGGACTCGGCTATCGAGGAGTTGGAGGAGGAGAACACCGGGCTCCGCAAGGAGAACGAGGACCTCCTTCCAGACGACGACATACCTTCTGATGATATGGACGTGAGTGAGCCTAGTGAGCCGGAGGATGACGATCTCCTTGGAGACGAGGAGGATCCTGAGGAGATCCTTTTCGAGGGAGAGGTTGACCAGGACTAGACAGTGACCCTTGTGCTCGTGGACTTGTGTGTCGGACCAGGATGCTAGTAGTAGTGCGATGTCCCCTAGTCGTTTCCGTTGTTATGTAGCTCTGTTGAAGCTTTGCTTGTATTGTGAGACTTATGTTTGTGTATGTGTAATTGTAAGACTCTATGCTATGTATGTGATGTGTATATTGTGCTTATGTTTGTGTTGCCGCTACTCTTGTCGTCCTCGATTCACCGTTTGTCTTATAGTTTTTCGATAAACTTGTGTGCCGCTGTTTTCCAACTATCTTTGTGCCTAGTCTTATACCCTTTTCACTTCAGCATGCCGCCTCGTCGTCCACCACCACCACCACCACCTCGATGGAGCAACTTTTAGCTCTTATGATGGAAGACCGTCAAGCCATCCGTGCTGAGAGCGCAGCCACCCTTACCACCCTGCAACAGATGGCCACCGTTATGGGCAACATGAATGTAACAACAATGGCAATGGGAATGGGAATGGTGCTCGCTCAAAGCTGAAGACTTTCAGAACACCAATCCCCCGATCTTTACCAAGAACATTGAACCTCTTGATGCGGATGACTGGCTCCGTACTATTGCGAACAACTTGGAGGTTGCGTCTGTGGAGGCCAATGACAAAGTTCTGTTCGCCACTCATTTTCTCGCTGGACCTGCAAGGACTTGGTGGGAAACTACTCGTGCCACTGCTGCTGTTGGCCATGTCTTTGGTTGGGAAGACTTTGTTGAAAAGTTCCGCAAGTATCACATTTCCCAGGGTGTGATGGATATTATGCGGGACAAGTTTCTGAAGCTGAGGCAAGGAGGTATGACAGTGTCAGAATACTGGGAGAAGTTTACCACTTTGGCTAGGTATGCCTCAGGTGATATTGACACTGAGCAGAAGAAGAAAGAAAGGTTCCTGAATGGACTGCAGGATGAGCTGCAGTGCACCCTTGTGGTGATACCATTCCAGGATCTGGAGTCACTCGCCAATGCTGCCATTATGATGGAGCACAAGCGCCAGATTGCCTTTGACAACCGCAAGAGGAAGATGATGATGCAAGGAGGACCCAGTGCACCCAGAGCTCGCAGTACCCCACCTGCGAGGCCACCACCACCCAGGGCCCCTGCTTATGCACCTCGCCCCTTTAACCCGACTGCACCAAGGCCGAACTATCCCAACTACCGTGTTCCTTATGCACCAAGGCCTGGAGGAAGCAACACGGGAAATCTTTTAACCGTGCTGCAAGACCCAACCCGAATCCAACTGGAGGATGTTATGCCTGTGGCAAGGAAGGGCATTTTCTCGTGAGTGTCCTACCAAGAATGCTACTCAAGCTCGTCCAAATGCAACCAAGATGAACCCTGGACCAGTCCAGAAGAAGCAGCCAAATGTGACCAAAGGGCATCTGAATCATGTCACTGCAGAGGAGGCACAGGAGGCACCCCACATGGTGATTGGTACGATTCCTGTCAACTCTGTACCAGCAACAGTACTGTTTGATTCTGGTGCATCGCATTCCTTTGTCACTAAGCCATTCGTTGATAAAAGTGGATTGCAACCTACACCTATGCGCAACCCTATGCTAGTGCAAATACCTGGAGACAAAGCTAAAACCAACCTTTCTTGCAATGAGGTACCCATTGACATCAACGGGAAAACCTTTCATGCTGATCTAGTAGTACTGGGATCCCAAGGGATAGAAGTAGTACTTGGCATGAACTGGATGACCAAGTATAAGGGAGTTATAGACTGCACCAAGAAGTCCATTGCTATGACCAGTAGTGATGGTGAAGAAGTGACCTTTACCGCAACCAAGCCTTCTTCGAAAGTCCACTGCCACACAGGTATAGCCACACCTAAACTGGAAGAAGTACCTGTTGTATGTGAGTACCCGGATGTTTTTCCAGAAGAGTTACCCGGTATGCCCCCTGATCGGGATATCGAGTTTATTATTGAGTTAGTACCTGGAACCGGACCTATAGCACAGAAGCCTTACCGAATGAACCCGCAAGAGCTAGATGAGCTGAAGAAACAACTTGATGATATGTTGAGGAAAGGTCTGATTCGCCCTAGTGCTTCGCCATGGGGATCACCTGTCATTTTTGTGGATAAACGGGACGGTACCACTCGCTTATGTGTGGATTACCGCAAGTTGAATGATGTGACCATCAAGAACAAATACCCGTTACCCAAAATTGAGGACTTATTTGACCAGATGAATGGGGCTAGAATTTTCTCGAAGATTGATCTTCGCACCGGTTATCATCAGTTGAAGGTGCGTGAGACCGATATTCCGAAGACTGCCTTTATCACCCGTTACGGATTGTATGAGTACACCGTGATGTCGTTTGGTCTGACCAATGCCCCTGCCTATTTCATGAATCTCATGAATAAGGTATTCATGGATTATCTGGACAAGTTTGTCGTAGTGTTTATTGACGATATTCTGATTTATTCCAAGAATGAAAAAGAACACGAAGAACATTTGAGAATTGTGCTCGAAACACTTCGTAAGCATCAGCTGTATGCTAAGTTCAGTAAGTGTCAGTTTTGGCTTAGGGAAGTCGGATTTCTTGGACATGTGGTATCTGAAGGAGGAATTTCTGTGGATCCTGCTCTAATTCGGGCCATATTGGAGCGTGCTGCCCCAACCAATCAGACGGAAGTCCGATCATTTCTGGGTTTAGCAGGATATTACCGCAAGTTTGTTGAGGGATTCTCGAGCATTGCTCGACCACTCACTCAATTGCTCAGGAAGGACCATAAGTTTGTATGGACGGATAAGTGTGAAAAGAGTTTTCAAGAATTGAAGAACCGACTGGTGTCTGCTCCGGTTCTCACTATGCCGGACGTCACCAAGAGTTTCGATGTTTACTGTGATGCTTCTAAGCTTGGTCTTGGAAGTGTTCTCATGCAAGAAGGGAAAGTCATATCTTATATATCCCGCCAGTTGAGACCACATGAGTTGAACTACCCCACGCATGATTTAGAGCTTGCCGCAGTTGTTCATGCTCTCAAGGCATGGCGACATTTTCTTATGGGTAAAAGGTGTGAAATATATACTGATCATAAGAGTCTGAAGTATATCTTCACTCAGCGTGAGCTTAACATGAGGCAACGCCGCTGGATTGAGCTCATTAAAGATTATGATCTAAGTATCCACTACCATCCAGGCAAAGCAAATGTAGTTGCCGATGCTCTTAGCCGAGAGCCTGTTTCTTTGAATTCAATGATCAAAATTAGGCAACCGGAGTTATGGAAAGAACTTGAACAACTTGGTATTGAAGTGGTCAGCTATGGTATGCTGGATACCATGGAAGTTAAACCCACTCTGGTTGATCAGATCAAAGAAGCTCAACAAGGCCAAAAGAGTATTGAGGGAATCAAGAACCGTATGAAGCGGGAAGAGGTACCTGGATTTACTATTGATTCCGAGGGAGTATTGTGGTATAAAGGTCGCATTTGTGTTCCTTCCGAGTCTGAGCTGAAACAGACCATTCTGGCAGAAGCTCACGATTCTTTGTATTCTATCCATCCCGGAGGAACCAAGATGTACCAAGATTTGAAGGAGAGATTTTGGTGGCATGGAATGAAGCGAGAGATTGCTTTGTTTGTAGCCAAATGTTCTGTGTGTCAGCAAGTGAAAGCTGAGCACCAGCGCCCTGCTGGATTGTTGCAACCCTTGCAAGTGCCAAGCTGGAAATGGGATGAAGTTGGGATGGACTTCATTACTGGACTTCCAAAGTCTAGCCGTGGTCATGATGCCATATGGGTTGTTGTGGACAGACTCACTAAAGTTGCTCACTTTATTCCTGTCCGAACCACTCACAGTGGAAACCAGCTTGCTGATCTTTACATTTCACGGGTTGTTAGTCTGCATGGAATCCCTGAGAGGATTGTGTCTGATCGAGGAAGTCAGTTCACTTCTCGATTTTGGAAAAAATTACACGAAGCCCTTGGAACCAAACTAGCCTTTAGCACAGC
Source organism: Poa pratensis (assembly GCA_947311845.1). NCBI lineage: Eukaryota > Viridiplantae > Streptophyta > Magnoliopsida > Poales > Poaceae > Poa > Poa pratensis. The sequence goes on along the minus strand of CAMZMU010000058.1, from coordinate 32,254,857 downwards.
CTATCACCCACAGACTGGAGGACAAACAGAGCGTGTGAACCAAATTCTGGAAGACATCCTCCGTGCTTGTGTTTTGTCTTATGGAGCCAAGTGGGAAGACTGTCTGCCTTTCGCAGAGTTTTCTTACAACAACAGCTACCAGTCTAGTTTGAAAATGGCCCCTTTTGAAGCCCTGTATGGACGCAGATGTCGTACACCTCTGAATTGGTCTGAGTCTGGTGACAGTCAGATTTTTGGTGTAGACACTTTGCGTGCTGCGGAGGAACAAGTCCAGCTTATTCGTGATCATCTCAAGGCAGCTCAATCTCGCCAAAAGAGTTACGCAGACTCGAAGCGTCGTGATGTATCTTTCCGTGTTGGAGATTTCGTATATCTTCGAGTCACACCACTCAAAGGGATGCAGCGTTTTCATGTCAAGGGAAAGCTTGCACCCCGGTATATTGGCCCTTTCAAGATCTTAGCCCGTCGTGGTGAAGTGTCTTATCAGCTTGAATTGCCGGAAGAGCTGTCAGATTTTCATGATGTTTTTCATGTGTCGTTGCTCCGGAAATGTCTTCATGTACCCGAGAAGAATCTCACCTACCAAGATGTCGACTTCAGGACCATTGACCTGAACCAAGACCTAACCTACCGTGACAGACCCCTACGCGTTCTCGAGGAGAATGTGCGTGTGACCAGGAAGCGTGCTATTAAATTCCTCAAGATTCAGTGGACGAATCATTCTGAGGAAGAAGCTACCTGGGAACGTGAAGAAGATATCAGGAAGGAGTTCCCTGATTTTCTTAATGCTTAGACCTGCGAATCTCGGGACGAGATTCTTTTAAGGGGGGAAGATCTGTCACACCCCCATTTTTAATCCCCCGTTTTTATTTTTAGCCTTTTGTAGAATATAAGTGAGACTCCAAATTATGAACCTATGTGTGAACCCACTTGTGCTTGTACTCTTGATCATCCATGTGTGAAATATTAGTGCTTGTGGTTTGTGCAAAACAAATTTTTAGAATTTTCTAATTAGGTTTTTATTTTCTGAAATCTGTTAAGACTTGCTGTTTTGGACATGTTATTTTATGTGGTTAAAATGTGCAATTATGGAAAATTTGAGTTTGGAGATGATCTATGGTGTGTGGACATTGGTTCCATGCCCTTGGATCACCTTTTGTACCTTTGGAACCCCTAGATACATGCATGTTTATATGGCTAAAGATTAAGACAGAAAACAGAAAAAAACAGAAAAACAGAAAAGTCAGAAACAGTCAGAGAGTAGCCCACTTACCAGCATGTTTCCCTGCCCTTAAACATTTTTCAAAAATGGACCAAAAATATTAAATGGAAGTATTCAACCTGGAGATCATTTACCAATTTAAATTTTTCCATTTGGACTTGATTTGCTAGGTGAATCAAGCAGCAACTTTTGCTATGTGTTAACTGCTCCAACACTTAGCAGTTTTTCAGAAAACTGAATTTTTCTGAAACTGTTCGGGGTCGATTTTGGGAGCACGTTTTTGTGATGATTTTGGACAAACCAGAGGGAGCAACCTTGTCCACTACTCTCCCCTATGTCCCTACTTCCTAGCCATGCCATTGGTGGGCATTTTGGAGGTCAACTAGGAGCAGGGAAGTGGAGCCGTGGAGGTGACCTGGGAGACGACCGTGGCAGGGAGAGAGCTGCCCGTTTCTCCACTCTCCTTCGCGTCCTTGCCCTGCCAGCACACGCCCGTCCGTGGAAACATAAGTTGACGAGCAGAGGCAGCCTGGGGCCGGCGTTTGCGTGCACACGACACACCACTCCGCCCCTCCGTTGACCCCGAGAGGGCAATCATCACCTTCTCGTGATCTTAAGCCACCCAGAGCTCTCCTCGCCACCCACCGCACACACCACCCGCACACGCCCCACCACTCGATCATCCTCGCTCGCTCTCTGTGAGCGAGGCGAGGGAAAATCTCGCCGGAAACCAGAGCGAGATCGGTTTGAAGGTTGCCGCCGTTCCACTGCTCCTTTATCCACCATCTCTGCACCCTCTCACCCCCTAGCACCTGGAACACGCCCCTGACATGGTTTGAGGGACGTTTGCTTGCAGGAGCGCCGCCGCCATCCTCGACGCCGTCCCGGACCTTGTGCTCGCCGGAGCCGTGCCGTGGCGTCGTTGCTGCCTCCGCTTCCACCCCTGCACTGCCTCGAGCTCACGCGACTTCCCCGACCCCGCGCCACCGCCCTACGTCGCCCCTAGGTGAGAAAACCCGAGCTCGAGCTCGCTCCCGTGTCGCCGTGGAGAGAGAGAGAGGAGTGAGGACGACGACGACGCACAGCCGTCGATCTCGAGATCGACGGATCTGTTTAAACGGCGAACCGTTCCCGCGTCCGCGCCACTCGCCGCACCTAAATGGGCCAATTTCGGCCGTTGTTGGGCTCGCCCAGCAGTTTCGGCCCACGCGCCGTTTTTTTTTCTTTTCCAGTGTTTGCTGTTTTTAAAAATAGCAGAAACTTTGCTCTCTGGTTTAATTCGTTTTAAAATAGGAAAACATCAAATAAAATCAAACCAAAAATCTGGGTAGCACCACTGCAAGTTCTTAAACACACCCAACTTGCAGATCTTCATTTTGGTTATTATTTTTGGAGAAATAAAATGTGAGGCAGTAGTACTGGTTCTCACTAAAACTTAAATAACTTTTTTTCTAAGGATCACAAAAATGCAAACTCAACTGTTTTGGAAAGCTCTAAGTGTTACCTAGCAGTAGAACTTGGCTTTGCTTGCTAAAGATCAACCCAATTAAAATGGCATGTGTGTTTGTAAATGTCCAGTAGGCTATTCTAGGATTTTTGGAAATTATTTGGTGATGATTTTTGAAGTAAATCCAATTGTGTTGGCTTGTATATGTTTAGGAGTACCTAATCCTATCTTGGTGTGATTTATTGAGCTGTAGATTTAATTGGGTGAGCAAAACTAGATTTTATGCTTTTCTGATAATAATTATTTATAGTTTTATTTAGTTTTATAATATGTGTTAGTATTCTTTTTGTGATTTCTAGCATGTGTAGGTTTGATATTCTCTGTTATGAGTGTGTTAGATCTTATAAACAGCATGTTAGAAAAATATTAGTGTTTCATATGTTTGTTAGGAAATATTGTCTCTAGTATGTTTTTCCTAGAATTTTTCCTAGATTTAAGAATTATTTGAGTATGAAATCATTTGTGTGACATGATTTTAGAATATGTTGGTTGTATATCAGTAGCAAGTCATGTTGCTACTGGTTGGTTAGCATGTCACCATTGTTTGGACATTACTTAGTTTTAGCAAAGCATGTTTAGCTAGAATTATATTCTAGAAAATATTTGTGACTCACTAGTATGGATAGATTCTTATCTAGCTTGTGTTTAGGTGATTTTTGTAAATGACCAGAGGCTAAATGACCTCTTGATGCCTTGGGTTGATAGTGGAACACCCACTGATCCCATTGCATTTTGGTTTGAGAGTAAGATTCTCAAAACTAGAGCATAGCTCTATTAGTTTCTTTTTCAACTAGAAGTGTGTGGTAGATTTCTATTTTGAAAAGTAGGTGATTGTTGTGTGATAATGTTTGCTTGCTGTATGTGATGCTTGTTGTTAGTATGTACCTCTAGTTGGTACTGATTGGTGGTTACTTTCTTTTGCGACGCTAGAACCCGAGGAAGAAGCTGCTGAGGAGGCCTATTGTCAATCCTGTTTATTTCAGGGACAAGACTTTGACCAGTACCAAGGCAAGCTCCCAAATGCTTGCTACTATACTTATCATTATATCATGCATGATTTACTTCTGAAGTTTTACAAAAACTTGGAAAAACAAAACTATTTTTGATATGGCCATTACTACTAGTGTTATTATAAATTATTACATTGCCATTAGTTACAACTTGGTGTTACCAAGCCCTTAGCCACCATATGGAATATTTACCACCACAAGTTAATAATTTTGAAGTCCCTAAGTGGACACCCCTAAAAGTGTGTTTTCGAAAAACAAAGGTTTTAAAAGAAAAACCCGGGAAAGGTGGGACCTTGTCCACGGGAGGATTGTGAAGAAGATGTTTTGGAAATGTTTTTCGAAAACGACACATAGACTAGTCTTGTGCCTGACAGCCCTACCGTACAACCACATCACTCAAAATGGGCACGGGCTTAATGGAAGCTTGTTTGTGTTAGTGTGAGACTTTACCTCAATTGGCTAGAAGGGGTTAAAGTCCCCGGAACCGAATGCTGGATATGGGCATACAAAGTGTGGACTGCGAGTGCCACCGGCAAGCAACAGTGGGTCTCCTGCCATGGCGGTGTGATGTCTAGGGGCAACCGGATCGATACGGCTAGCTCACTCGGTGCCGGGGAGAACAAACCCACTGAAGAGGTAATCGCATACTAGCATAGACATAGTGGAAGTTATGATCGGTTATCTGATGTTCGCATACTGTCGCGGGCAGTCCGTGGTGTTCACGGCAGATGTACCGGATGGTGTGGTGAAAGTGTACAAACTCTGCAGAGTCAAAACTATTCGAATAGCCGCGTCCGCGGTCATGGACAGCTGAATGGTCAATGTCGTCTAGCATTGTGTCGATGTTTTTAAAAAGGAGGTTTTGGAAAGGAGTGTACCTGGGAGGTACTGGAAAGGCGGATTAAGTACCTGGGAGGTGCTGATGATGGAAACCTGATGAGTGTTTTCCAAGAAGTTTTGCAAAGAAAAATCTGCTCTTCTCTTCAATATTCTTTGCGAAAACTTATCTTTTGAAGTATCTTTTTCAATAAAGATATAGAGATGTTAATCAACCATGATGAATCTTTCATCCATCATGGGTAGTGAACCCTAATTACAGCCTACCCATTCCACCATATAAGCATGAGTGCATCTTATAAGCTTCATTCGGGATGTCTTGCGAGTACAATCAAATGTACTCATATTGGTTTCGTCCCTGGCTATTGTCTTAGCCAGACTTTGAGGAGCAGCCTCAGGAGGAGTTCTACGGGGAGGAGTACTACCCCGACGACCCTGCGAACTAGGAACGTTTCCCGGTCAGCAGCCTGTAGGTTAAGGCATGACTTGGGCTCTATCACGTTGTGTGTTAATGTCTTCCGCTGTGTTATGAGTAGTTTGTCGGCCCTGCGTGGCTGTTGAATAAGGCGTGGTCATGTGCCCCCTTTGTGTACGACCTTAAGTATTCGTGTAATGGATGATGTAATCTGTGTACCAACTTAAGTATGTTGTTCACGACTGTTGATCTTGGGATCGTGAATGTATGCATACTGGAGGTCTCAGACTGCCGGTTTGGGGTCCCCACAGTTGGGCCTCCAAGAGCAGAGGTTTGTAGAACAGCAGCAAGTTTCCCTTAAGTGAATCACCCAAGGTTTATCGAACTCAGGGAGGTAGAGGTCAAAGATATCCCTCTCAAGCAACCCTGCAATTAAGATACAAGAAGTCTCTTGTGTCCCCAACACACCCAATACACTTGTCAGGTGTATAGGTGCACTAGTTCGGCGAAGAGATAGTGAAATACAAGTAATATGGATGATTATAAGTGGTAATTGCAATCTGAAATAAAAATGGCAGCAAGCAAACATGTAGCAGAACTTGTTGTAAACGGTGTTTCAATGCTTAGAAACAAGGCCTAGGGATCATACTTTCACTAGTGGACACTCTCAACAATAATAATATAATTGAATACATAGATATTTCCTCTTCACTATGCTACTCTGAATTATTCTCTCGTTGGATAACGAACACCAATCCACTGCGTAGGGCTATAACAGCACACCTTAAAGTCGCATTCCACATCTAGGGAACCCCACACTGTCAACTTGAGCGCCCTAAATAGTACTAGACAAACACCGCAATTTCATAGAGACATCCAACGCAAATAATAACTCATGATAAGTATTCCTGTTATCTTTAGCCTAAGAGCCACACACGGGGCGCACACTGTCAACTTCGCACCGTGGGACAAAGGTGACTCCGGAGATTACATTAATAAAACCACTTGAGTAGCATATAAGATAATGAAGAGTAACATCTATGGATTCAACTAGATTACAAAGCTCATGATCACATAAAGATCACACCATGGGAGAGAGAGATAAACCACATAGCTACCGGTAGAGCCCTCAGCCCCGAGGGAGAACTACTCCCTCCTCATCATGGGAGGCAGCAACGGCGATGATGGAGGCGGTGGCGTCGATGGAGATGGCTCCGGGGGCAATTCCCCGTCCCGGCAAGGTGCCGAAACAGAGATTTCTGTCCCCCGAATTAGGGTTTCGGATGGCGGCGGAGCTCTGGAACTTTTCTGGGGAAATCGTCGATTCTTCTGTGAGTTTTAGGTCAGGGGCAATATATAGTCCAAAGGGCGTCGCGAGACGGTGCACGAGGTGGCGACACCACCCCTGGGGGCGGCCAAGGCCCAAACGCGCCGAGGCATGGTGTGGAGGCTGTGGGCCTCCCCCAGACTTGTCCTTCTGGCTCCCTGAGTCTTCTGGCATTTTAGAATTTCTGTAATTTTTTCAGATTTTTCTGAGCACTTCCATTTTTGGACCTTTTCTGCAATGCACAGACATAATAAACAGAAACTGGCACTGTGGCATCTTGTTAATAGGTTAGTCCAATAAATGTCATAATATGATATAAAGTGCATATAAAACATGTGGCAATTGATATAAAACATGCATGGAACATCAAAAATTATAGATACGTTTGAGACGTATCACACACGTGTATTAATGTTTCCGCTTAATACAGTTATAGCATGGTATAAATCGTATTATGAACAATCGAGATATGACAAATAAAATATCTTTATTAATTGCCTCTAGGGCATATCTCTTTCAGTCTCCTACTTGCACTAGAGTACAATTTAATCTAGATTACAACTTGGTAAAAGCCTAACACCTATAGCATCTTGGTGTTGTTCATGCTTGTCTCGTGGAAGAGGCTTCGTCAGCGGATCTGCAACATTCAGATCCGTATGTACTTTGCAAATCTTTACGTCGCCTTGCTTGACATACTGTCTTATCACATGGCCGCGGACCGCACTGATGGCGCAGTTCAAGGCAGACCTGGTCCTCGTCGATGAGCTATTTGCCCTAGAGAGACAGATCAAGGAGGAGGACTCCGACTTCGAGTGGACATCCGACGAGGAGGAGGAGGAGGAGGAGGACCAGACCGGCGCCTCCGGTTCCGCTCTCGCTCCCGGTGCAATGACGACCAAGCAGGTGCCTCCAGATCCGCTCCCGCTGCCAAAGACCACGCCAGCGCCTCCGGGTCCGCCCCCGAGCTCATTGTGATCTGCAACGTCTCCGACGAGTAGTTTCTTTACGTGATCTATGTAGTTTGTACATAGGAGACGGTTGCGTACACTGCAGGTTCATTGTAGTAATTTGTTAATGGGGGTATGGCTGCGGCACACCAGAAATATATGGTTGTCCGAACGTGTCCGCAAACGGGGGTATGACTGCGGCGGATTGGGATTCAGTGACATGCCCATGGCATGTCACCACGTAACTGGCGGCCTTCTATCCACCGTTCACTCTCCATCCAACCGTGGAGATTAGCCCAAAAGTTGAAGTCAAAATTCAAACAATTCAGAAAATTTTGAAGAAAACTATAGTAGATCGTATATGGTCTGATTTATATTATGAGAAAGTTTCGCTTCATTTGGATAATTTTGGTTAATTTTTAAATAGCTTTTCATACTTTAAACTTTAAAAGCTATTAAACCATAAACGAGTGATCCAAATGAAATTGAACTTTCTCAGAATACAAAATGAACCATATACGATTTACTAGAATTTTTCATTTTTTTTCTAAAATGTTTAAATTTTGACTTCAACTTTTGGGTTAATCTCATCCATTGGATGGAGAGTGAAGGGTGAATGGAAGGCTCCAGTTACGTGGAGACATGCCACGGGCATGTCACTGAATCCCAGTCCGACTGCGGCACACTAGAAATAGGGGCTGTCTGAATGTGTCCGCAGACATATAGGGGCAGCTTTTGCCCATTCCGGTCGGAGATGCTTCAATTAGGAAACCCTGAACTTGTAGAGCTTAGGTAAATCAAAATTCAGTTTGCCGAAATTCCAAGTCAAAATGTTCAAAGGTTCAAAATAGACCGGGATTCGAAATTTCAATGTGCCGATATCAGGTATTGCAAGTTTGGGGTTCGATTTAGCTAAGCTCTACAAGTACAGGGTTTGTTTTGGACTTTTTCACTTCAATTAACACAGGTTCTAAACTGCGGTTGGACCGAGAAAGGAGTAGCGATACATACGCCAGAGTGGTCACACAATAAACGCCAGTGCTTTGACGGGAGACCGGTTCCCACGGTCATTGGATGTGTGCAGCACGTCACGCACTCGTGCCAGAAACGCACAACACATGAACCCCGATTACCACACGTCCACATGATGGCAGATCAAAGCCCAACAATTTCCCTCACCCCCTCCAACAGTGTTACATTTCTTTGCTCAAGATAAAGACTGTTCTATGACCATGCACATGTCACGAGATGCCAAGTAAATCATGCATTCGGAACTCGGAAGGCTAAATAACTTTGGTCACAATGAAACAACCAGGATGCTGAGCCAGCAGTCAGTAGATATCCAATCGAGAAACAAAGAACGGCAGCTAACTTTATATGCTGGAACCATTACATCATCAGTTGTGACAGCATCCTTCATCAGTGATAAACACGCGTTACAGCAATAAGAACTTTACCCTAAACAGTCGGTAGATTTCTCAGGATCGCAGATTTGTAGTCTCGCAAAATAGTCTTTCCTCCTCCTTTTTTACACCTAAACAACTTGTACAGGACGCCTATCTTCTCTGCAGCGGCACGAGGTAAATGAACAAACTCTCGGAGCCAAACCCTGACATGACTATAGGCTCAAACTACAAAATGTACAAAGTTCCGAGTACAACATGATTATTTATTTTTCTAACTTGGCTTGCAGCAGCCTAAAGCAAGCAGCAGAAGGTAGATCTGGGTAGCCATGGTTAGCTGTACATGGTCATTTCTATGCCATTACGAAGGATAATGTGACTGAAGTCCAATCCTTCTCTCTGGATTTAGAGTGCATAAAATTAGTTAAAAAGTACAGCAGAAGATGGATAAAGCAGTAGAAATGCAGGGAACTGGTGTATTTTAATGATGCAGCAAAGGTTGAACACTGAAGCTTACCACCAGCAGCAACTAGTTTTTCTACTCGAGCAACAATGTGCTTCCCATATGTATATTTCTTCAGCGCATTTAGGTGAACCTTTATTCGTGAGAGAATCAACTCTCTCTGCTGATCATCACATGTCTCTAGTACTTTCTGTACAACATAGTTACCAAATTGATCCTTCATCATGGCCTGCACAGGTTATGGGTAGAGGTCTCAGATAGTTGAACACCTCTTCATATTAAGACGATTTTAGGGAATAAGCTATAAAATTTGCCAAACTACAAATGTGCATTCCGAATACAAAAAACGTGACACACCATGAATCGATACAATTGTGTCATACTCGTATTCATTATATCACAGTCTTATCTTTATGCAAATTTAATGAAACTTGCAGATTTCTAGATGTGTTCTCGCATATACATGTTAGATATTCTGGATTTCTGGATTTCTTGAAAAAAGCTGGATTTTCGTGGTGACTACTCAGATAAAATCTTGAAAACTGCTAGCAAAAAAAAAATCAGTCTGTGAGCGACCGGGTGGCAGCTGCTATGCTAATCACATCACTATACGAGGGTGTGTCCAAACTAGTTTATATATGCTGAAGTAATACTCATTAACTTTAAATGTACATTGATTTCCCCCAATTGCCCCTATTTAAAAAGGGTACACTTCATAGATTCGTATGAAACTCTAATCCATAAAGCTATTGAACACTGATCGAACAAAAAGATCATAGGAAAACCTGGAGAGGCTCATTTTCATCAGTAGTTCCAAGCATTTCGTTTATGATAACTTCCCGCTCTGAAGGGCCTCCGAATGTTAAGCACTTCTCAATAACATTTGAGGCAAATTTCTGTTGGCTCATCTGAATGATCTGTCCAGCTAGCTTTTCAATAATGAAAGATCGCTCATGAGGCTTCCCATGCTGCATAACATGCTGCAAAAAATAACACATCATCTATGTTAAAAGAATTGCAAACGAAATACAGAATATAGTACCAAAGTAGTCTACCATGAAGGAGATGACTCATCATAAACTTAAGTAAGCTCTTAGGTTGGAGTTGCACATCATATTTTCAGTGTATATCAGTTGATTGACGATGAAGAGAAATCATGATTAATGAACTACTTGGTAGAGTTTGTCATATTAAGTCATTCACTTTAATTTCTAATCAAGCCCAACACATAACATTCTATGTGCTTTACTTGCAACACCAGCAGAAACAATGGTGAATTTATTCTTCACAAATTAGCGAGATATCATCATATTTCAGTCCAACAGGGTGGATTAATGCATATGTGCTTTTTCCCTAAATACATGACATCCTGGATATCAACACTTCACTAGTCGTCAAAAGGTATTAGGTATGAATATCACAAGAAGTCCACTTAAATAATATTTCAGAACAATTAGAGTAACATGATCAGCAGATCAGGCAGCACAAACAGTTGTATCACTGTATGGTTCTACATGCACGACTAGACCAAAATCATGCTTCACAAGAAAAGGTGGTAAAAAGTCAAAATTGTCAGCATATGCAAGGGCTAAGATGTCCAATTTTATTACTTGCAGGAATTACTCTTATTACACCAAAAATTACATTTTTGGACAGCATACAACAGGTACCATACAATTGATTTTACAAGTCAATTTAGGCAATATTAGTTGGAACATTCTTTAATGGCATACCTCGCCTGCAATTAACATTTCATTATCTTTAATTCAAGAGAGTCAGTGGTTGAGTTTCCACATTCTGGCATCAAATTATACTACATAGGATATTTATCTTATATTCTTATGTACGGTTCAGAGCTAACCTACGGTCAACTATCATAGAAGTGATATATAGATTAATCTAAATTTATACAAGGTCAATGAGCTAAGCAAAGCTGCTGAAAAAATATCAGAATGCCATGTCAAGCCTGATATCAGTTCGAAAATTCATAATATGTAACAAACCTGGACAACATAATTTCCATATTGGTCTTGCGCCAACATGCATACAGATTGCAATATTTCCTCCATAACAATTTGCTGTGTTTTTGGATCAGCGCAATGCTCCAGCACTCTCTGAGAAAAGAAAAAAAATCATGAGTATACCTATGATAAAACGGCGACCCGTGGCAAATATCAATGAGTTGGAGCATACCACCCAATGTATCATTGACATAATTTTCTCAAGATAAAATTACGGGTAGAAGAATTGTGTTAGTTCAGAATTCAAAGATCAACCTGTATGACTCTGCAGCCATAGGGGTGGGTGGACAGTGGAACAACTTGACCATAGAATGTCGAGATAATAAACTGAACCGAATCTTCCGGTATACATTCAATACATTTCTGGATAACATGATTTCCATTTTGATCACGCACGCATCTCATGATATGACCATCAAGCTCAGTAACCATTTTTGTCTTCTGGTCCAGGTCAACCACCTCTATTGCCTGCAGTGATGTGCATATGCATAAGCCTGAGTCAGCAATCCTAAAAGATCTTTTCTATTTCTTTGAAATAAAATAATTCGTGGAACGTGGAAAAAAATATGAACTATGTATTACCTTTTGGATAACTCGGCAGCCATACATCTGAAGGCTGAGAGCTAATACATGCCCAAATAGTTGATCAGCCAACTCCCTGCGTTGTACAGAGCTCCCATGCTCAAAAAACTGAATAAAAAAATACAGAAGTAAGTCATGTCATAATCACGAATTAAAATTAAGAAGATGCTACAAATTGAAGAAATAATTTAGCTTTCCCAATCTCAAGTGAGCAGCTCCAGGGTCTCTGTAATAAATACCTTCTGCACTACATAGTTCCCAAAGACATCAGTCATCAATGCGAGAGCATGAGGCATGATTTCCTCAAAAACCATGTTCTTTTCCTCAAGTGTCGCGGTTTCAAGTTTTTGCTGTATGAAACGACTTCCATACTGGTCACCGCTGCATAATCGAAGCAAACATCAGATGAGAATTTATAATGCGTCACTAACTAAATATTAGTACACGAAGCATCATCATTACTGTGAAGGATTGGCGCACAAACAAGATGTGTTCAGTGCGTTACAACTGAACACACAATTTTGGAAACGCGAAAGATGCAATGTATTATGATTTCAGTTTTTTACCTTAACATGTCAACTTGTGCAGACAATAAGGTCGCAGACTGCTTTTGAAAGACAGCAATATTTACGAATCTCACTAGAAGAACTACACTCCTTCCATTTCTAATCCACAATTTGAAGCTCTAATTGGTGTGCTAGCGTGGATATTTAATATCTTTCAAATATTTGAGTGCTTAGAGGTGACAACAAAGAGAGATGACACCAGGCTGGCATATATTCCCACAACCCCTCCCCCAGCCCAAGATTCCCCGAGACCCGTAGCTCCTTCCTCGAATGATCTCACGAGAATGGTGAGGCCTGGTCCATGCCAATACCACTAAGCGATTCCCTCTCCCCTGTGCATTTGGGACCAAAGGATCAACGCCGAACGTGCGCAAGTGCCTTAGTTGCATCTCGCAGCCAGTAACCGAGTCTAGGCTCAACACCCTGTGATGAGGCTCCTTGCTATGGTGGTGCTCGGTGTGGCAGAGGTGTGGGGAGCAAGTGTGAGTACACAGAAAACCACCTGTGGCCACTCTCCATGGTCAAGGGTGGTGAGAAGAGGTTAGAGGAGGAAGGAGAAAGTTAAGAACAATGGGAGGAGACGTAAAACCATGTTGCCATGTGGGCAGGATCTGAGATTAGAGGGTAAGACATAACTGGCAAAAGAGTGGCAAATCATGGTATAGGATGGGAGGGGGTATTTTGTGAAGTGATATTATATAGATGGCCATATTATGTAGTACCTATTAGTTATCGATTAAAGTAAACATCAGCATTGCAGAAGTATTAAGTGACCACGCATACCTGAACTCTACCACATTCCCCGCAATCTCAGCAAGGTCAAAACTTCTGGCCTTATTGCTTTTAAATTCATCCAAAAGTGAAGATGGAAAGTTATCACTCATGTAGCCGCTTGGATCACCATTCCAACCACTCAAGCTTCTCATGTTAGTAGGAAACCTCATATTCCGCTCACCGAGCCTAAATGGACTACGAGGACCTGATGGGGAAGCAACAGGACTTCCCAAAGGGCTTGCAGGATATGCCATACCCATGCCATAAGCGGAACTGCCATAATAACCCTGATTTGAGGCTGCTGATTTACCAAGAACTGGCATTCCATATTGCTGCTGTTGAAGCAAAGCTTCAACATAGGCTTTCTGAACTGGTGTTAAATCAGCATATGAACTACCCATGAAACCTCTTTCCAAGGAAGGATCGCTGCATTTGGCTGCTCCTTGTGCTGTATATTGAGCTGCCTTCAAGTACTGGGCATAAAACGGATCAGAGAGAGGTGACTGAAGACCAGTGGCAGTTTGATTACTGGACCTACCAAGGTTATGCAGATCAGATAGACTTAAGGTAGGCGGCGATAAAATATTGCTACCAAAGTTTCTTGAATCTGACCCAAGCGACCCTATAGCGGATGCAGCAGGTGCACTTTCAAACACATGAGACATGCTACCTGAACCCATATAATTCATCATTGCAGAGTTGAAACCTGGACTGAGTGGATATCCACCAAGCCCATAGTTAAAAAATGCTGGATTTATTCCCTCAAGATTCTGATGTTGAGCAGGAGAACCACCAGGGGTTGCATTAGAAGATGGTGGCGACTTCTGATATGAACGTGCGGAAAGAGTGGAAGACCTCTGTAGCTCCCCATGTCCATCAAACCGTGTGTCGGTGGAATTTCTTAAGTCTGCTAGATCAGTGCCATTAGTATTAACAACAGCAAATGAAGAATTTGATGGTTGTGACATTGATGGTATACCCATATATTCAGCACCCGCTTCCAACATCACAGAATGCTGCCTACTGTTGACTTGAGCAGCTTGCGGGGCAAAAGACAAATTATGGTGGTCGCTTGTCTCTCTTTGATACGTTGATTGACTAATGTTGCCATTGTCGTTCAAAGTACCACCTTTAGATAAGTTCATGCTAGATAGTGCAGTTAAAACATCATCAGGCTCAAGTGCTTTTGAGGAAACTGTGTTAAATGATGCTGATGATGAATTTAGTCTCTTCTCATTAGAACCAACCCTAACGCCAACAGGTGGAAGGCCAGGGCTAGGAACCCTAGGGACATAATGAGGATCTGGCGTAGCCTTCCTTGAAGCCGATGAACCCAGAACAGAAGCAAAAGTTTGAGATGCAGATGCATTAATATTGGAAAGACCGCTGACACTTTGCCCATTTCCAACAGAGTGACGTGCATCCAAAGTTTCGTTATGCGTAGAGTATTGGTTCTCAGAATAATTAAGTGGCTCCTGGTTGTCAAGAAATGAATTGCGACTCGTTGCACGAGATGGGTGCTCTGAAGTAGGTGTTCTGTGACCAAGGTTATCCTGAAATAATGCAAAATAAACTAAATCAGTTGTCCCAGGAAACAAAGTACGCCACAAGAAATAGGTAAATTATGGTACTAAAATTATGTGGAAAAATGCTACTGATGTTATGGGGATAAATGACACTGCTGGAGTATCAACTGCCAAAGAGAAATAATATCTCGCTTACAGCAGAAAAAGGAAATGGATCACAGTTGTAAAATGCATATTTCTATATACATATGGAAGTTGTTAAAGTTCAATCAAAAGCAGAAAGGAAACTGAACGCCCACTCATCCTCATTGGTCATGCCAAAAAGAAATATGTCAATACCAGATACGAAACTTTCTTGACAGCTGAATCACACAGAAATGTCATTAGTCAAGTGCACACATATCAAAGATAACGTTCTACGAGTTACAGAATGTCATGAGACAGTTGTTGTAACTTCTAAGACATGCCATACTACAGTACATAGACCAAATTTCACAGGATTGTGTAAACTACAAAACCCACAGCACTTTCTGTTATGGGATTTGCACCACCTAACTTGTCCTGTCCATCCCACACATGCCTTCACATGTAGGTGCCCAAACTTGCGCAGGCTTGGGAATGGCTAGTGCTTGACTATTGGAACAAAGGGAGGGGAATCTAAATCCCAAAAGTATACGATATATAGTAAGCAAACAACATACATGACATGATAAACCACCAGATAAACCTCGACTAAGAATCTATGACAACAAATAGCAACCTTAGCAGCACCAACTGTGACTAACCTGAAGCATATCGGCAAAGCTGCGTTGGCGTCCTAGTGATAACCCAATGAGCCCATCACCTCCTCTATCCACCCAATCTCCAGCACCGCCCACGCCATTCCTTGCATCGTCTACCCGATCACCAGGATTCTGCGGGAACAGCGACATCCCCTGTCCAGCCTCCTCTTGCACGGCCTTCCTCCGGTCCCCAATCCCACCGACTACCCCTGCCTTCAACCGCTGTGTTGACCGCCAGTCCTCTTTTGTTAGAACCGGCGGTGGCAGCCTTGGGTTAAGATTGCCGTGGGAGTAGTAGTACGAAAGGTAGGCTGGGTCAGCCCGGAGCTCCTCCTCCGATAGGAGTCCACCATGTCCGTTCGATTCCTCGGCATCAGGAACGGGGGCGGCAGCCCGGGTCGCCTCGCCACCGCCGCGGAGGAGGCCGCTGATGGCGTTTAGCGAACCCTCTATGGTCGGCGGCGCAGACCCGCTTCGGAATATGCTGGACCCCCGCTCCCTCTGGCCGGACTCCTCACCTCGCCGCTGCACTGCGCCGCCATCGGCACGGAGCAGCGCCTCAAACTCGTCATCCTCCCCCACGCCGCCCATCTCCTGACGCATCGCCACAGGGCTCTCGCTGAGCATTCCACCAACCCTGGAACAAAACCCATCAAAGCACGCAAAATAAACAACAGAAATGGAAAGCTCGTGCGAAAGACGCGCCGCCGATTACCGTTGGTTGCGAAAAGGGGAAGCCGCTCTCTCCGCAGGCCCGCACCAGGCAGCCAGAGCAACCACGGCTCAGCAACAAGAACCGGCAGCCCTCACGACCCCCCGGGCCAAAGCACCAGCGAATCGCGCGTCCCGAGCCCGATCGGGGCAGTGGCGGCCATTTCCAACCCAGACGCTTTTGGGGATTCGGGAGATCGAGCCAGCGAGGCGCTATTGCGGGGTGACCGGGCTCAGACCGGGTTCCGATCGGCCGGCGATTTCGCCATTTCCGGGAAAGCTTCGCGACGAGAAGGGGATTGGAGGAGGGAGAGAGCACACAGTAAAGCAGGAGCACAGTCAGGCACGGAGGCCGAGGAAGGAGACGGCGGAATGATAAGCACGAGCTCCGCCGGCAAGCCCAGCCGTCCGATCGAGGAACGGGCGGACGAGATCGTCCGCGCTCGAAGAACCCTCTAGGGTTTTATGACTTTTATTATTATCGCGGCCTCTGGCGCATGAGTTACTCCTCTCTGATCCGCGGGCCCCGAGCCAGGACTCACCTGTAATTTACGAGGGAGATTAAGGTGTAAAGTGCGATCGTTTTGCAGTGGTAATATTTTCTTGAGAACCGGGTTCGTAGGTGGAGTAGTCCTTAAATTTCTCTTTATTTGGGTCGCGGGTCGGGTCCACGTAGTTAAATATAGCAGAAAGTGGGGCCGGAGCACGTGCGGATGTGAGCCCCTAGATTGGTTTGTGCAACCCCATGGACGGGGCGGAGTGGAGCAGTTGGCGATGGTGACTCGGATAGATAAACTTTGGAGAAAAAATAATGGCGACGTGCTTCCGTTCATGGGAGCTAATTCTGGATAAGTCCTTGAAGAGACCATGTGATTTTCCAACAAGAGGAAGGTTTCATGTGTTGTTTCGCATTTGTTAATAGGATCTGGATTAGAGTAGGAGTGCTCATTCTACTATATATAAAAGATGGTGGGATCCCAGCCTTCTCCAGCCCTCCACGTCGCGGAGCAACCAGGACCGTCCGATACGCGAAATCGACGGCCGAGATGCGCCCACGTCGTCCCCAAACCCGCCCAGTACTATAGCTGCGATTTTTGACCAACCACAGAACGCCACGTCGCTCCGGTCACCGGCCGGTCGCCCCCGTCGCAGACGGTCACCCTCCTGCACGATTTTTGACGCGCGCAATTTGCAGAAAACGCCCGCGGAAGGACCTTTTCGTAATTTGCGAAAACGCCGGGGACTTCCTTGCAAAATTTCACGCGAGCCCCCCTTCTTCTCCTTTTCTCTCCCGCGACCGTCGCGTCGCCGGCGGCGCCGCCGCGCTCCCCCGCCGTTCCACTGCTCCCCGACCAGATCCACGGCCCCGGCGACCTGCGCCGTCAGCCGCTCTCCCTCCTCGCCGGTCGCCGCTTCCCGGAACAGCGTACACGCACCGGAATCGCCGCCGCCGTGCACGGGTCCCTCCGCCGCGTCCACGCGCTTCCGGCGCCGTTCCGGCGACCCAGAAGGGGCGGCGCCGCCCCCTCCCGCCTCCCCGCGTTCGGCCGCGTCTAGCGCGCCCACGCGCGCGTCCAGGAGCGCCGCCGGCAAGGTCCACGCAGCCGCGGCCGGGGCGGCCAGATCCGCTGCCCCTGTGACGTCAGCATGACATCACAGGGGCCCACCTGTCATTTTTTTGGAAAAAAAATTCAAAAAAATTGTAAATAATACAAAACAACAACTTTAAATATGTCCACATTTAATATTACAAAAAAAAAGATAGCCCAAACTATCCATACGATTTTAAAACAATTCTAAATATTCAAAAAAAAATGCCCAAATTTTCGAATTCGAATTTTGCCCACACACGCGCGGCATTGCCGCGCTCCAATGTCAATTACAAAAAATTCAAAGAATGCATATCTTTAAAACAACAATTATAAAAAAAGTTGAAATTCAAAAAAAAAAATGCTTGCCTTCCAAGCTACCCTTCAAAATAATACAAACAATATAACAACAATTATAGGAAAAACAGCAAAACTTATAAATTTCAATCTATAATTCAAAATAATAATTATAAAAGTATTCAAATTCAAAAAATTCATACATACAAAACTCTAATGCAAAATAAAACAAACAGCATATAAGAAAAACTTAGTTTAAAAATTTCCAAATTATCAAGCTTACCACACAAAGAACCACGTCACAGGGGACTCACCATGTCAAAAAAAAATTCTTTTTCTTTTATTAGTCCAAAATATATCCACATGATTTTGGAGAAAAAATTACATAGTGCAAAACAATTTATTTCTTAATCCCAAAGTATATCCATATGATTTTGGAGAAAAAAAACTATATAATGCAAACCAATAATTTAAAAATGCCCACATTTTTTGTTTACTGAAAAAAATAACCTAAACAATCCATATGATTTTAGATAATTATAAATAATACAAACCAATAATTTTTATATGAACAAATTCTTTTTGGAAATTCAAATATGTGACAAACAAAATAATCTTTTTTCCCCCTTCCTGTCTTCTTTTCCTAATTTCAAAAAACTTTTGCAAGTTTTCAAATTCATTTCATATTCAATTCGGACCAAACTTAAAATTTATGTAACAATCAAAATAATCATTACATATATTTTGGAACTTTTTCCTAAATATTAGAAACCTTGCAATTTCAAAATACACACAAACAAAATATATAAAAAAAATGAAAATGCTAGGGAAAAAAACTGCCAACTATTTTCCACACAAAACAAATAAGTTTTCAAAATTCAAATATGTAACAACCAAAATAATCCATACTTTGCAACCTTTTCAAAATGGTTGCAAGACTTGAAAATTTTAACTTACACAACAACAAAATATAAAAATGTATCACAATGCTAGGGGAAAACACTGTGAACCTGCTCATTTCGACTATTACAAATTCAACTATTACAAATTCAAATATTTCGACGTCCCATACGACTTCAGAACCTGCTCATTTCGTAAACACTAAAACAAAATTCAAATTTCAAAAAAATTCCACATTATTCATTTCGTAAAATCTATATTCGAGCATTCTAACTCGAATTTCAAATTTACCTATTCCAACATTTCAAATGCCTTCCAAATATGATCATTTTTCGTAAACATTAAAATAATACAAATATGAATACATTTCAATACGTCAAATTTTCACAATCTCAACAATCTTTTAGGCGCAAACTTTCCGAATTCAAATAATACTCATATTCCATCACGATTTTTTTAAAACATATTCGAAAATAAATTACAATCCACGGGCGCGGCGTAGCCCGCACATAGTCCCCTAGTCGGATATAAATTTGCCATGGTGATGTATTCATAAACTACAAGAGCATGCTTTTCATGTCACGTCGGTGATAAATTAATGTATATATTATTTTGTACTGTATCAAGCAACCCACTATCCCACATCATCAGGGCCTTTGGCAACACATGACTTGAAAGAAAATCATACACGAGACATCCATTTAACAATATTTAGGGCCTTTGGCAACAATAACTACATGAAAATCACAAAAACAAAATTGCACCAACATAAGAGTACTCAAAATCCACACAAGAAGGGCAAATTTGAACAATTATAGCCAGCAATACACCGAGATACATGAGAGTCTCACATTACCAGACTGCAACAATACGAGGTGAAATGTGTCAAACAAGTGCAAGGAAGCAAACCACCTTTTCTTCTAGCATGAAAAACTCACAGCTTAGAAATTCATTCTCCTTTACTATTTTTTAGACTTCGTTTCATGGTTCGTTGTTTGGTTCTAGTAAGAATCAATTAAAGTATTAGTTATGAGAAAAACTGACATCACATGCCAAAGGGGTGTGTAATTTTGCTTACAGTTTAGTGTCTTGCCAAAGTTACTAGAGTCAAATTTGATTATATGGATGCAACAAATACATTCTTAAACTCTACTTATTTGCCATTTCCCAAAGCACTAAGTAAAAAATTCACCGATAGCGTTGTATGAGATTCAGACAGAGATATTTGTAGTGATGGACAGTGAGTAGATTCATACTTTAAACCTAACCTAAGGTCTGTAACTACTCAATATGGAGAACTTCAATATACGAGAAAGGAGAGAGATGTACTACCGGGGAGGATTTTACAATAAAATAGTTAGACTCTATGAGGAAACATAAGTACTCCCTCCATCCCAAAATACAAGGCGCCCTTTAATTTCGCTGGTCAACGAAGTCCAACTTTGACCATGATTTGTACTTATAATATGATCACAAAATTATTATAAAAAATATGAAATGAAAGAATTTTGCAAGACAAATCCAACGATACCATTTATACATTCTAGATCCACATAATTTATTATATATTAACGGTCAAAGTTGAGCACCGAAAACCAGCACAAAAATAGCGCGCCTTATATTTTGAGACGGAGGAAGTATTTGATTATTAGAAGTATCGTTGGCATGCCTTAGGAAGCAAACCTTACTTCTCCAACCAGAATCATAGCCTGACTACGTAACATATCCTACCTCCTCTTCCTTGCCGAAGAGTTTTGACTAGTCGACAAGCCGAAGTCGTAGAATTAGGTTCCAAGGGAGGGTGGGAGAGGCCAGTGGCGAAGTTACGACAAGAGCAGCATGGGCCATGGGTCGCCCAAGAATTTTGACTAACAAAGTCGAGCCATGTAAGAACAAAGAGGGAGGAGGTGCATGGTCGTGGTACTGTTTTCGAGGAGGAGACCAAGCGAGAGAGGAGAGGCACGGCCGCACGGCATCATCTGCTAGAAGTCAGGGTGGCGAAAGAGGTAGTCTGGTGGACACAATTATGCTAGCTTGCGTGTGTGGCCGAACCGACGGCTAAGATCACTCGACTCTTCATCCAACAGTCATGAAAGGGTAGCAGGATCCAACCACAGCTCGTCGTTCATAGGGAGATTAGAGATCAGGTATCTAAATGCGCGAAAGAAAGAAACTTTGCTGCCGACTGGATTTATTAATTTAAAGTCGGGTTTCATAACATTTTGTCTAGAAAAGGGAACGAAGAATTCATGATTGTTTGTTAGGGAAAGACAGAAAACTTGTATGGATGAGCAGGTGCAGCATGATTTTTTTTTTTTTTTTTTGAGAATCCGGGTGCAGTATGAAGTGAAAAAATAAAGGCTAGAAATAGTGGGCTCGAATGGAACATTGCGCGTGGTCGCTATGACAGGCCCAAGAACTTCAAATACGGCCCATGCTGCAAACACGTGCGTTCTTGCTTGGGAGAAAAACCCATTCCGATTCCTAATCCGACACCGAGCAGCTCGCGTGTGTCGTGGATCAACACGTGATGGATCATGAATCTTCGCCGGAAAAGGGATCCGAATCCTACCCGAACATGAAGAGGACAGTTTTCGGAAAACAAACAGACGTGCAGCCCATATAATCCATCCACACTTGGCAGGGATCCACCTTGTCGGGGCTATCCCGGGGTAGGGTCAAGGTATGGTATAAATTATGTCTAAGAGTGGACCGAGGTACAGTGAAACCGAGATAAGCAGGCCCAGAAGGGGTCGGGATATGATGTTGGTGCAAACCGATATATGCTGACCGACATACCCAGGCTCAGAAGGGGCCGGGATATGATGTTGGTGCTGACCGACATATGCTGACTGACATAACCAGGCCCAGAAGGGGCCGGGATATGATGCTGGTACAAACCGACATATATTGACCGACATATGAATGTCGGTATCTTCGTGTCTTCTCTTATGTGCAGGGGAGGATAACCAAGGAAGGGGAATCCGGCATATCCATGCCGGGTTAAAGTGAAGAGGCGCCTTATGCCGGTTGGAAGTCAATGCAAAGGTCACATCCCGCCTGACACGGGAGCATGGCAGGTGTCATGGCGCGGGTACGAGGTGACCGGTCACACCTACCGCTGACCACGGGCGTACCTCGGAACAGAGCACGAGGCATGGGCAGGCCACGTCCTGTCTGTGGCAGAGGACACAATCATGACCGAGGTGCTGATGCAGACGCGCATGGCTACAGTGCCGGTACGGAGATAAGACCGTTGCTCGGGCTAGGCTATAAAAAGAGCCCTTCCCCCTCCTGCGTGAGGGACGACGACGAGGAGGACGGGCATAGAGATATTTTCCCCCATAGCTTCCTTCTTCTTCCTTAGTGCATCGCCATAGCAGTGAACCTACAGCTCGGGGAGCACCTTTATATTCTTGAGATCCCGGTGTATTGAGACAGACAGGCAGGAGTAGGGGTTTTACCTCCTCACGAGGGCCCTGAACCTGGGTAGATCGTGTGTGTGTTTGTGTCTTCCGTGTGCGCTCCTTAGCGCGCTATCCCTCCCCGGTTCCACCAGCGTCCATCGGCCCCAACTTAAGCCATCCTATGGTATCTGCCGTGATACCACCACGACAGTTGGCGCCCACCGTGGGGCCAGCAGCGGCGCTGGCTGGTGTGTTTATCCGGACGGGTTCCATCATCGCTTCCGGCGAGCGCGTGGTCAGTGGACTTGTCCACAGATTCGGCTCGCTGAACTTCATCAGCGACAACGCGGGTTGCTTCGGTAGCAGGCCGCTATCGAGGAACGGCTGCCTCGTCACCTTCGGGACGTACGAAGTCTACGTCGCCACCGAGTTTGTCTGCAGGTACCCCGAGCAGGTGCTTGTAGCCGAGGATCCTCCTGTTGTCTGTGCGGCTCGCGGCCGGCGTACCGCTCGCCCCGGGAGCTGCGCAGAGGTCATGATGACCGGCTCCACGGGTGGTGCCGGCAAAGGAGAAACCGGCAAAGGAGATGCCGGCAAACCTGCTGCCAAGACCAACAGATCGGCGAAATTGCCGCTGGAGAGGAGGGAGAACCTCCTCGACCAGGCCGGTACATCCCAGGTACCGGTCAGGCCGGTTCCTCTCGAGGATATGATCGAGAAGCTGGCTGTGCCGTTAGCTACCGGTACATACGCTGCCCTGACGGAGGCCGAGTTGGAGTCGCATCGTCAGAACCTGCATCAGGAGGCTCTCGCGATGTCCCAGATAAGGAGATAATTCGAGATAACCTTCCGTGAGTATAACAAAGCTCATGGTTTAACTCCGATAGCTACTCATCCTAGTCGCATAGAGGATGTGCGTAAAAGGGGTAGAGGCCTCAATGTCGAGATTGCTAGAGATGGTAGATCAAGTTCTAGTAAAACTCCTAGTCACATGTCGGCTGAAAAGCCCAAATATAGTTCCCCTGCTAAGACTCTTAGAGCTGCCGAGGCAGCAAGAGCCGAGTTATCTGGTTTATCCGGAGAAGCTCTTCGCAAGCAACAAGACCAGGTTAATGAGCTAGTAGGTGTTGCTGTGCGGCAAAATGAGGCCTATCTCAAGGCTAACACAGCTGCATGTGGGTCCCAGATTGTTCACTCGGCTAAGGCAGACAGTGGAGGATCTAAGGGGCAAGCTTCATCACCGCACGTCGGTGGAGATCGTGACCGGAGTGTAAACTCCGGTAAAAACAAGCAGATACAGACGTATGATCCGACATATGCCGGAAAACAGTTAGCCAGGCAATGCAGTGCCGGCCGGGGTAAAAGCAATCCCGGTCCGGGCGATCCAGATGCCAGAAAAGTTAACTCGGCTGGCCGAGGTTATCCACCTAGGTATCCGACACGCAATCCTGCCCGGCAGCAGCAAAATATCGAGCATGTTCAGCAGCCACAAGGTGGTGACCATGTGGCTAACCGTTATGATGATGGTTACTCGGCTATGAAGAGAGCCGGGTATCAGAGATATGAAGGTGCACTGGGATCCCGGTTGGGACCTCGCTAGTTGTCGGCGAATGATGCACGCTACAAGTTGGACAGGATCTTTATGTCCGAGATGCTGGAAGAGCAAGGCCCACCTGGCCCTGCATGCTTTGGACCTCGGATCATGAGGGAGCCACCGGTGCCGCACTTTCAATTGAACCGGGGCGCAAAGACATATGACGGCAGTACTAAGCCGGAAGACTGGCTGACAGATTATGTGTCGGCAGTAGATATCGCGGGAGGAAACCGTCGATGGGCGGTAAGGTATATCCCGCAAATGTTGGAAGGGCCAGCCCGGATCTGGCTGAACAACTTGCGAGAGAGCAGCGTTGACTGCTGGCTGGACTTTGAAGAAGCCTTCGTTAGCAATTTCTCCAGCACATACAAGAGGCCGAATCGTCCTCAGCAGCTTGCCATGTGCAAGCAAAGGGATGATGAAACTGACCGGGACTACTTGACCCGGTGGAGTACTGTTCGTAATTCCTGTGAAGGAGTTGTTGAAGCACAGGCCATTTCATGGTTTGCTCATGGGTGCCGACACGGCTCCATGCTCTGGCAGAAGTTGCAAAGGGAGATGCCGGCCACCTTGGCCGAGACAATCCGGATTGCGGATAGCTATGCACTGGGTGATCCGATGCAGCCCTTGCTGAACTCGGTGGAACCGAGTAGAAGATACCCGGTCAACAATGGACCCGGACCAGCCAGGCGAGGTGACCGCCAGGATTTCGGGATCAAGAGGAGAGAGGACCGGCCGGATTATCGGTATGGTTCAAATCAAGTTGCTGTAGTTGATCAAGATCAGCCAGCTGCCGGCAATAGCCAGCGTCTGAGGAACAATGGTCCTGCATGGGGCCAAAACCAGGATGGGAAGAGACCGTGGAGTGACCAGAGGAAGCCATTAATGTAACAGACCGATTTTCAGAGTTTTCAAAAACTTTTATCTAAAAATGAGGACTAGAAAATTTCGTTTTGTTAATTAAAACTTAATTCGATTTTTCATAGACATGAAGCTTCAAAATGAATTAACACCGAGTTTTATAAATCTTTGTTTTATTTTTCCTTTCAAGTTTGATCGTATTTTCTTGGCTTCGGCATATTAAGATAATCGCCTCTGGATTTATTTTTGTTTTCATAAATTCATCTGGTGTTTTTCGGCGTTTTAAAGCATTTTTCTGGATTTCCCCTACAAGAAGAATCTATTTCATTCCTTTCATATGTTTGGAATTAATTTTCCATTGTCCTTCTTATTAATCTGGTTTCGATTTACTAATTTCTTTTTCTCTCCAAAATTCCATAGCCATGCACGTGCATGCAAGCCTTGGCTGCACCATCACGTTATTAGCTCCTCTTTCCTTGTGTCTTCCTCCCTTTTCCTTTTCTTTTTCTATACTGATGCTACACTAGCTGACTAGTACATGAACGGATCGATCCTCTTTTCTTTTCTTTCCTTGCACCTGTACATGAACCAGCACCGATGGTTTTTCTTTCTTTTCTTTCCTTCCTTTTCTTTACCGATCCAGCAGCCCAGCCAAACCTAGCTAGGGAGCCCTGCTCGTTCTCGCTTGCACGCACGGCCACTGGCCAGGCTTCTCAACACGCCCAGTCCAGCGAAACATGTGCTGCTTCCTCTTCCTTCTCCAGCACGCACGCACACAGTCAGCTGAAACGGCAGCACCAGAAACTGCCGCTGCCGTTGCCTCTTATGCTCTTTATTCGGACCATCAATTTCCTATCCTGCTGCATCCTGCCTCCGGCAAGAAACGCCAGTCGCACTTGAAACTACTGCGTCAATTCTATTTACGCCAGCATTCATTTTCCAGTCCGCTCTGGCACTGCTTCCTTTTCATGCACGCACACATGCCAAACGCGAGTCAGCCACATCGCTCTGCCGCCTAGCCCCTGTCCATAGAAAGCACTGAGTCGATCTCTACTTACTCTTCTTTTCCATCTCGAGCCACCAGCACAATCCCTACCTCTCCCATCGATCAAATGCTCTTCAATCTGGCATTCATGTTTTATTCCGTAGCCTCACAACAATCACAATGACTCCCTCTACGAACACCTTAGCTATCCTATTCTCTCATTTTTCCATCTCGCTCCACCACCCAGCCCCAACTCGTCCGCACCATCCAAGCTCATGGAGCTTCGATACAGACCACCGTTGGACGCAGCCCCGTTCCCGACGACTCCGGCTACCACAAGCCGAACTGCTGCACCAACAAGGCCATGAGGAGGAGGAGAACCGATCCAGGTGACCAGAAGGTCGAGCCGTTGATCGCAGCCGACGAATTCTGCAACTCGATCTGCTCTGTTCATCGACTTCGTCGGATGAGTTCGTCGCGTATGGTGAGAATCCTATCAATTCCTTTTAACCGTAGTCTCATATCATGTAGCACTACATCCTAGACAATCTTTGACAGCCCATCTATTCCATTCTCCCCATAGACTCTTAACCATGTCATCCCATATAGACATCGTTATGCCATCTCCATTTTTGCCACAATTTCGTGAGATCCTTCGGTGTCACTTTATCCAACTTATCTACAGGAGTCCATATGAGAAAACGGATCTTCAATCCGACCATCGGAGAGAAAACACCATTGATGCCAATTCATTAAATAGCGACATTGCTATGCAAATCTTTCTCTGTACATCTGTACACTTCGATCTAATCATGTGAAAGTATCTAGATGACTTTAGGAACCATTTGGTGGATTTGTATTGTAAATACATTGGGTAGAATTAAAGTTAGGCTTTAATATATGATATTGATTTATATGCTTGATTCTCTGTGTGATTTGTTTGTCCTAGTTAAATCACATGTGTAGGAGTTCTATGTAATTTCTATGTATTATTTTGTGACTTGTTTAGATAGTTGCTTGTGTTCAAATAATAGGTTTATTATTATAAACTGATTTGCTTGTGTTGGTTTTAACTATTTAGTATATTGGTTTCGACTAGCTAGTATAGTCATATATTGTGATGTTGATCCATGCTTAATATTTTATTCATATATGAATTGTTACTAGTAGTTTGACTGGTTAAATGCATGTTTATGTATGAGTTTTGTTTCGTAATAGTTTATTACTTGTTTAGTATTGTGAACCAAGTTAGTACGGTATACTATGATGTCATTCTTTGTTTCCTATTGTTTGCTTAATAGCTCATGCATAGACTTAGTTGTTAGATTCATGATATAATTAGCTCATCGTGTTATTGCACGTGTGTTTCGCCTAGTTTCTCATCCATGCTTAGCTATCTTTGTTTCTTATGTATCATTTGTTATATGAAGCTTAGTTATATCAGTTCTAGTAGCATATCTTTCTGCTAGGATGTATGTTAAGGCCTTGCATGTATGTGTAGCTATATATGATCTAACTTCATGTCACATTGCGACTGCTTAGTTCTTTGTGTTATGTTTATGAATGTTTAGATTATTTTCATATTAGCATTGCATGTTATACACTGCTTTGTCTCTATGTATGCAAGCATACTTTTAGTTGTTGACTAGATAATATTACCTTTGAGTGGTTGTTGGTTCTAGAAGTATATAGTGTTGCATACATGTATGTTACATTGCTAGTTGTGTGTTACTTGTTGTAGTATATCATCTCGTGCTTATGGTAGTTTGTATGCCACTTAGTTGTGCATGATAATATCGTATCGTTGTGTATATGCTTGTGAGCATGCGTGTGATCTTGTAGTGTATACTTGTATGCTTTGCCATCTCATGCTAGTAATGTTAAGCTTAATT
Organism: Poa pratensis; assembly: GCA_947311845.1. Classification (NCBI taxonomy): domain Eukaryota; kingdom Viridiplantae; phylum Streptophyta; class Magnoliopsida; order Poales; family Poaceae; genus Poa; species Poa pratensis. The sequence continues at coordinate 32,227,239 of CAMZMU010000058.1, read as the reverse complement.
GTTATTTGGTTATTATGCTGTTGTATCTCCCAAATGTAGAAGACTTGTATATCATTCGTGATTAGTCTCATATAGTGTTATATATGTTATGACCTTTGCTTAGTATATAATATGCTTTGTTCATATATGCTTGTGATGGTATTCTTGTTATTAAATGTATCTATATATGTTTATTGTTGATGGCATATGTTAGTTTGATATCTTGCTATGGCATGATTCATATGTTTTACATGTTGTTACGCCTTGTTTAGTTCTTAGCTTATTATCGCTGAATTATAGCATGGTTGTAGTTGTTTATTGTTTATGTTACTCTCATGTGTTTAGTTGTGGAGCTATATGGTTCGCAAGTGTAATGTGTGTTTCAGCTGTATCAAATTTCGCTTGCAATTGTTGTCGTTTTATATATGATGATGTTTACCTTAGCTCTTGTTTTGCTTATATGCTTATGTTAGCATGCTAAATAGTCCTAGCTACTGTTTATATTACTAGTATGACAGGTGTTGGTTTGATTATTGCAAACTAGTATGATATGGTTTGTTGATATGTCTTGTTTACATGTTTGCTAAGTATCTAGTTTTTCTATTGTTTATATGTTATTGAGTTTATCGGGTTACACGGGTACGACCAACTATGTTATAGCCCCTATGTTGGGTTTGTAGACAGTATAGTAAGATCTACATGTATCTCTTTATGACGACATTCTAGTATGATAATCTATCCACATATCTAATCCTAGCTCTTTATCTTGATAATCTATCCTAGCATCCTATCCATGCCATTTGATTCATATCTGAGTTGTCACAACTCACTTTCACAATTCTATCAAGTTGTTCTATATTCTTCTCCCACTACTACTCCATGCATTCTCATTTGTATTTCATTTGGATTTGGTAATTATTGCTCTGGTATTTTTTTTTTGACACATCCAAACCTCCGTATATTCAGCCGTCCACATACACCGTACACAGACATAAAACAAAGAAAATACAGTACGAAGGGGAGAAGGACCCAGAAGCTTCGAACACTTCACCACCACCGTCGCCGGAGACGAGGGAGACCAGCCGCCGTCTTGCCGCTGCCAGGGAAGACTTTGCCCTATAAGAGACGCCGCCGTGTCCGTCCGCCGCGCCGCGGCGGAGCTGTTGTCGATGAACGACCCGGGCGAGCGCCCCCCGCGCCCTCCGATCCACCTTGCCTCAGCCGCCGTCGTCGCCGTTGTCGGAGGAAGAAGAAGAGTTCGACGAGCCCACGGATCCATCCGCGGCCCCAGCCACCAGATCCGTCGCCTCGGATCCAGCCTGGGGTCGGGGAAGACGCGCACGGCAGCCCCCAGGGGCTGCGAGCACGAAGGAGACGGCTGCTCCACGGCGAGGCTCCGAAGAACACCGCCGGCGAAGGGGAGGAGCGCCGCCACCAAAACCACCACCACCAGCCGCACTCCCGCCTCCAGAGCGCCGCCGGCAAAGAGCTCAACCAGCCCTACACTATGTACACACCGAGATCCGGCGTTCCCCCACCCTCCCGCTGCCGGAGCAGCCGGCGGAGGGGAGGAAACGGCCGGATCTGCGGCGGCGAGGTGGGTTGACCGAGCGGGTTTCAAGAAATCGCCTCTCCTCTCGGGACGAAGGGGAGGAAAAGGGGGGAATTTCCCTTATTCGGGGTGAGTGTTCTATTGCTCTGGTATTTATTTGGTTGCCATTTGCTATCGTTACGACGAGTAGGGAGTGACGTGGTTGGACGGATATAATCAGCTTATTGAAGAACGTGGTTATAATCAGCTTACTGAAGAAGAATAATAAGAAGAAGATTCGTCAACGAAGGCATGCCCCCCCCCTCTCATGTTTTTATCCTATGTTTTTAAAAGGGGCATTATTTTATTGTTTTACAAATATGCATGCTATTTTATTCAAGTTACTGGCGTATTGATTGACACACCAGCCTGATCCGCTTGTCGCCTTATACTTGATACCCTGAGTAGAAATTATATAGTAATCATGTAGAGTAGAAATGCTTAGCCATGCTCAATATTTACTAGGATATCTTTATCTTGCCTCTTCGGAGGAATTGGTTGACCCTTGGGTCACAAACATCTTTCTGAACTTGATGAGCTCGTTGAGCTTGGCTGATAAGCCGTTGTTGCTTCCTCTACTCTACCTTCTACTCTGGGTGAAACTTACCATCTAAACATTGGCGCGGGCGACTGCTGGATCAACTGATGAAGGAGCGATTGGCTGCCCTTCACAAGCTGAAGGGGGCAATCCGTCGTCCGTGCCGCATAAGGGCCCTAATAAGTCTTGGATTTGAAGATTGTGACCACCGTACAACCACATGCTAATGGGCTCTGGCTGGGTCAAGTAAGTTAGTCAGCCTTTGATGTCGATGTCGTCGTACCGCAGATGGGGTGTCTGCCTACGGGAGAACCTTCGGCACAGATGGGGGGACCGGTTTGGGGACGTACTCTCAGTTCCGGCGCCATACCCGGTGGGCATGTCACATCTTTGGGGGATCTAGCTAAAAGACCTTGTCACGAATTCTCTATTGCTATGCTAGCGACGGCTGGTTGCAATTTGGCGAGTTTGTGACGTGTGGTGAAAGTGTACCACCTCTGCAGAGTGTAAAACTATTCGAATAGCCGTGTCCACGGTCATGGACGACACATGAATCTTTCTTGACATACAGGAACCCTGTTTTGCTACTTCCCTCTACCCCTATTCTGGAATTCTATGGAGAACGTGAGGTGTCGAGGACACTCACTTTGATGAGAAATACCACACTAAATACAAAACCTGTTTTCATCTAAAATCGTTTTTTATCAAAACTACTACATATGGTATTGCAAACAAAATTAGCTTTTATGCAAAAGAACCATATAGCCTTTCTTTGAAGCCACATGTAGCTATTATAGGTTTTGCATGAGGGGGCACGCTGAGTACATTATTATGTACTCATCGCATTGCTTTTGATAATTATTCAGATCACTACGAAGAAGAAGAAGACTACGACGATGCTTAAGAGTGAGGCCTCGTGGACTACATCGACTGCCTGTGGCTAGATGGAGTCACTTCGCATTTATATTTCCGCTGAGCTTTCTGATTGTAATAAATGTCACAAGACATTTCGCTATTGCTATTCAAACTATGTAATACTACTTTTTGAACGTTCTGCAATGGTATCATTTCGCTGTGTTGTCAACATTGATCTTGGGATTGACATGATTACACAGGGGGTCTGGAAGTGTAATTCCGGTCCTCACAGAAGTGGTATCAGAGCCGACGTCGACCTAGTCACGTGGCCTTAGTTAGAAATGGAAAGCCTTAGGAACTATTTGAAAATAAAATATGGACTACTTTTTTATATTCTCGTAGTCTCCTTCTTGACTATTGTTTTTCCTTGACTTATCTTATTCAACATCGTGTTTAATGCTTCTTTCCCAACAACTCTGTTAGTCTACAATTCCTGACCAAAATCCTGTTATGGAAGAACGAAGTCAATAACAATAAAAGAGAAGTCATTTGAAGAACTCAAGGAGTCAAGAAGCATCGACCACACTCTACAGTCTTCAATGTCGAAGATCGGGATCAAGACTTGTTGTGACCAAACAACATATAGGATAAGGTTGGAATAGACCCCTGGTAGCTATATAGTTCATATCGTTTAGATTTAAAAAGTTTTTGCTTGAGCAATGTCTGCACATTTTTGCCTTTGGCACCTTTTCATGTGCAGCATGCTAAAATCCTATGTAATTTCAAAGAAACTATATTTATTCTCGTGTTTGAAAAAAATCTTTGGGTTTATTCTCGTGTTTTATTCTTGGATAGCCCTCCCAAGCTAGGTTCTTTCACCCGTCTTATTCTTTCCCTCTTACCTATGAGCCCTTGGACACAAAACAAATAGTGAATATTGATGAGACCGATTACATGAAGCTCTCAAGACCCACTCGATGAAGGGAGAAGAATGTGTGCTACCTACATAGAAGTCCTTTTCCACCGTTAACAATAATATAGAAGGAAGAGGTGTGCATGTGAACTGTGAGGTGGAATGAGACACACTACCCGAGGAGATCCAAGTCATAAACGGGAGCAACAAAAACCCGGTGGCACAATAGTTAGCCATACCCCAAGGGAGTATCTTCATTCAACAACATTCTTCAGACGCACGAAGACTTCATACATTAAGTTCTAGCAAACCAAGCCCAACAGAAAAATAGTGACGCCTTCAACAGTTCAACATTGAAGAGAAGACTTGTTTGAGTGGTGGTGAAGAGAATCATAACCAATATTTGCCTCAACACGTGGAAGAAACGAAGACCGAACAAGGCGCTTTGTCACACATACTCAGCAATTCCCGAATTACAATTAGAAATGGCTATTCCATTACTACAAGAAATGTATGCCACTCCTATGGTAATGATGGATAGTTTGTGAATGCTTGTCCGAGAAAGAAAGCAATATCAATCTGAATTCATTTCAACCGTGAACATCAAAGTTCTCAAGACCCAAAGGTGGATGAATGCAATGCCAAGATGGTAGATAAGCATTGTTTCAGTCGTGGCAGCCTATGACAATTTGTGACCAATGGCCCATAAAAAAAAACTCAACGTTGAAGAAAGTTAACAAGGAGAATTATATATCACTTAGGGATTGTGTGAAGAATCACACGGTGTTGTATGAAAACCCCAACTAGATTTCTTTTAAGGGGGGTAGCACACATGTACCTGAAGCAACGAAAGATCAATTGTAGAAAAACTTCAGCCGGGCAACAATCAATGGTAAAGCCAACCATCCAAACCCCAATCTATAGTAAGCCCAAATCTCGGGGACGAGATTCTTTTAAGGGGGTAGAATTGTAACATACCGATTTTCAGAGTTTTCAAAAACTTTTATCTAAAAATGAGGACTAGAAAATTTCGTTTTGTTAATTAAAACTTAATTCGATTTTTCATAGACATGAAGCTTCAAAATGAATTAACACCGAGTTTTATAAATCTTTGTTTTATTTTTCCTTTCAAGTTTGATCGTATTTTCTTGGCTTCGGCATATTAAGATAATCGCCTCTGGATTTATTTTTGTTTTCATAAATTCATCTGGTGTTTTTCGGCGTTTTAAAGCATTTTTCTGGATTTCCCCTACAAGAAGAATCTATTTCATTCCTTTCATATGTTTGGAATTAATTTTCCATTGTCCTTCTTATTAATCTGGTTTCGATTTACTAATTTCTTTTTCTCTCCAAAATTCCATAGCCATGCACGTGCATGCAAGCCTTGGCTGCACCATCACGTTATTAGCTCCTCTTTCCTTGTGTCTTCCTCCCTTTTCCTTTTCTTTTTCTATACTGATGCTACACTAGCTGACTAGTACATGAACGGATCGATCCTCTTTTCTTTTCTTTCCTTGCACCTGTACATGAACCAGCACCGATGGTTTTTCTTTCTTTTCTTTCCTTCCTTTTCTTTACCGATCCAGCAGCCCAGCCAAACCTAGCTAGGGAGCCCTGCTCGTTCTCGCTTGCACGCACGGCCACTGGCCAGGCTTCTCAACACGCCCAGTCCAGCGAAACATGTGCTGCTTCCTCTTCCTTCTCCAGCACGCACGCACACAGTCAGCTGAAACGGCAGCACCAGAAACTGCCGCTGCCGTTGCCTCTTATGCTCTTTATTCGGACCATCAATTTCCTATCCTGCTGCATCCTGCCTCCGGCAAGAAACGCCAGTCGCACTTGAAACTACTGCGTCAATTCTATTTACGCCAGCATTCATTTTCCAGTCCGCTCTGGCACTGCTTCCTTTTCATGCACGCACACATGCCAAACGCGAGTCAGCCACATCGCTCTGCCGCCTAGCCCCTGTCCATAGAAAGCACTGAGTCGATCTCTACTTACTCTTCTTTTCCATCTCGAGCCACCAGCACAATCCCTACCTCTCCCATCGATCAAATGCTCTTCAATCTGGCATTCATGTTTTATTCCGTAGCCTCACAACAATCACAATGACTCCCTCTACGAACACCTTAGCTATCCTATTCTCTCATTTTTCCATCTCGCTCCACCACCCAGCCCCAACTCGTCCGCACCATCCAAGCTCATGGAGCTTCGATACAGACCACCGTTGGACGCAGCCCCGTTCCCGACGACTCCGGCTACCACAAGCCGAACTGCTGCACCAACAAGGCCATGAGGAGGAGGAGAACCGATCCAGGTGACCAGAAGGTCGAGCCGTTGATCGCAGCCGACGAATTCTGCAACTCGATCTGCTCTGTTCATCGACTTCGTCGGATGAGTTCGTCGCGTATGGTGAGAATCCTATCAATTCCTTTTAACCGTAGTCTCATATCATGTAGCACTACATCCTAGACAATCTTTGACAGCCCATCTATTCCATTCTCCCCATCGACTCTTAACCATGTCATCCCATATAGACATCGTTATGCCATCTCCATTTTTGCCACAATTTCGTGAGATCCTTCGGTGTCACTTTATCCAACTTATCTACAGGAGTCCATATGAGAAAACGGATCTTCAATCCGACCATCGGAGAGAAAACACCATTGATGCCAATTCATTAAATAGCGACATTGCTATGCAAATCTTTCTCTGTACATCTGTACACTTCGATCTAATCATGTGAAAGTATCTAGATGACTTTAGGAACCATTTGGTGGATTTGTATTGTAAATACATTGGGTAGAATTAAAGTTAGGCTTTAATATATGATATTGATTTATATGCTTGATTCTCTGTGTGATTTGTTTGTCCTAGTTAAATCACATGTGTAGGAGTTCTATGTAATTTCTATGTATTATTTTGTGACTTGTTTAGATAGTTGCTTGTGTTCAAATAATAGGTTTATTATTATAAACTGATTTGCTTGTGTTGGTTTTAACTATTTAGTATATTGGTTTCGACTAGCTAGTATAGTCATATATTGTGATGTTGATCCATGCTTAATATTTTATTCATATATGAATTGTTACTAGTAGTTTGACTGGTTAAATGCATGTTTATGTATGAGTTTTGTTTCGTAATAGTTTATTACTTGTTTAGTATTGTGAACCAAGTTAGTACGGTATACTATGATGTCATTCTTTGTTTCCTATTGTTTGCTTAATAGCTCATGCATAGACTTAGTTGTTAGATTCATGATATAATTAGCTCATCGTGTTATTGCACGTGTGTTTCGCCTAGTTTCTCATCCATGCTTAGCTATCTTTGTTTCTTATGTATCATTTGTTATATGAAGCTTAGTTATATCAGTTCTAGTAGCATATCTTTCTGCTAGGATGTATGTTAAGGCCTTGCATGTATGTGTAGCTATATATGATCTAACTTCATGTCACATTGCGACTGCTTAGTTCTTTGTGTTATGTTTATGAATGTTTAGATTATTTTCATATTAGCATTGCATGTTATACACTGCTTTGTCTCTATGTATGCAAGCATACTTTTAGTTGTTGACTAGATAATATTACCTTTGAGTGGTTGTTGGTTCTAGAAGTATATAGTGTTGCATACATGTATGTTACATTGCTAGTTGTGTGTTACTTGTTGTAGTATATCATCTCGTGCTTATGGTAGTTTGTATGCCACTTAGTTGTGCATGATAATATCGTATCGTTGTGTATATGCTTGTGAGCATGCGTGTGATCTTGTAGTGTATACTTGTATGCTTTGCCATCTCATGCTAGTAATGTTAAGCTTAATTGTTATTTGGTTATTATGCTGTTGTATCTCCCAAATGTAGAAGACTTGTATATCATTCGTGATTAGTCTCATATAGTGTTATATATGTTATGACCTTTGCTTAGTATATAATATGCTTTGTTCATATATGCTTGTGATGGTATTCTTGTTATTAAATGTATCTATATATGTTTATTGTTGATGGCATATGTTAGTTTGATATCTTGCTATGGCATGATTCATATGTTTTACATGTTGTTACGCCTTGTTTAGTTCTTAGCTTATTATCGCTGAATTATAGCATGGTTGTAGTTGTTTATTGTTTATGTTACTCTCATGTGTTTAGTTGTGGAGCTATATGGTTCGCAAGTGTAATGTGTGTTTCAGCTGTATCAAATTTCGCTTGCAATTGTTGTCGTTTTATATATGATGATGTTTACCTTAGCTCTTGTTTTGCTTATATGCTTATGTTAGCATGCTAAATAGTCCTAGCTACTGTTTATATTACTAGTATGACAGGTGTTGGTTTGATTATTGCAAACTAGTATGATATGGTTTGTTGATATGTCTTGTTTACATGTTTGCTAAGTATCTAGTTTTTCTATTGTTTATATGTTATTGAGTTTATCGGGTTACACGGGTACGACCAACTATGTTATAGCCCCTATGTTGGGTTTGTAGACAGTATAGTAAGATCTACATGTATCTCTTTATGACGACATTCTAGTATGATAATCTATCCACATATCTAATCCTAGCTCTTTATCTTGATAATCTATCCTAGCATCCTATCCATGCCATTTGATTCATATCTGAGTTGTCACAACTCACTTTCACAATTCTATCAAGTTGTTCTATATTCTTCTCCCACTACTACTCCATGCATTCTCATTTGTATTTCATTTGGATTTGGTAATTATTGCTCTGGTATTTATTTGGTTGCCATTTGCTATCGTTACGACGAGTAGGGAGTGACGTGGTTGGACGGATATAATCAGCTTATTGAAGAACGTGGTTATAATCAGCTTACTGAAGAAGAATAATAAGAAGAAGATTCGTCAACGAAGGCATGCCCCCCCCCTCTCATGTTTTTATCCTATGTTTTTAAAAAGGGGCATTATTTTATTGTTTTACAAATATGCATGCTATTTTATTCAAGTTACTGGCGTATTGATTGACACACCAGCCTGATCCGCTTGTCGCCTTATACTTGATACCCTGAGTAGAAATTATATAGTAATCATGTAGAGTAGAAATGCTTAGCCATGCTCAATATTTACTAGGATATCTTTATCTTGCCTCTTCGGAGGAATTGGTTGACCCTTGGGTCACAAACATCTTTCTGAACTTGATGAGCTCGTTGAGCTTGGCTGATAAGCCGTTGTTGCTTCCTCTACTCTACCTTCTACTCTGGGTGAAACTTACCATCTAAACATTGGCGCGGGCGACTGCTGGATCAACTGATGAAGGAGCGATTGGCTGCCCTTCACAAGCTGAAGGGGGCAATCCGTCGTCCGTGCCGCATAAGGGCCCTAATAAGTCTTGGATTTGAAGATTGTGACCACCGTACAACCACATGCTAATGGGCTCTGGCTGGGTCAAGTAAGTTAGTCAGCCTTTGATGTCGATGTCGCCGTACCGCAGATGGGGTGTCTGCCTACGGGAGAACCTTCGGCACAGATGGGGGACCGGTTTGGGGACGTACTCTCAGTTCCGGCGCCATACCCGGTGGGCATGTCACATCTTTGGGGGATCTAGCTAAAAGACCTTGTCACGAATTCTCTATTGCTATGCTAGCGACGGCTGGTTGCAATTTGGCGAGTTTGTGACGTGTGGTGAAAGTGTACCACCTCTGCAGAGTGTAAAACTATTCGAATAGCCGTGTCCACGGTCATGGACGACACATGAATCTTTCTTGACATACAGGAACCCTGTTTTGCTACTTCCCTCTACCCCTATTCTGGAATTCTATGGAGAACGTGAGGTGTCGAGGACACTCACTTTGATGAGAAATACCACACTAAATACAAAACCTGTTTTCATCTAAAATCGTTTTTTATCAAAACTACTACATATGGTATTGCAAACAAAATTAGCTTTTATGCAAAAGAACCATATAGCCTTTCTTTGAAGCCACATGTAGCTATTATAGGTTTTGCATGAGGGGCACGCTGAGTACATTATTATGTACTCATCGCATTGCTTTTGATAATTATTCAGATCACTACGAAGAAGAAGAAGACTACGACGATGCTTAAGAGTGAGGCCTCGTGGACTACATCGACTGCCTGTGCTAGATGGAGTCACTTCGCATTTATATTTCCGCTGAGCTTTCTGATTGTAATAAATGTCACAAGACATTTCGCTATTGCTATTCAAACTATGTAATACTACTTTTTGAACGTTCTGCAATGGTATCATTTCGCTGTGTTGTCAACATTGATCTTGGGATTGACATGATTACACAGGGGGTCTGGAAGTGTAATTCCGGTCCTCACAATTAACCTATGAGGCAATGCTGGATGGACCCTGCAGCTACCACACGCACGACCCGCGCAGGCCGGCTAATCATTCAACCCGGCAGTGCAGCTGGTATCAGCGCACGTTGAAGGAAGGGGGAGGATCCGGAGGAAATCAGATGGGTGCACCTCAGAGACTTCCAACGCTACCGCTCACTGGGGCAAACACTATTCCCTTGAATGCGCCTCCACCAAGGTTTGCAGCTCCGAGACCTGTGGATAACAGGAGAGGGCCAGAAAATGTTAACCAAGTGAATGTCGGAGGCAACAACAGCAATGCTGGTCCCAGCCGCCAGGGTGAATATTGCCAGGGTGAGTATAGAGAGGCTCATCAGAGCTATGTGGTCTTTGTGATCGACCAACTGACAAGCAGAGCCGGCACCGGCGTGCAATGGAGGTAAACGCGGTTATGCCGGCTGTGCCGAAGTATATGCACTGGTCTGATCAGGAGATCAGCTGGAGCATGAAGGACCATCCCCGGATCATGCCTAGCCCGGGAGGTTACGCTCTAGTGGTGGATCCGACATTCATGGGCCCACCATCAATGTCAGGTTCACCCGAGTTCTCATTGACAATGGGAGCAGCATCAACATCATGTACCGAGACACCATGGTGAAGATGGCATCTCGGCAAACATGTTGCAGCCGAGTCATACAACCTTTCACGGTATAGTGCCTGGTGTCTCATGTGCACCTATGGGCAAAATTTGGGTTGATGTGTTATTCGGCACCAAGGACAACTGCAGAACTGAGAGCATCCAATTCGAGGTGGTGGACCTCGAAAGTCCATACCATGCTTTGCTCGGTAGACCAGCGCTGGCCAAGTTCATGATATCTACCCATGTGGCTTACCTCAAGATGAAGCTGTCGGTCCTAATGGCATCATCACCATCTCGGGTGACTATAAGCGTTCCTTGGAGTGCGCCTCGGCTGGCTCTTGTCTGGCCGAGTCATTAATCATTGCTGCGGAGAAGAAGAGGATCCATGAAGTGGTGGCGCTGGCCCAGTCCGCGCAACTCGGTATGCCGGGTATGACTAACCCGGAGCAGAGTGCGGCATTCCAGGTGCCGAAGGACGAAGAAGATCAACGTCGACCCGGCGTTCCCAGAACGCAACGTCATCATTGGTACGGGTTGACCGAGAAATAGGAAGGCGAGCTCAGTCACTTCCTCCGTGAGAATCGGGATATCTTTGCATGGTCAAATCAGGACCTGCCAGGTGTTCCGAGGGAGTTGGCTGAGCACTCATTGTTCGTCAGACCGGATATGAAACCCGTGAAGCAACCTATGCGACGTCTCTCGGATGAGAGAGAAAGGTGATAGGCGATGAACTGGCCAGATTACTTGCATCTGGTTTCATCATGGAAGTGCTGCACCCGGACTGGTTGTCTAACCCGGTCCTGGTGGAAAAGAAAAAGGATGACCCGAACGTGGCCATTGTGTGGCGCATGTGTATTGATTTCACAAACTTGAACAAGGCATGTCCTAAGGATCCATTCCCGCTGCCTCGGATTGATCAAGTGATCGATTCCACAGCCGGGTGTGAGTTGTTATCCTTTGTGGATGCATATTCTGGTTTTCACCAGATACCGCTGAACCCTGCTGATCAAATGAAAACTGCTTTTATTACCCCTGTACGGGGCTTATTGCTATCGTGTCATGACATTTGGTTTGAGAAATGCTGGTGCTACTTACCAAAGATGTATGCAAAAATGCTTGCATGATCAAATAGGCAAAAATGTGCAGGTATATGTCGATGACATCGTCATCAAAACTAAGGAGAAATCCACTCTGATTGATGATCTCAGAGAAACATTCGCGAATCTAAGGAGATTCCGGATAAAACTTAACCCGGACAAATGTACATTTGGTGTGCCGCAGGCAAGTTACTCGGTTTCCTCGTGTCAAGCCGAGGTATCGAGGCAAATCCGACAAAGATCCGTGCTATTGAGAGCATGAGGTTGCCGAACAATCTCAAGGATGTGCAAAAGTTCACTGGTTGCTTGGCATCCTTAAGTCGGTTTGTTAGTAGGTTGGGAGAAAAGGCATTGCCTTTATACCAACTAATGAAGAAAAGTAACAAATTTGTGTGGACCCCGCAAGCGGATGCGGCGTTCACTGAGCTAAAAAAGATGTTGGCAACTGCGCCGATATTGGCCTCACCATTACCCAAAGAGCCGATGTTGCTCTACATTGCAGCCACAAACCGAGTTGTGAGTGTCGTAGTGGTAGTGGAGCGAGAAGAAGATGGCAAAACGTGCAGAGGCCGGTATATTATCTGAGCGAGGTGATCTCGTTGTCCAAGCAAAATTATCCTCACTACTAGAAAATGACATATGGCGTCTATATGGCGGTCAAGAAATTGAAACATTACTTTCAAGAGCATCCAATCACAGTGGTGTGTGTGAAGCTCCTATCTCGGAAATCATTGGTAACAAAGATGCAAGCGGCCGAGTAGCCAAATGGGCCATTGAGCTGGCTCCTTATACGCCACATTATGAAAGAAGAGATGCCATCAAATCTCAGGCACTGCCAGATTTCTTCGTGGATTGGGCCGAGATGCAATATGAGCCACCATTGCCTGACTCCAATTACTGGAGAATGCACTTTGACGGCTCCAAGACAAAAATTGGTTTAGGTGCCGGGGTAGTCCTTACCTCGCCAAAGCAGGATCAACTGAGATATGTGTTGCAGATTCATTTTGCGGCATCTAACAATGTGGCCGAGTATGAGGCACTTGTTCATGGGCTCAACGTGGCCAAGGAAATTGTATTCGCCGGATAGAATGCTTCGGAGACTCGGATCTGGTGGTACAGCAAACCTGGGAAATTGGGATGCTTTAGACGCCAACATGGCGTTATATCGGTTTCATGTCCAGAAGATCTCGGGGTTCTTTGAAGGTTGCGAGTTCAAGCATATACCTCGGGCAGAAAATGAAGCCGCCGATGTACTGTCCAAGCTAGGGTCATCTCGGGATCCAATCCACCCGGCATATCCTTGGAGCATCTGAGGAAGCCATCAATCAAACCATCGCCCGAGTCCGAGTCAATCTTTATCCCGGCGAAACCGGAATCTGATGCTGTTCCCATGGACGTCGATGTCGGTGCATTTGGGAGAACCCGGGGACTGCTTGGCAGAACCCGGGGACTGACCAATTGATGTCAGAGGAGGCAATGTCGGTTGAACCAATGGAGGTGGATGAACCGATCTTTCCTGTACGTCCGTGCCAGGATGGGCACAGCCTATAATGTCGTATATGATAGATGGGATCTGCCAGATGATGAAGCCGAGGCCAGGCGAGTGCAAAGAAGATCCAAAGCATACACCATCATCAACAGAGAGTTGTATAAGAGAAGTGCAACCACAGTTGCTACAACGTTGTGTTGAACCGGAGGAAGGGCAAGAGATGCTCCTGGAAATTCATCAAGGAGAATGTGGTCATCATGCTTGCTCAAGAGCCTTGGTTGCTAAGGCATTCCGACATGGGTTTTACTGGCCCACTGCTTTGCAACAGGCAGAAGATATATCAGGAAGTGCGAGGGATGTCAGAGATTTGCTCACAAGATCCACATGCCAGCTTCAGCACTCAAGACAATTCCCATCACTTGGCCTTTTGCTGTTTGGTGTCTGGATATGGTGGGGGAATTCAAACCGGCCCGAGGTAACATGACTCATATGCTGGTGATGGTGGACAAGTTCACCAAGTGGATCGAGGTGAAGCCAATCAGGAAGTGTGACGGCCACACGGCTGTTCTTTCTTGAAAGACATCATTTTGAGATATGGTTACCCACACAGCATTATCTCGGATAATGGCACAAACTTTGCTGTAGGAGAATTTGCTCGATTCTGTGCTGAAAAGAGAATCCGACTTGACCTAGCATCGGTCGTCGCGCATCGGAGGCCAATGGGCAAGTGGAAAGAGCAAATGCATTGGTGTTAGCCGGCATCAAAGCCCGGTTGATTGAACCACTGCTGCGAACTCCGGGTTGTTGGATAGAGGAGATACCGGCAGTACTGTGGGGTCTCAGGACCACACCGAATCGATCAACGGGCTATACGCCATTCTTTCTGGTCTATGGAGCAGAAGCGGTCCTGCCGGCCGACATACAGTATGACTCGCCAAGAGTTACACTGTACACAGAGGCCGAGGCAAAAGAAGCTCGGGAAAATGATGTCGATCTGCTCGAAGAAGCACGAGAACTGGCCTTATCTCGGTCAGCATATATCAGCAAAATCTCCGACGCTATCATAGCCGGAAGATAAATCCTCGTGTATTCCGAGAAGGAGATTTGGTGCTTAGGCTAGTGCAGCGCAAAGCCGGCATGCACAAGTTATCACCTCCATGGGAGGGACCGTTCATTGTGAGCAAGGCTCTGCACAATGATGCATACTATCTTATAGATGCACAGAAACCAAGGAAGGACAGGATGGACAAATCCGGAGAGGAAACCAAACGACCCTGGAATGTGGCTCTGCTCCGTCCCTTTTACTCTTAAGGGCGCAATGTATGTATCTCGGTTTCCTTTGAATGAAATGTTGGCACTCCGAAAAGATCTCGGGGACTGCCTTGTCTATATGCATGTGTTTTATCTCTGTTTTATCTGTGTTGTTCCTATGCCGAATGGTTTTAAACCTTGTCTCAAAGTTCAAGTAGTGTATGCTATCTTGTTGTGATCTTGTGACTCGACTGACGAACGCCAAAATGGCAGTCAAGAGCAGAGGTTATGGAATATAGTAAACATGAAAACAGACTCGGGGACTCGGTCCAAAAATGATTCGGTATATGTTGTTTACTAACCCTGTATTTTATTCCTTTTCTTTGTGTCGGATGACTCTAAACCTTATCTCAAAATTTATGAGTACTGTTGCTATAAATTTGATCTTGTGACTCGACTGTCGAACGCCAAAATGGTAGAAGAGCAAAGATTACTAAGTATAGTAAACAAGAAAGTAAACTCGGGGACTTGGTGCAAAGTGATCCGGCATTAAGCCAGTCTCGTTGAAGCTAGCAAGTTAAAGTAGCACTGAAAAAACTTAAGGTATATATACATCTGCACCCGGCATCCCGGGGATTTAACAGTTCAACTTGTGATAAGTTTAAACAGCTGCGGTGGAGGAGCTCGGTCAGTAGGAGCAGTGCGGTCGCAGGAGCACATCTCGGTCGCAGGATCGACCGGTGGTGGTTGCCGGGTTGCCGGTGATGTCGGATGCTGCTCCGAAGATATGTCGGCTGCTGTCTGCTCGGCAGTGTCGGCTGCTGCGTCAGTGGCAATATTGGGAGTTTCAGCCTCGATCTCCTCGTCAACTTCCTCTTCCTCGTCATCCTCTTCTCTTCGACGTCATCTTCTTCGTCGTCGGAGTAGACTGGACCAGGAATGAGGCCATGAAGGAGGCTGCTTCCTTGCGGCTCTGGATCAGTGTTGGATCCGACGTCCATTTCGAGTCGGACGCAGGGATTTCAGTGCATTAAGGTCGATTGCCTCGTACCAAGAAAGCACAAAGGTCAGAGCTTGATCTGCACCGGCACGAGCTGAGGAAGATCTCCACTCTCGGAGCCTTGTCTCGGCGGCCAGCAGGCACTTGGATAACTCGGAGATGGTAGCTGGGAGTCGCAGACTCTGGCCATAGAATCCGGTAAACCCGGATACCAGCTTCAAGAGCTCAGTACCAATGCACCTCAGAGGAGATATGCGAGCATCCAGAGCCGTCAGATGATCTTCAATGTCCCATTCCTCCGAGATCGGGCCAGATTCTGCTCTTTTTTCTCGTGCCTTGCGGTAATGTTTGCTGCAGCGCCTTGGAATGGGAGAAGTGTTCTGAAGAAAGAAAAGCTATCACCGAGTTAAGTCATATATACCGGCATATATCTAATGTCGGTAGAAGCAAAGGAAATGAAAAGAAAGGATAAAGGAAACTTACTGTCCATCTCGCTGTTGATCCGGGTGAGCTCGGCCAACCAGCTGTTGCATTTAGCCTTGAGGGCATCCAGTTCTTGTTGAGCCGAGGTGGCGCGGACCTCGGTCTGGTCGAGGAGCTCCTTATGCTTCAAAGCATCTTCTTCCCGCTGCGTCAGAGCTCTCTCCATCTCGGACTTCTGGTTCTGACCCGTTCAAGCTCCTTCTGGAGCCGAGACACTTCATCTCTTTCCTTCTGGAGCGCAACGTTGTGCTCGGCTGCGACTTGGGCCTCTGTCTCGGCTGTTGAGGACAGCAAAAGAGAGATATGGGGAAGTTAGGTTGAGATAACTTTGAGCAAAAAATTTATGACAGTAAGAGAGAAAGGTACCCTTGTTCTTCAACTCCTCCTGCAACTGCTTGTAGGAGTTTGGAGCTTCTTGTGCTCCAAAAGCAGCTTCTGGAACACCTCGGTACGAGTATTGGTGCATTCTTGAAAAAGGGAAAATGTTAGGGTTATTATGAGATTCACGCGAGTACTGGATGTCGGAATTTTTGAAGATTCACGCCGAGTAAACTCGACCTGAATCTCGGGGACTGGATGTCGGAATTTTTGAAGATTCACGTCGAGTAAACTCGACCTGAATCTCGGGGACTGGATGTCGGAAATTTTTTGAAGTTTCACGCCGAGTGATCTCTTACTCGATCGAGCATCGACCACTCGACCCGAATCTCGGGGACTGGGGATAATATTATCTATTATCTATGATAAAAGAAAAAAGGACTAAGCCGAGGGGTTTACCTCTGCAATCTTGCTAGCTCGAAGGACCGCAACCTGCAGGTGCGTGCATGGACTGCGCAAGCGCGCTTGGGCCAACTGGATGCCGGGGCACCGGGGTCTGGGAAGCGGACGCCGGGTTCTGGGAAGAAACCTCGCTGGTATCGGCAGCATTCCAGTCCATACTATAATACTCCACCGAGCCCAGGCTGTTACCACTTTGAGTTCGCGCCGGGGAAACTCCCAACCAGGAGCTGCGACGACTTGGAGACGGATGCAGCTAGAGCTTGGGTCGGAGTCAGCGCCAGTTGTTTATTCGGAGTGGCCGGCACTTTCATGGTGGCCAATTGTCGTGGGTTGTGTCGGCTTTGGCGGTGGTGCTTGTTTCTGGGGGTGCCGGTGCGGAAGACGTCGATGGTGGCGGTGGCTGCTGCTGTGGCTGCTACTGCGGTGACTGTTGCTGCTGTGGCTGTGGCTGCTGTTGTTGTTGTTGTGGTTGTTGTGCTGATCCGGTGCGATCGGAGTTTCGGTCCGCTCTATCGCGGAGTCCGTGATGTGGGCACCGAGATCAGCATCTCGGTCAAGGGCCGAGGTGTCGGTGTTGAAAGCAACCGAGTCCATGACCTCGGTTTCTGAGGCGTCTTGGCCTCCTCCAGGTGCGGCATCGGAGGTCGGCGGCGGTATGTCGGCTGGAGTTGTGTGTACTCCGGTGTCGGTTGGCCGAGATACCGCTGGCGGCGGAATAGGTGAGCGCACGGAGGATGCACTCTGATTGACTTCAAGGGCGGCACTGCATCGAAACAGGAAAAGATGTTACCTCGGAGAAATATTATCTCGGTTAAAGGAAGAAAGGGAAACGAGCATATATCGGCAAAGGATATCTTACCCTTCTGTAACTGGCGGCACCTTCTTGCCCCGTGGCTTATGTCCCGATTTCTTCTGCAGCTTCGGTTTTTCGCTGCAGGGTCTGGGCGCTTGAGGTCCCGGTATCTGAGGTACCGTCCCGGCACGTTTGCGAGACACCTCGGTTGCCCGTGGTAGCAGGGCGTGTACTTGGAACCTGGCCGCCCGGTCAGCTGGTGCCGAGGATAGTGGGTGTAAGCAAAATGCGATGGGACGAACATCATGTGCCTCTAAAATTTCACAATCATCGTCATCGTCATCTGACCAATCTCTGATTGAGGCTCGGGCTTGAGGCTACCCGAGGCAGGGGCGCCAGCAGCCGGAATCGGCATATGGTCCTCATCGTCCAGATCTTCAACCTCGATGACGGCCGGGGCAGGTAGATCTTGGTCCCATTTGGCGGAGGGATTCACTCCGTCTTCAGTCTTTTGCCAAGCAAATCTCTGCAAATCAAACGCAATAAAACCGGGTTATTTAGGAGCCAAGTATGGTGCCGACATAGAGTTGTCTCGGCAGGCAAAATATGTCAGTCTAAATTGCAAATTACTTACTTGCTCCGGAAGCCGAGTTCTATCATGGGGTTCTTTACCCCATTCCATTCCTCTGTCATCCGCGTCCTGGCGATTGACTTGACGCGTTACCGGACGGCGGCCTTGCTCATCTCATGAGTGCTGACCCGAGTAGGGTCGTATTGGCCACTCATGTGGCAGATCTTGTAAACTCGGTTTTGGAGGGGGGAGACTCGGCGGCTAATGAAGGTTCTCAAGAGGTCATCGCCTATCAGCCCTTCCCCCTGGAGCTGATTGACGATCTTGTGAATCCGGTTGATCTCGAGATTTGTCTCCTTTGGGTTGAACTGCCAATTAAACTGCTCCGTGGGGCACCGAGACTGAATGTCGGCAGGTTCAAGAAATCGGCATTGTCCGGGCTCTTCACGTAGAAGAACGTGCGTTGCCACTTCCGGCTTGACTCCAGGCCTTGAATCTGAGGAAAGATGGAGGCTTTCCGAGGTATAATTGTAGCGGCTCCGCACGGGGTCATCTCCTTGGGGAAGTTCTTGTTTTCCGGATCCGGAACACTCTACTTCCGGAGTTGGAAGTACTTGGCCCAAAGTTCAACGGTGGGCCAAAGACCGAGATATCCCTGGAGAAGGAGACATATGCCGAGAGAGAGTGGTGATAGCGTTGGCTGGAAGGTGATGGGGTTGAAGATGAAATCGATCTAAGAAACCTCGGAAGAACGGCTCGCCGGGAGGCCAAAGCTGCACTCAAAGTGCGCGACGAAAACCACACGCTCGCCGGGTTCCAAATTCGGCTCAGCCTCTTTCCCAGGGGCCGGCATATCACCTCTTTCGGGATACGCCGAGTCGGATCAGCCAGTCAATTTCTTCTTGGGAGACGTCGGAGCCTTCCCATCCAGCGCGCTCTCCACCTCCTCGACGGCAGCGTCGGCGGGATCCGCGGCGTTGCTAGAAGACATCGCGGTGGCGCGATGAGGAAATGAAGGCCACGCACCGTGCCGGCGGCGAAAATCTGCAAAGAGGCAAGGATTCACCGGCGGTGAGCATCTCTCGATGTTTACACGGTGGAGGAAAAGAAGCAACAAGGACAAACAACAATCTGAGAGCAAGAAACTAAAAAGAAGATCTATGGAGAAGATCTAAAGAAAACCTACGGAAGAACTGCGGAAGAACTAAGCGCTAGCCGCGGGAGGTGCTACGGGCGAGCAACTTACCGTAGGTGCGGCGGCGGCGCGAGGCAAGGAGCGCAGGCCGTGCCGGCGGTGATCTTGGCTCGGCGGCGGCGTGAAGAACTCCGACGTCGTGGCGGTGGTGGAGAGCTCTGCGCGGCGGCGGTGATGGTGCAGAGGAACGGGAAAGAGGAATGAGAGCGAGGTGGAAGAAGAAGAGGAGAAGGATTGCCCCCGCTCCCTATTTATGGGCGTGGAGGGGTGCGGTTAGCGAAATTACCGCGCACGATCCCCGAACCCCCGCGTGGATTAACTGCGCACGATCTGTGCAGTTGGCGGTAAAAATGGCCGCACGATCGGCCGCATAGTGGGTCACAGAGTGGAAACCGCTCAAGGCGTGGTTAATGGCGCGGTTATTGGTGCGAGAATCGAGGAGCCGCGCTGCGGTCAAAGCACTCAAGTGCGCAGGGGACGTGACAGCTCGTGGGGCTCGCGTGACGTGGGTGGCATGCGTGCAGAGGCATGTCTGTTCGCGCACCGGAACCTAGGCGACGCGCAGCGTTTTGCTGCCACATGTCATGGCAAGATCTTTAAAAATATCGAGGAAATCTCTTGTGTCGGAGAAACCGACATGAGGGCAGATATCAAAAGCAGTTGGAGATTTGGTTCCTGATGTTTGAGTTGGACCGACATAATTATGTCGGATAGATGGTCAAGTTGGTTTGGTTGTGTAAACCTGCTGAGTCCCTTCATCCGAGTCTGCAGGACCGCACCAGCTTCGGGGACTAATGTCGGGGGCTACCCGGGGTAGGGTCAAGGTATGGTATAAATTATGTCCAAGAGTGGACCGAGGTACAGTGAAACCGAGATAAGCAGACCCAGAAGGGGCCGGGATATGATGTTGGTGCAAACCGATATATGCTGACCGACATACCCAGGCCCAGAAGGGGCCGGGATATGATGTTGGTGCTGACCGACATAACCAGGCCCAGAAGGGGCCGGGATATGATGAGGTACAAACCGACATATATTGACCGACATATGAATGTTGGTATCTTCGTGTCTTCTCTTATGTGCAGGGGAGGATAACCAAGGAAGGGAATCCGGCATATCCATGCCGGGTTAAAGTGAAGAGGCGCCTTATGCCGGTTGGAAGTCAATGCAAAGGTCACGTCCCGCCTGACACGGGAGCATGGCAGGCATCATGGCGCGGGTACGAGGTGACCGGTCACACCTACCGCTGACACGGGCGTACCTCGGAACAGAGCATGAGGCATGGGCAGGCCACGTCCTGTCCGTGGCAGAGGACACAATCATGACCGAGGTGCTGATGCAGACGCGCATGGCTACAGTGCCGGTACGGAGACTAGACCGTTGCTCGGGCTAGGCTATAAAAAGAGCCCTTCCCCCTCCTGCGTGAGGGACGACGACGAGGAGGACGGGCAGAGAGATATTTTCCCCTATAGCTTCCTTCTTCTTCCTTAGTGCATCGCCATAGCAGTGAACCTATAGCTCGGGGAGCACATTTGTATTCTTGAGATCCCGGTGTATTGAGACAGACAGGCAGGAGTAGGGGTTTTACCTCCTCACGAGGGCCCTGGATCTGGGTAGATCGTGTGTGTGTTTGTGTCTTCCGTGTGCGCTCCTTAGCGCGCTATCCCTCCCGGTTCCACCAGCGTCCATCGGCCCCAACTTAAGCCATCCTATGGCATCTGCCGTGATACCACCACGACACACCTCCACGAATATCAGGTACTCCGGAATAGTACATGAACAGGTCAAGTGCACCGATGGCCAGCGTCATCATGGAAGAAGAAGCGATGTTCTGGTGTCACGCATGCAGCGCCTCCACGGCACCCGCGCCGGCGAAGCAGTCGCAGCCTGCCCCGTCTGCTTAGCGTCGTCCGAGAGCATCGTCGACGTCATGGACGACAGCACCTTCCTCCATGGCTGCCGCCAGGCGACGCCGCCCGCCGCGCCGGCTTATCGGCCGAGCTCGTCACGGTCCTTGGCGAGGAGCTCACCTGCCTGATCTGCCTGGACGAGCTGGAGCCCGGCGCCAGCGCGGCGGAGACGCCGTGCAAGCACATGTACCACCCGGCCTGCCTCGCGCCGTGGCTCGAGGCCAAGGGCACCTGCCCGGTCTGCCGCGGGAAGCCCACGGAAGAGGACGACGCGCCGGCGGCTCCCCCGACGTGGCGGCGCTGGGGGTATTCCCCTGTATTCCAATGAATACCCAAGGTTCACGTTACTACAGTATTAGTTAGTGGCCAATGGCCCGTACATTATACCAGGCCACATGCTAGCCACCAGCCCGACAGCCTGACTGACTCCATACTTGCACAAAGCCACGCCGTCACGTACGTCTCGTCTTCTCCACGTTTCGACTCGCACGCTGTGCAGGACATGGCCTAGGAATGGATCGCGGCGGCCGGGAGCAGTCTGCCCGGGCGGCCCAGGCACCACGGGCGACGGCAACGCGGCGACCCGCTGACGGGGCGATCAGGTATGCGGACGATCAGGTTTTGATTTGTGATGCCAGTTTTCTCTATTTGTGCCCCCATGGCGACTTAGCTGCAGACGATCTGGCGACCCCTCACGCTCAGGACCACACCTCGTCGACCTGCCCCCTCGTTATTTATATTGTTTATTTGGTAAAAAAATCCGCGGTGCGATATTTTTGTTGCAGTGTGTGTGCGATGTGCCTACCTCTAATTTTTTCCTAGATACGCCACCGCATTGTGCTGAGATTTTTTTTTTACAATGAATATCCACCCTCGAAAACCTGGAGCCGCCACTGCCGACGGCCTTATCCTCGGGGACATGCGGGCAGTCCGGCCAGTTAGCCCTCGGCCGGCGTATCTCAGGGCGGGTCAGCGTAGTCGAGGTCCTCAAGGAGGACGGCGAGCGCTTGCAGCACTGCAGCCCGCGGCCGTACCGAGTGCGGCACCGCGGCCTTCGCTTGTTCAGGGCAGTGTACCGCCGGCGGCCCGTAAATGCGTCAGGGTCAGGCCAGCCGCGCACGAGATAGAAAGTGTCGGTCTTCTGCCCGAATTCTCTTCCAGTGTGCTTGATTTTCAACCAAGGAATTACAGGGGAAAAAATCATTTGACAAGATATCTTCAGTGTGAGTTGTAGTAAGATGAATTTGTGGGTCTCCAATCAGAGGAAAAACAGTGTGTGTTGTGTAATTGTGTTTACATTCCTGTTGCATGAAATAAGTACAATGGGATTTTGGACAGCAAGTATTAGATCGATAATGTAGAAGATCTCGATACAGCTACCGACGTTAAGAGATTCTTTTTGGTGGGTAGAGAAGTTTTTAAACCCATCAACCAGCGCTGTGTTCACAAATAGGCCCAGCATGACCATTATTCAGTAATTTGCGTTGACAGAGGTTTTTTTTTTGAGGAATCGTCTGACACTGGCAGAGGATTAAGAAGAGCACCTTGGTTCTATGTTTTTTAAAGCAAGAAAGAATGGGAAAATGTAGGAACAGAATGTCATAAGATGTGAATCTTAGTACTAGAATTAAAAACACGTGAATTTATAATACATGTCAGTTTGTTACTTTGTTTACGTCGCATGAATTTGCCATAGTTCTTAATAGATCTCCTCTTCGGGTGAAGACTTGGATCCTGTTTGTACAGGGTCGTACGACGGCGTCGATCTGCGTCGCCTCCCCTCTTGAGGGCGTTGTCTTGAAGATGGTGTTTCCTGCGTGCTCGCCCGTGGGCTGGACTTACACAACATCGTGGTTGGCAGCGGTTGACGATGTCTTGGGTGGTTGGTGGCGTTGCGAGCGGTGTGGCAACGATGATACTAGTGAGCGGAGCCAAGTCGCGACATGTCCTTCGTCACCGACAGTCCGTGCTGCGTCCCGCTGTGAAGTTGTGAAGTCGGAGCTGCGTGTCGCGGGGCGGTAGGCTGGCAACGATGCTACTTTTTCTAAAGTGGGTGCAAGGTGTGCAACTTTCTCCGGTGAAGCTCTTCGTCGAAGTCGGAGCTGCCTCTTCCTCGACGCTTTGGGTCGACTGTTTGGCATAGTGATGAGGACATCCCTACCATTGACGCAACCACAACTACTACACCACCTCAATTACAAGGACCGTTGACTAGGGCTCGTGCACGTCAACTACAACAGCATGTACTTTCGTTTCTACAAGCTACTCCTAATGTACATGAGAATATGATGCTGCCTAAAGTAGATGTGTTTGTTTCTCTTAGGAATGATGGACCAAGCATGGACGAGAGGGACAAGCTATGGAGCATGTACGTGGATGGAGATAGCCGCAGGAGTGGAAACAAGGGAGAGAATGATGCCACCGATGGAGACTGCCGCAACTTGAAGCCACCATGATGACATTTGAAGACTTGGACGAATTCCTCAAGACTACACTTCTAATTTCGTCCATAGTCACGTATGGTGTTGCGTCATCTTTTATTTGTGGGCCAGGGCCCATGTAATTTCGGACCAGAAGTTTTAGTGCGTTTTTAGAGCCCGTATTAGGGAAGGAAAGTCCAACTAGGGTAGGATTCGGCCAACCCCAAGGCTGGCCGAAAACCCCCTCCTTTCCTCCTTATATACCTCGTCTAGAGTTACGTTTAGACTCGAATTTTGTTTAGTTAAAAGAACTCAGCTATTTGCTAGTCTTCACCATAGGCACGAGTGTCGGTTAGACCTCCTGTACTACGCACTTGCAGAATCCCACCTTCATCAATAAAGTTCAACTTTCATCCGCAATTCATGATTGCATTATTGGTTCTTACTTGTTTCTCGATCGCAGGTAGAACTAGACCTTTTGGTCAGGCTGATCGTGCTTCTGCAGGATCGGTAACCTCAGGAGATTGGTTTAGCGATTGCATTGGCGCTGCGTACGTGTGCGTAGTAGTCGGATCGCCAAGGTCAAACTCCACCAGAATCGACGTATCTTCATCTCATCGAAAGATCGGACACCTTTGCCCTATCAAGTGGTATCAGATTTCAGTTTGCTCGGTGAGATTTACTGTTTTACTAGTTTAGATTGCATCTTCATACCTACAGTCCACGAAAAAGCCAAAAATACAGTTAGGGTTAGATTATCCCGTCCTACAACCCGTCCGGGCCTGTCGCATTTTCTTTTCAATGCATTGCATCGTTGAGTTTTCGTCTGCATCGTCGTGTCGAGTTGCTGGTCTTAGCGTCTAGCCCGTAGAGTTTCGAGTTCTTTGCATATTCGTCTTGCCGCCGCCGCACGACTCGCACCATCCGTCCACCATTGCCTTCCGCCGCCACCATCTATACACCGCAGCCGCCACCATCCATACCGCCGTCGTCGCCACCATACACCGATTCGAGTTAGGGTTTGTGTTTACTTTCCCTTCACGTATTCTATTCATATCCGCTTCGGCCACATCAAGTCGTGATCAAGTTTGTTTCGTCTCTATTTCGGTTTAGTTAAAAAAAGAGAAAGAGCAAAAAAAAAGTCAAATCCGCATTCAAGTCGGGTTGACCCTGATTTCTACTAGTCCAGTCCGATTTTAGTCTAAATTGGGCAGTTTTTCTGCCCAAACTTTGATTGGCCATAACTTTTGCATACGAACTCCGTTTTCGACGTGCGACCTATCAAAATTTCAGCAGAAAAAGATCTGTCCAACCCAAACCACTACGTCCGGATCGCTCAGAATTGCCAAAAGAGTCCGAGAAGGTTGAGTTTTTGCCACTTTTGTGAAAAAAGTTCCGAAATTTTGTGATCTTCACTTATATCTTGCTTTTGAGCTCTCCATTTGTGCTTGTTGTTGCCGCGCCTTGACTTTGTTGGTGCTATAGGCTCGCGTCTCTAGTCCGGGCTAGCCTAGGACCAGCACAGTACCGTCTTTGAGCGTTTATTCAACTTGCATTCCTGATTTGATTATTGCTAATCCTTGCTACCATAAAGCCTCCTACAGCTCCACGGATTTCTACTACGTGCATTGTGCCTTCCTGGTAATCGCTTTGCCAATCTTTGAGGTACTTGTCCTCGCGGCTGCCGTGACGTTCTCCTGCGTGGTAAAGGGCTTTGTATATTGCTTCACGGTTTGCGTGATTCTCCACCATATTTGTAGTCCTAGGAACATATACTTGTGTTTTGTCTCCTGTCTCGACTAACCATGTCAGGCGACGAGATGAACAAGATGACGAACAAGGAGCTGTACAAGCACTTCGAGAAGATGGTGTCCAACCATTCTCTAGACATCGAGACACGGGTTGGCAGCGCCATGGACCGTCTCGATGGTCTAGAGGGCACTTTCAACACCAAATTTGACGGCGTCAACACCTCCTTGACTGATCTGACTGGCAAGTTTGATCGCTTGCTGGATAAGCTCCAGACGCGCATACCTGAGCTGTTTCACGTGCCCGGCAACACTGTTTCTCGTGCCGGTCGGGTTCGCCTTGAGGAGCCAGGAGGAGCTTCAGCGGCGTCTGCAGCCGCCCCTGGCGACGACGCTAACTTGGACGGCTATGAAACAGAGGTAGACATTCTTCAACAACCGCGGGGTCGTCCACACCAACACCCTAAGAACAACTTGCAGCAGCAACCTCAGGTGCGATGAAGAACATGTCGAACATGTCGCTAAGCTAAAATTGACAATTCCACCTTTTGAGGGTAGATATAATCCTGATGCATATCTTACCTGGGAATTAGAGGTAGAACAATGCTTTGCATGTTTAAATTACCCTGAAGATAGACGTGTTTGTGCTGCCACTTGTGAATTTATGGGTTTTGCTTCTGTTTGGTGGTCTGAACATTGTCGCCTGTATCATGATAATATTCCTAGTAGTTAATGCTTTGAAACGTGCTATGCGTTCTCGTTTTGTACCTCCTTACTATCAGCGTGAAATGCTTCAAAAACTGCAACACTTGCAACAAGGTAGAAAATCAGTAGAAGAATATTATCAAGAATTGCAAACCGGGTTAATTCGTTGTGGTATTTTGAGGAATATGAAGCTATGTTTGCACGATTTTGGGGGGGGGGGGGGCTGAATAAACCAATTCAAACGATTTTAGAATATAAGGAGTATAATTCTATCACTCGTTTGTTTCATCTTTCTTGCAAAGCTGAACGTGAAGTGCAGGATAGGGAGCCGCGACACGAACTAATTTTTCTGCAGGTCGTACATCGTCATGGGCGCCGCGCCAACCGGATACGGCTTCACGCAGTGCTGCACCTTCTTCCGCCAACAAGTCCACCATGCCGCCTTCGCGCACACCAGCACCGCCTCCGCCATCGACATCTACTGCTCCTGCCGGAGTTCGGCGTCTTCCATGGGCTCCACGGGCAGAACAAGGGACATTCAATGCCGCAAATGCTGGGGCTACGGTCATATTGAGAGAGAGTGCAAAACACAGCGGGTGATGATCGTGCGAGAAGATGGTGAGTATGATTCTGCAAGTGATTATGATGAGGAGACACTTGCCCTTATATCCGCGCAGCAAGGGGACGATGGCCATTCTGATGAAGACGTGGAATTCATGGCCGCTGAAGCTGCGGATACCTACAAGAGCTTGGTTGCACAACGTGCTTTGAGTGTGCAACTAAGTCAAGCTAAGCATGATCAACGCCATAATTTGTTCCAGACTCGTGGGGTTGTGAAGGAGCGTGCTATTCGGATCATTATTGATGGTGGGAGTTGTAACAATTTGGTCAAGCATGGAGATGGTGGAGAAGCTCTCTATATCAACGCGACAACATCACCATCCATACCATATTCAATGGTTCGACTCCACAGGTAGACTCAAGGTAACACGTACGACGCGCGTGCACTTTTCCATTGGTACATATTCTGATTTTGTTGATTGTGATGTTGTGCCCATGCAAGCTTGTTCGTTGTTACTTGGTAGACCATGGCAATTTGATAGAGAATCTGTTCATAATGGTAAAACTAATCATTATACTCTTATGCACAATGGAAAGAAAATTGGCCTTAAACCCATGACTCCTGAACAAATTTTGAAGGATGATCTTGCTAGAGCTAGTAGAGCAAAAAATGAGAAGAAACAACAAAGTGAGAATCAGATTGTTGCTAATGAAGTAATGCCACCTTCTAAAAATAATAAATCTAGTGCAGAACTTCCAAATGAAATTCGGTTGAAAAAACCATGTTTCTTTGCTAGCAAATCTGATCTTGCTGATTTGGATGTTTCTACTTCTGTTTGTTATGCAATTGTTTGCAAAGAGGTACTGTTTTCATTTGAGGATATGCCTCCCTCTTTGCCCCTGCCATTGCTAACATTTTGCAGGAATATGTGGACGTTTTTCCACAAGAGTTGCCGCCGGGCTGCCACCAATTCGAGGAATAGAACATCAAATTGATTTGATTCCAGGAGCTTCACTTCCTAATCGTGCAGCCTACCGTACCAATCCAGAGGAGACTAAAGAGATTGAACGACAAGTTCAGGAACTACTCGATAAAGGTTATATTCGTGAGTCTCTTAGTCCTTGTGCTGTTCCGATTTTATTGGTACCTAAGAAAGATGGTTCATCACGCATGTGTACTGATTGTAGGGCTATAAATCACATTACAATTCGTTATAGACACCCTATACCACGTTTGGATGATATGCTTGATGAGTTGAGTGGTTCTACCATATTTTGTAAGGTTGATTTGCGTAGTGGTTACCACCAAATTCGTATGAAATTGGGAGATGAATGGAAAACAGCATTTAAAACTAAATTTGGTCTCTATGAGTGGTTAGTTATGCCTTTTGGGTTAACCAATGCTCCTAGTACTTTCATGAGATTGATGCATGAAGTTTTACGTGCTTTCATTGGACGTTTTGTGGTGGTATACTTTGATGATATTTGATATACAGCAAGTCTTTAGAGGATCATCTCACTCATTTGTGTGCTGTTTTTGATGCTTTGCGTGCTGCACATTTGTTTGGTAATCTTGAGAAGTGCACCTTTTGCACCGATCGAGTTGCGTTTCTTGGCTATGTTGTTACAGCGCAGGGCATTGAAGTGGATCCCGCAAAAATTGAAGCAATTTTGAGTTGGCCTTCACCTTTGACGTTAACCCAATTGAGGAGCTTTCTTGGCCTTGCTGGGTTCTACCGGCGCTTTGTCAAGGATTTTGGGTCTATTGCAGCGCCGCTGAATGAGCTTACCAAGAAGGATGTGCCCTTTGTTTGGGGTGAGGCACAACAGGATGCGTCATGACATTGAAAGATAAGTTAACACATGCTCCATTACTCCAACTTCCTGATTTTAATAAGACTTTTGAGCTTGAATGTGATGCTAGTGGAATTGGGTTGGGAGGTGTGTTATTACAAGAGGGCAAACCTGTTGCATATTTTAGTGAAAAATTGAGTGGGGCTAGTCTGAACTATTCTACTTATGATAAGGAATTATATGCTCTTGTTCGGACTTTAGAAACTTGGCAACATTATTTATGGGCGAATTTGTTATACATTCTGATCATGAATCTTTGAAGCATATTCGTAGTCAAGCAAAACTGAATCGTCGACACGCTAAGTGGTGGAGTTTATTGAGTCTTTTCCTTATGTTATTAAATATAAAAAGGGTAAAGATAATGTAATTGCTGATGCGTTGTCACGTCGTTATACCATGTTATCTCAACTTGACTTTAATTTTTTGGGTTGGAAACCATCAAAGAACAATATGTGCATGATGCTGATTTTAAAGATGTATTGCAGAATTGTAAAGAAGGTAGAACATGGAACAAATTCGTCCTCAATGATGGATTTGTGTTCCGTGCTAACAAGCTATGCATCCCAGATAGTTCCGTTCGTCTTTTGTTGTTGCAGGAGGCTCACGGAGGCGGATTGATGGGACACTTTGGAGTCAAGAAGACGGAGGACGTGCTTGCTGCACACTTCTTTTGGCCACGCTTGCGTCGAGACGTTGAGAGGTTCATTGCTCGCTGCACTACATGTCAAAAAGCTAAGTCTCGCCTTAATCCACATGGTTTATATATGCCTCTACCCGTTCCTAGTGTTCCTTGGGAGGATATTTCTATGGACTTTGTTTTGGGATTGCCTCGCACTCAGAAGGGGAGGTATAGCATTTTTGTTGTTGTGGATAGATTTTCTAAGATGACACACTTTATTCCTTGTCACAAGACTGATGATGCTACCATGTTGCTGATTTGTTCTTTCGCAAAATTGTTCGTTTGCATGGTGTGCCAAATACTATGTTTCTGATCGTGATACTAAGTTTCTTAGCCATTTTTGAGATGTTTATGGGCTAAGTTGGGGACGAAATTATTGTTTAGTACTACATGTCACCCCAAACTGATGGACAAACTGAAGTAGTAAATCGAACTTTATCTACTATGCTTAGG
Organism: Poa pratensis; assembly: GCA_947311845.1. NCBI lineage: Eukaryota > Viridiplantae > Streptophyta > Magnoliopsida > Poales > Poaceae > Poa > Poa pratensis. The sequence goes on along the minus strand of CAMZMU010000058.1, from coordinate 32,197,459 downwards.
GCTGTGTTAAAACAGAATTTAAAAAAGTGGGAAGAATGCTTGCCTCATGTTGAATTTGCTTATAATCGCTCGCTGCATTCTACTACTAAATTGTGCCCATTTGAGATTGTGTATGGTTTTGTTCCTTGTGCACCTATTGATTTATTGCCTCTTCCTACTACGGTGCAAAATAATTTTGATGCTACACAACGCGCTGAAATGATTGTTAAGTTGCATGAATCTACTAAGGAAACATTGAGCGTATGAATGCTAAGTATCAAATGTATGGGGATAAGGGAAGAAAGCATATTGTGTTTGCACCAGGAGATCTTGTTTGGTTGCATTTGCGCAAGGATCGTTTTCCTGATTTGCGCAAGTCTAAACTAATGCCACGAGCTGATGGTCCATTTAAAGTGTTGGCGAAAATAAATGATAATGCATATAAACTTGAGCTGCCTGCAGAGTTTGGGGTTAGTCCCGCATTTAACATTGCAGATTTGAAGCCATACTTGGGAGAAAATGATGAGATGGCGTCGAGGACGACTTCAATTCAAGAAGGGGAGAATGATGAGGACATCCCTACCATTGACGCAACCACAACTACTACACCACCTCAATTACAAGGACCGTTGACTAGGGCTCGTGCACGTCAACTACAACAGCATGTACTTTCGTTTCTACAAGCTACTCCTAATGTACATGAGAATATGATGCTGCCTAAAATAGATGTGTTTGTTTCTCTTAGGAATGATGGACCAAGCATGGACGAGAGGGACAAGCTATGGAGCATGTACGTCGATGGAGATAGCCGCAGGAGTGGAAACAAGGGAGAGGATGATGCCACCGATGGAGACTGCCGCAACTTGAAGCCACCATGATGACATTTGAAGACTTGGACGAATTCCTCAAGACTACACTTCATAATTTCGTCCATAGTCACGTATGGTGTTGCGTCACCTTTTTTTTGTGGGCCAGGGCCCATGTAATTTCGGACCAGAAGTTTTAGTGCGTTTTTAGAGCCCGTATTAGGGAAGGAAAGTCCAACTAGGGTAGGATTCGGCCAACCCCCAAGGCTGGCCGAAAACCCCCTCCTTTCCTCCTTATATACCTCGTCTAGGGTTACGTTTAGACTCGGATTTTGTTTAGTTAAAAGAACTCAGCTATTTGCTAGTCTTCGCCATAGGCACGAGTGTCGGCTAGACCTCCTGTACTACGCACTTGCAGAATCCCACCTTCATCAATAAAGTTCAATTTTCATCCGTAATTCGTGATTGCATTATTGGTTCTTACTTGTTTCTCGATCACAGGTAGAACTAGACCTTTTGGTCAGGCTGATCGTGCTTCTGCAGGATCGGTAACCTCGGGAGATTGGTTTAGCGATTGCATTGGCGCTGCGTACGTGTGCGTAGTAGTCGGATCGCCAAGGTCAAACTTCACCAGAATCGACGTATCTTCATCTCATCGAAAGATCGGACACCTTTGCCTTATCACATAGGCCGACATGGTTTTTGATGTCGGCTGTGGCGAGGGCTTCGTCGGTGGTCGTCAAAGGTGAAGTCGGAATCGCTTGCTCGGGGAGGAGTGACGACGATGACGCTCGATGACAACCTCGACGATGGTTTTCTCTTCGACGGCGTGTGTGTCTTATGGGTAGGCAGGTCGGCCGGGTCTGCCCAATATGGTCGTCTTCCATGACTACGTTAGTGCACTTGTAACGGTTTTTGGCCGGTTCCCGCTAATGAACCGGTCAATTCTCTCCTACTTTTTTAAATAAAATGAGCCAATGTAGCCCGTTTTGTTCATATTTCTTAATAGAAAAATAATACTTAGATTCTTTTATGAAAAAAATGATGGAACCTACTTCCACCCTCCTGTGGATGCGGCATTACCGGTCAACAAACTTTCGCTCTTCTAAGGAGGCATCGGCTCTTCCGGCAAGCTAGCTATATTGGCAGCGACGAGCCGCCACATTACAGTCTTTCTTTTTCGTTTTTTAGGACCGCTCGTAGTATTTACAAATAAATGTTTGGCTTGACTGACCAACGTCTTTGCGCGCCAATCCACGTCTAAGCCTAATGAGTTGAATAATAATATATGGTTTGCGATTGATGGTTTTCTATTCTAAACACAGGGACGCTAAGCAAAGAGAATTTCAATTAACGAACAATATGTGTTTTTCTTTCTTGGGCCATCTCAGTGATATGTAGGATCTAAGCCCGTACTTCAATCATTCGTTTCCTCCTTTTCTTCTACTCCATCCGTTCGGATTTAATTGATACACATTTTGTTACACATGGATGTATCTAGACATCAAACAAGTATAGATACATCTGCTGAAATATTGTTGAAATATTAGCATATATAATTCCATAAAAATCTCTAAAGGCCCATGCTATCATGCGGTCAACTGAAACATTTGCCTTATTGGAAAATGAATATGAGTTGAAACGTCTGTATTAAGTGCTATTAAGTATGGGAGTTTTCAGAATTCATTGCGAGCTGAAACGTCCGTCTTAAGTGCTATTAAGTATGGGAGTTTTCAGAATTCATTGTGCTTAATGGAGAATGAATTTGAGCTGAAACGTTTTGTCTTAATTGCTCTTAAGTACGGCCGTTACCAGTCTCTTAATTCTCCCCTTAATTGCGTGTGTTTCCGTTGGTCTTCCGTCTGCGTGTGTATATAAGAGAGGTCGCTCCTCTCTCGGACATACACAACAGACACCACATCGCATTTGCTCCTCGCATCGTCGGTCCTCCCGCTGTTGCTGCCATCGCTGATCCCATCCCGTCCACCGCGTACACGGCTGACGGGAGAGCAGGCCTCCGAAACTCCGCCTCTCTAGATCCTGTACGGGAGAGGGGCGATTAGGTTTTTGGGGAGCGTCTCCTACGCGACTGCTCGCTCTACTTCATCTGCTTCAACTACATCTGCATCAACTACGTCCGCGTCGCCTTCCTCTTCGTCATGGCCACCGACGCCGACATCGAGAAGCCTGCTGCCGACAAGAGGATCGCCGACGAGGCTAACGCCTCCGCTGCTGCGGCCAACTGGCCTACTGGAGGGTACACGTTTATCCCTCTCCTGATTACTTGCATGTTTGCCGTACTAGCTATTTGTGTAGATGTATCTACTATTTGTCTAGTACATGATTTTATCATAGAATTTCAGTATGTCATTAGCACTGCTCACGTCATGTTCATGATTTATTATTGGATTAATTTAATCGAACAATTGACTAAATTCTCAGCAACATCCATATTTGGACAAGACCAAGTCAATTAATTTGGAACGGAGGGAGTAGAAAGGAACTCAATGTCTCTTAGTTTATGTTCGGATGATGGAAGTTTCACAAACTACGAGTTTTATGATCGATAAAGCGGCGAAGCCAATGAGATCTGGTGACCAGCCAAATAGTTTTCATCATAAAGAAATGTGCATGAAAAGAGATAGTTGATACGCTGTGATCAAGAGTCTTTTTCGGGTCAAAAGTTCTATCGCCAATAGATCTCTTGTGGAATGTTCGTAGGGTTAGATCTAAGAGAAATTTACCATGAAATACATGCAAAGTAGACCATCGGATATATTACTAGGGTTTCAAGACCTACAACTAAACAAACTCTACAGTAGTAAGGAATAGATTTCTCCAAATCTTCTATGAAACTCTTTTAAACAAAACAAGCCATGCGAACTAAACAAACGGATGAGTCACAGTCTGAACGAGCGCGCGCACAGACTGAGGAAGATGAACACGGCTGCCTCGACAAACTATTCACAACTAACCACGCACGCACTCTCGATAATTCGACGACATCCTCCGGGGGAACGGCTGGGCAAGATTCACCCGGCTGACCTCCGCGATGTTCGTAGCGATGGCGTCGTGAGGCTAGATTACTCGAAAAAACTTGGCAGGCAACTTGGACTCAACGACCAAACCCATCTGTAATTGTCAAGTAGCGGCACAGTCTTAATTTTGGCGAGGATTGGCAGTCATAATATTAAACCCTATCGATACAAAACATACGATAAATCGTGTAGAAATTGTTTACACGACCGACCAGGGTAGATTGATGATCCTCAAGACTAAAAAAAACGAGACCCATGGGCACTAGCACCCAGGGCATATTTTTATAAAAGCAGCCCACCCAGGTGAAATACCAATAATTCGGTCCTGATAGGACTCGAACCGCGGTCAGCAGGGATGCACCACCGTGACCATACCACTAGGCCTCTGCCTAGTTCTCATGATCCTCAAGACTAGACCATACCGCCAAGACGAAAAAGCTTAGCAAAATTATCCGGGCAGTGGTTAGATGATTTATACCATCGCCGCAATGCATCTAACCATGCGTGTTGGAACTGCTCGTGGACATTGTCATCGTGCTGCACAACCAGATCTTGAGGCGAGACAAGGGTGGGCCGGTAGCCCCGTAGATTCCCCGTCGTGCGTAGTAAGCATCCGGTGGCGATGGCAGCCGGAGTTCGTCGTCCCATGATGAGAAACGGCCACCAACGACGTCCTCCTCGTCCGCATGCTTGTTGTCATCATTGATGGTATCGTACTCGTCCTCGTGGTGGTGGAAAATAGCGAATCGAAGGGCCGTCGCAGTAGAAGCTGTAGCGTCGTATCCAGTCGCCAGGCAGCTTCTTGTCGAGCTGCGGCTGACCTTCCTGCACCAGCTGCGGCGCCGGCATGACCCAGAGATGGAGCTCGCTGTGATCATGGTGCCGGCCGGGGATGGGAACGTGCACTGCAACGCACGGCTGCCCGCGCAGCTCGAACACGTACATCACCGCATCAGAGTCCTCATAGCCTGGCATGAGACGATACGTGCGATACGCCTCGCTCGCCACATCGATAACGAATATATTGTCGGGTGTATTGACATTCTCGTTCTCTTTTGTGAGCACGTAGATCTTGCCGTTGACAAGGACCGGTGGTGACACGGACCCGGCCCAGCGTACACCGTAGCGCCGGAAGAGGTACGGGCGCCGCCGCCACGAGCCGCTGCCAAAGGTGTAGACGTCAAGGTAGTTGTCATCTGTCATCGATTCCTGGAAGGGGAGGCGGAAGAGCTTGTACTGGTGGATGGACGCGCAGAATCCCATGGCGTAGAGATGCCTGCTGCTAGTGGTCTTGAGCCCGGGCGGCGCCTGGACCTCGAGCTTCTCGCCGGTGACAGGGTTGCACACGAACACGGGATCCCAACTCGTGATGTAGTACGAGGGTTCCTTCTTGCCGGGCGCGAGGACGATGAAGCCGTTGCAGACGCTCGCGGCGCGGTATCCCTCGGCCAGGTCCACGATGCGGCACATCGGCTTTGGCGACGAGACGCTGAGCACGTTGGTCTCCATGGTCTTGCCCCGCGGCCTCGCCTGGGAGACAAGCAGCGCCTCTGTGTCTGTGCCGCCGGAGCCCGAACCGGCGTGGGCGTGGAGGCGGAGGAAGGAGGGATCGTCGGCAGCTTCAGCAGGATCTCGTGCAGAGTCCCCTCCGCGATTGATTCCATCGAATCGTCGTATAGGATAGTTCACGACCATCGTGGAAGTAGATAGGTCACGGGCACGGCTAGGGATCGACATCCGATTTGTCTTCCAATCGGACCAGGCTTTGGCCGTAGGATCGGTTGCGGCGTGGCCAGCGTCATCATCGAAGAAGAGCTGTTCTGGTGCCACGCATGCAGCCGCCTCCACGGAACCCGTGCCGGCGAAGCGGTCGCGGCCTGCCCTGGCTGCCTAGCCCCCAGCGCCTCCTCGCTCGAGAACATCGTCGACGTCGTGGACGCCAGCATCCGTGCAGCACTGCAGCCCGCGGCCGTACCGAGCGCAGGGCCGCCTCCGCTTGTTCAGGGCAGTGTACCGCCGGTGGCCGGTAAGTGCGTCAGGGTCAGGCCAGCGGCGCTCGAGATAGAATGTCGGCCGGCCTTGTGCCAGGTGCCGGCGACGAGTAAACAACAATGTGTGTTTTGTTTATGTTCCTGTTGCATCCAAGATAATGGGAGTTTTACAGCAACCATTAGATCCATGATGTACTAGAAGATACGGAGTATATGTCTAGATACATCCATTTTTGTGACATCCTTTTCCGGACGGAGGGAGTAGAGAGATTTCGACATCGATACAGCTGCCGACATTAAGAGCTATTCAGTTATTTGCGTGTGACAGAGGATTAAGAAGAGCAGCTTGCGCCTTGACTTCTGCACCAGGATGGTTTGTAGGTCGATCATCGGCGTTCCGGCTATGTACGGCGCGCCATCATAACGGCGAATGGTTCACATATGACAGCATTCAGGATCTTTATCAGCTCAGCTCCGTTCGTCCTCTGCGCGCGTGTGGTTCAAAAGATTGTTGAAATACAGGAATGGAAAAACGTAGAAATAGGTAACATGTTGAATCTTATACTCTCTCGTTTGCATGTCCGTTTTGAAGCCTCATTTATACTCCCTCCGTTTCCAAGATGTTTTAGACTTTTCTGTCTCACACGTATCTAGGCGTGTTTTAGTGTGTATGGATTTATGTGCACCCTATTACGCTAAAAAAGTGTCTAGATGCGTGTCCGCTTGTTTCTCCAGCGGTGGCGGCTCCATCCTCGCGCCTAACGCCGCCTAGCTACGGCCAGCTCCTTCCAGCACCGTCGACGGATTGCTCCCCGCTTGCCATGGACGACGAGCTGTCTAAGGAGCCGATTCTTTTTTAAAATTCTTTCAAGGTCATTTGTGTAATAATTTGGACATGTTTGTAATTTCAATTCCTAGACTTGGAGGACATGTAAGCAAAAACCACGATATAACATTTTTAATTCTAGGATTGGCACTACATTACTTAGTAAGGTAATTTAACCACATAATAAAAGCATTGTTAAAAGACTAAAAGACTCGTGTGGTATATCAAATTGTCATTATTGGTCACCAATTCAAAATTGCTAACTCACCAAGTATTGAAAATGGTGCACATTCGTCGTTCCGTCACAGTGGCCGTTAAGTCGCTAACGTTGCAATTTGTTTTTTTACAAAATAAATGTTGAAATGACTCAGCATGTCCCGAGGCACAACATCTGATCTCACACTGATGAAACTGAACGGGTCTGCATCGCCAAGTATACGCAAGTAACCACGGAGACAGACACGATAATTCGACGGCATCCTCGGCCGTATCGGGATGCAGCACAAGTGCGCAGAGCCATGGCCTGAGCGACTCCCAACTGCGCAACTAGATATGGACACACCGGCCAATCCTGTACTGTGCCGCTTCCCGGCCGCCCATCCTCATCTCCGATCTGATGATGTGGTAGTAGGTAGTTTCTGATGAAGGTCCATGCGTGGGCATGGGTCCTAGCACGAGCAACACTGCGCCAGCACTAACCTACCAGGTCATGAATCACATCAGTTGGGCCCGGCTGACCATACCGCCTTGTCCGTGACGCGATTCCAGTTCGCAAACTGTTCTATGATCAGAACATCTAATAATGAGTTAAACAGCGTCGCGACGACGTTGTTGGGCGATGTTAGAGGGATTTGGGTGCATCGATAATTGCATTGATCGTGCACATGGCACATATATAGGTACAAGGGGTGTGACCGGGTCTAGTCTCCCAATAGATACAGGGGGAGAGAGACGCTACAGGTACGACGTACAAAACCCTAGCCTATACACGTACATACATGTTCAACACCCCCGCAGTCGAAGCGTCGCCGGTGACGCAAAGACTGGACCGAAAGCCTTCAAAAGTCGAGGTAGGAAGGCCCTTCGTCATCACATCGGCGAACTGCTGATCGGTGGGTACATGTAAAACTCGAACACGACCTAGGGCGACATGCTCCGAACGAAGTGGATGTCGAGCTCAATGTGCTTCGTCCGGCGATGATGAACAGGATTAGCCGAGAGGTACACCGCGGAGACATTGTCACAGTAGACAATCGTGGCCTTGGGAACCTCGCATAGCAACTCCTGTAGCAGCTGTCGTAGCCAGGAGCACTCGGCAACGGCATTAGCCACAGCCCTGTACTCGGCCTCGGCGCTCGAGCGTGAAACCGTGGGCTGTCTCTTAGACGACCACGAGATCAGGGAGGGGCCGAGGTAGACGCAGTAGCCTGAGGTGGAGCGTCTGGTGTCGGGACACCCAGCCCAGTCGGCGTCGGAGTAGGCGACAAGGCTGGTGTCAGAAGATGCCGTCAAGGTGAGTCCCATGGCCATGTTGCCACGGATGTACCGGAGAATCCGTTTCACCAGGGCCCAGTGAGTATCACGCGGGGCGTGCATATGGAGACACACCTGCTGAACGGCATACTGAAGGTCCGACCGCGTCAGCGTGAGATACTGAAGGGCACCGACGATGGAGCGGTAAAAGGGAGCGTCGGACGCCGGAGAGCCCTCGACGGCGGACACCTTGGCCTTCGTATCGACAGGCGTGGAAGCAGGTTTGCAATTAAGCATGCCTGCTCGCTCCAGAAGCTCGTGCGCATACTTCTGCTGATGCAGAAAGAAGCCTGTGGCGCGGCGGACGACCTCGATGCCGAGGAAGTAGTGGAGAGCCCCCAAGTCCTTGAGGGCGAACTCAGTGCTGAGCCGAGCTGTAATCTGCTGCAGTAGGGCCGGCGAGGAAGCAGTCAGGATGATGTCGTCGACGTATAGAAGAAGATACGCGGTGGCGGCTCCCTGGTGATACACGAACAGGGAGGCATCAGACCGAGTGGACCGGAACCCCTGCTGCTGAAGGAAGGCCGCAATCCGCTGGTACCAAGCGCGAGGCGCCTGCTTTAACCCGTAAAGAGAACGAGAGAGTAGGCACACGTGGTCCGGCAAGGCGGTGTCGACGAAACCGGTAGGCTGCTGACAGAACACTTGCTCGGCGAGATGTCCATGCAAGAAAGCATTGGATACATCGAGCTGGTGAACTGGCCAGGCGCGAGAGGCAGCGAGCTGGAGAACAGCGTGAATCATGCCCGGTTTGACAACCGGGGCGAAGGTGTCGGTGAAGTCCACGCCGGCGCGCTGGCGAAAGCCGCGTACCACCCAGCGCGCCTTATAGCGCTCAAGAGAACCGTCCGGGCGAGTCTTGTGGCGAAAAACCCACTTGCCAGTGATGACGTTGGCATGAGGGGGTCGCGGGACAAGCTGCCACGTGCGGTTGCGCTGCAGGGCGTCGAACTCCTCACGCATGGCGGCGAGCCAGTTCGGATCCCGAAGGGCTGCGCGAGCGGAGGAGGGCAGTGGAGACGGAGTCGTGGTAGACGCAGCGCAGGCGTACTCGGCGTCGGTGTAGCGCGGATTAGGACGAAAAGTCCCAGTCCGAGCTCGTGTGACCACACCGGTGAGGTGCAACCACGGCGGGCGTAGCCGAAGAGGAGACCGGCGAGGCGGAAGTTGAGCCGGGCTCCGAAGGCGCCGAGGGCGCGGGGGGCGCAGCCGGGGCCGCAGTGGGCGCGGGCGCAGCCGGGGCCATAGAAGGCGCGGGCGCAGCCGGGGCCGCAGAGGGCGCGGGCACAGCCGGGGCCGCGGCGCTGCTGGAGGGCGCTACCGGGGCCGGTGGTGAGGGGTGCGGCCCGCCAAGTGTAGAGGCAGGGGTGAGCCGCGTCGGAGAGGGCGCCGATGGTGAAGGTACCTGCTGAAACGGAAATACCAGCTCATCAAAGTAAACGTGTCGCGATGTGTACACACGGTGGGACACTGGATCAAAGCACCGGTAACCTTTGGTGTTGGAGGGATAACCGAGAAAAAATACAGGGGACCGACCGTGGAGCGAGTTTATGAGGAGTGGTGGACGCGGTGCTGGGATAACAGAGACACCCAAAGATCCGGAGACCATCATAGGATGGGGGTACACCAAAGAGAAGCTGATGAGGGGCATAGTTCCAGCGTGGACGACATGGGCGTATGTTAAGAAGGAGGGTGGCGGTGGCAAGAGCATCCGGCCAAAACCTAGGGGGCACGTTGGAGTGAAAGAGCAACGTGCGGACACAATTGTTAAGAGTGCGAATGACGCGCTCAACGCGACCATTTTGCTGGGACGTGTAAGGACAAGTGAGGCGGAGGATGGTGCCGTGAGACGCAAGGAGGTGGCGGACAGCGGCGTTGTCGAACTCTTTGCCATTGTCAGTTTGAAACGCAAGGATAGGACGACCGAACTGAGTGGCGACATAGGAGTAAAAGGTAGTGAGGGTGGCGAGAACGTCGGATTTGCGACGAAGGGGAAACGTCCACACATAATGAGAAAAATCATCCAATATCACCAAATAATATAGATAACCCGTGTTGCTAGCAACCGGGGACGTCCAAACATCACAGTGCAATAACTGAAATGGAAAAGTGGAAATAGTGGTAGACTCGCTAAATGGAAGACGAACGGGCTTGCCTAGACGGCATGCCTCACAAGTATGGTGTTCAGCTTTATTACATGAGAATGAAAAACTCTGAAGAATCTGATGCAAGACGGTGGAGTTGGGATGACCGAGACGAGCATGCCAAAGATCGACACTAACGGCGAAGGCGGCTGGATGGGTGGTAGTGGTGGTGGAGGAATGCACCGGGTAGAGCTCGTCGGGGCTATCACATCGGTGGAGAACCATCCGTGTACGGGCGTCCTTCACAGAAAAACCAACAGCGTCAAATTCGACAGTAATGGGATTCTCACGAGTAAGACGACGAACAGAAACGAGGTTTGTGACTAAGTTAGGAGAGACAAGAACATTAGACATGGTAATAGGAGTGGATGTGGATGGGAAAGACCTATGACCGACATGTGTAATGGGTAAGGAGGAACCGTTACCGGGATGAGATGCCATATGAGCGGTGGCACCAGTGTCCATGTGCCAGTCACCGCCGCCACCGTAGTTGCTGGGGGACGGCGCCGAGTGCAATGCGGCGAGTAGGGCGGGATGGAAGGCCGGGTAGGGGGCGGCATGAGGCGCCTGGGGGCGAGTACCCTCCATATGGTGGCGCGGCGTCGTAGCCACCCGCGGCCGGCGGTGCGTGGAAGGCCGGGTAGGGGGCGGCATGAGGCGCGGCGCCAAGGGCCAGGTATGGGGCGCCGTGGGGCGCAGCTGCAGGCCCGGCGAGGTACGCCTGGTGACTCGGCGGATGGGGCCCGAAGAGAATCGGTGCGGGTGCCCTAGGCACCGGCATGGAGTATGCATGGACGACGCCCGTCCATGGGTTGGCGCCGTAGGTCCATGGCGGGGTGGGCTGGTGCGGACGTGGCGCCCCCCCCCCCCCCCGACGCCTGGCCGCCCTCGTGCGCCTGTTGCTGCTACGGCTTGCGGCCCCGCGGCGGTTGCCACGGCGCCCGCCTTGCTGCTGTTGGGGAGTAGCGGGAGGGGCGGTGTAGTACCCTGGCGGCGGAGGAGGCTGCTGCTGCGGCCGTGGTGCGGTAGGTGGCGGTGCGCCACGAGAGGTGCCGGCGGCGAGGGCCTGATGCTGCACACGTTTCTTCACCCCTTTCATCCGGCGTTCCTCCAGCTTTTGGTATGCCACGAACTTGGGGAAGGAGGGATCAGCCATCAAGGTGAGGTTGCCGGCAGCATTGCCGAAGTCCTCGTTGAGGCCGGCGGTGAGCGTGCTGAGGAGAAGGTCGTCGTCGATCGTGGTGCCGATGTCGCGCAGCTCATCCGCCAACTGTTTGAGGCGGCGACAGTACTCGTCAATGGACTTGTCATCCTGATGGCAGTCAAAGAATTCTTGCTGCAAGAATACACGGCGCTGGAGCTTGTTGTCGGTGAAGAGACCGGTGAGCTTGACCCACACGGCGCGTGCGTCATCGCCGTCGCTGACGACGGTGTGAAACAGATCCCGCGAGATGGTGGTGAAGAACCAGCGGATGAGCGTAGCATCGATCGCGGTCCACTCGGAGTCGTCCAGCATGGCGCGCGAGTCGACGGAGCCGTCGATGTGATCCATGAGATTCTCCTCGCGGAAGAGAAGGGAGAGGTACGTCTTCCAGGTGTAGTAGGAGGAGTTGGTGGCGTCGAGGGTCACGGGAACGCGATCCCGGACGTTGATGCCGCGGATGGCGGCGGGATCGGGGCCGGCGAACGGGTTGGTGCGGGAGGAGGCGGGCGACGACATGCTGTGCACGTGAAAGAAAGGGAGCGGCGGCGCACAAGGAGGATGGCGCGGCGGCTGGGGTAGGAGCGCGGCTGCAGGGGGAGGGCAGCGACGCGGGTAGCTGCGGCGGGGGCGGAGGCTGCGGCGGCGGCAAGGAGGCGGCGGCGGCAGGGGCGGCGGCCCGTGGCGGCGGCTAGGGTAGGCGGAAGCTAGGGTTAGGGGACCGATACGGTGTCTGATACCATGTTAGAGGGATTTGGGTGCATCGATAATTGCATTGATCGTGCACATGGCACATATATAGGTACAAGGGGTGTGACCGGGTCTAGTCTCCCAATAGATACAGGGGGAGAGAGACGCTACAGGTACAACCTACAAAACCCTAGCCTATACACGTACATACATGTTCAACAGGCGAGATTGCTCGAAGAAACTTCGCAGGCGACTTCGACCTGACGACCAAACGTCAATCCGTAATTGTCGTAGCTGTTGTAGTATGTCTAAATGTTTTCGCCAACTTTATCTTGTGTAGGGTGACGACGACGAGTGAGTAGCATGATGATGCGGATGCGTTTCCAGGTCGCAGGATAAAGGTGTCCGAGGAAAGCAGCTGACGCACCGCTCCCTCTTGCTTGTTACTGCACCCTGGCTGTCTTCAGCTACCGATCGATGCGTGTTGGAGGACCGTGTAGGAAAAACCAAACCTAGTGCTCGGTCCCTGAAACGGGGGATCTGATCTGCAGGGCGACGACAAGGAGTTGGGCGGTGTGTGTGGCCCGTGACAGCCGCGTTTCTTATGAAGATAGTGGTACCACACGTTTTGTCCCAGGATGTTCGTGCTTGTAAGAGCATCTCCACCGTGGCCTCAAATTCATGTCCGGTCAATTGGGGTATGCTGCCTACAGCGGCGTAAAAAAACTTAAATAAATTCAAACAAATTTAAATTGTCGTGGGGTAATCACGGCAGATGCCATACGGGGTGGCTTAACTCGGGTGTGAGCCAGGCAACGTAGGATTCACAGAGAGGTTGCACACGCAGAGTTTACCCAGGTTCGGCCCCTCTGTATGAGGTAAAGACCTACTCCTGCTTGTATGTATTTGGATCTGAATGGGGTGTACAATGGTGTGCGCACCAGAGCTTGCGGGTGCTCCGGAGGCTATGGAATGAGATGAGTCTGCCTCTAGGGTTGCTCCTTGCCGGCTTTATATAGGGAGCCGGCTAGGGTTTACAGGGAATGACGGGTTCTGCTGGCGGCGCTAGCTATCCTGCCTACAAGTGCGGCTTCGTGGAGCGCACTCTTCGGGATACACAATCGCAGACTGATTCGAAGATATCTGCTGCCGCCTCCCCGAGCCGTCATACCGGGATCCTCGGGGACCCGGTATCCTGGAAGATGTACACCGGGTGGGCTTTGGGCCACCCGGCCTTGAAGGCCGACTCGGGGTCCTGGGCCTACCCGGTTGGGCATCCCCCCATCATTAGCCCCCGAGTTCGTCAGGGACTCGTCTCCGGCTTGGTCTTCATCTTGCGAACTGCCGGGTCGTGTCGTTGAACGAACTCCTGAAACAGAGAAAAGAAATAACGGCTCGGAGTGGTGGATTTTGGCTTTTAACGTCCGGTCTAACTCAAGTTTTTGTTTGATGCCGGCTTGTGCCCGTCGGGATGTTTGCCATCCCGACTCGCCTCGGTGCGGGTTGTCTCCTTGCCTTCTCCGTCTGACGTCACGGCATCTTTGACCGTTTGTCCTGTAGTGTTTGTTTGTCTGACGCCGAGTCGATTGATGGGACTTGACGGCGCATCGACTGCCTCCACCTCGGGATGGAGCAGTGGCAATGATGACGCTCCTTGACCCGCACGCGCCCGATCCATCGGTCCAAAACGTCGTGACAGAGCGACGTGGCCGAATCTGGGCCGCATTTTTCGGCACGCTCCCGTGGAAACCGAGGCGTCGCGCGGGAATCGAGGCGACTTGGCGATAGTGGGCGACGTGGGCGACGCGGCGGCGGCGCCATTTACTGCGGTAACGGCTCCACTCACTGTGCCTATTAAAACGGCAGGGGAACGTGGCTGGTGAGTTCATTCTCCACCTCTTCCTTGCACTCGACATCTCCCCTCAAGCAGTCCGCGCCTGAGTTCTTCGCCGCATTGCCGCCGCAGCCATTGGACATTCTTGCTCCTCTCTCTCTCTCCGGCCAAGATGGTGGCGCCCAAGAACAAGTGGGAGAGGTCGTCGGTGACGACGCAGGAGCTGGAGCAAGCCGCCAACGAGGGCTTGTTGCCGCCGGCGTCGGAGCGTCGGTGGCGCATCGCCTCCATGGATCCTCGCCCGCGGCCATCGCCGGGCGAGTTCGTCGCCTTCCTCGCGTTCCTCGAGCGCGGGCTGGGCTTCCCCACGTCGGAGTTCTTCCGGCGATTCCTGGACTTCTACGGGCTTCAGGTTCATGACCTGACGCCCAACTCGATCCTCCATCTCGCCTGCTTCGTCACCCTGTGCGAGGCCTACTTCGGGTGCGCCCCGTTCTTCCCGTTGTGGCTGTGGATCTTCCACGGCAAACTGGGGAAGGGCGGCGACATGGCGCCCTGCGGCGGCCTCAACTTCCAGGTCCGCGGCGACGTCGACTACCTGGATCTCGGCCTTTCCTCCAAAGTGTATTGGAGGAAGTCGGGCTTCTACATGCGGGAGCCGGCGCCTGACGGCGAGATCGGGATTCCCTACTTCTCGCCATCGCCGAGCCGGCCTCGCAATCTTCAGGAGCAGCCGCGCGACGCCGACTTGCCCATGGTGCGCCGGCTGATGGCGCGGCTTCAGGAGCTGAAGAAGGGAGGGCTGACGGGTCTGAACCTCATCGCCACCTGGGTGAAGAGGAAGATCGCGCCTCTGCAGCACCGGCCCTCGCTGATCTGCGAGTACAAGGGGACGAAGGACCCGCAGCGCCATGACCCGACATTGTTCGAGTCGGTAGAGCAATTCACGCTGCGGATGAAGCGTGTCACGGTCCACCCGGCTCCCGAGTGGATCGTGGGCGGCCTGGAGGCCTACTCCGCCAAGCATCCGGCTCCTGAGGTGAGTCCCTTTGCTTGACGATTCGAAATACTTTCCTTTTCTTGGTCTTTTTATACCGATCCTTCCTGCTTGTCGAATTCAGGAGTTTCGATCGCTTGTTGGGTTGCCTCCGACCCGCGGAGACGCTCCCACGGTGCTTGCCGGCCCCAACGACGTCGTCGAGCGTGACTCCGACGACGAAGCCGACAGCGCCACCATGGCCAACGAGGCCGCCTTTTCCTCCCGCCAACCGATCCCCATCCTGTCTGAGGATGAGGAGGAAGGAGAAGAAGGAAGAGAAGAACGCGCCGGGTCCAAGAACCCGACGCCTGCTGAAGATGATGATGAAGATGATCAGCCGCTCTGCATCCGGCGGAGGCGTAGGCCTGCGGCCGAGGACGCCGGGCCCAACTCCAAGCGCTCCAAGTCAGCGAACCCGACGCCGCCGCCACCAGAGCGATCGGCTGGGGCTGCCGTGCAGCGCACCGTCGTTGCCGAGCGAAGGCAGAAGGCCTTGCGGGACATCCCTGCGAGGGCCCGCGCCGACTCGCCGCCTGCGCCTCGCTTCCGAGGAGTTCGGACCACAACTCTTCCACCTGCGGGTGACAGGTCTGCTGCTGATCCTCATCCAAAGTTCCGCTGGAAACGCTATCTTGAGTTTGACCCGTGCGAGTGTCGCAGGGCTGAGGACGCGTCCCTCAGTGACATGGAGGACGCGCTGGAGAGCGCTCCCAGCGGGCGGAGCCTGCCGTGCACGTCACGGAGCCGACCACGAGAGCGCCGAGTCCTCCGCCTTCCGTCGGCGGAGGCGACGAAGTTATTGTGCCCCCTCGAACCGAGGGGGCCACTATTGATGACACCGTGCCGGCTGGCACAAGGGGTGCCACGCCTGTGCCGGAGACGGCGCTGGTGGTGACGACGACTCGCGCCGCCGCGACGGCTTCCTCATCGGGTGGTTGACTGCCCAGCCCCCGAGCTCCGTCACGGGCGCGTTTGCTCCCCGGCCTGACTTCCGAGCCGCCATCCAAACAGCGATGGATGCGCACCAGGTACGTAGAATCTTTTTTGCACATGTTGCGTCCGTAGCGTGTATGTAGCCCCCAAGGCCCGAGTCGTGTTCGTAGAAAGCGGCTTGGGTCTTCATAGCTTTCTGGATGCGAAGTTTGGCGAGTAGCGTAGTCCTTGGTTTGCCAATGTCGATGTAGAAGCAGGCCGGTGGCGGGTGTGTATGCCGCTCGGGACGTAGCCCCCGAGTTCCTGACTTGGCGTATTATTTTTTTGTTGGGGCTAGCCCCCGGGTTAGCAAGTGTTGGTGTAGAGGTAACCCGTGGCGTAGCCCCCATGCCTCTTCCTGATTGATTATTGTCTTGTGAACTGCAGGAGCTGTCCTGGCTCCTCGAAGCCGAACAGCAGGAGACCTGCCACCTGCAGGAGGAGCTGAAGAAGGCGCGCGACGGCTTCATCTCCGTCGCTGAGCACCAGCAACTGCTGGCGCGCAGGAGAGCCGGCACACGCAGAAGGAGGAAGCGGACGCCGCCCTCACCCAGGCGACCAAGGGGTACGGCGAGGACCTCGAGAAGCTCGAGCGCAAATCCGCCGAGGCCGAGCGCGAGATGAAGGAGCTGACTGAGCGGCTTGCCACCCTCGCCGTTGGCATCTGGGGTAAAGATTTCATGCGACCCTTTGCAGTTTGTGCCTACTTGACTTGTGGCCTTGTTGTTGATTTTTGTTTTGTTGAACAGGCGAGGAGACGGCTGGCCTGACGTCTTCGGAGCATGTCCACCGGCTCGGAGTCTTCGCCCGTGACGTTCACGGCCGGGCCAGCAAGGTCGTCCAGATGCTGTCGCCCAAGGAAGGTGTCCCCGCACCCGTCTGCAAGGTGTTGCGGGTTCTGGAGCTGATGCCCCAGGTGATCACCTGGGTGCGGGAGTCGTCGGCCCGAGCCGGCGCGTGCATTGCCCTCGGGCTTGTGCGAGGCCGGTATAGGCAGACGAACGTGGACAAGATCACGGCCAGCATCCCCACCGATAGCAGCGGCCGGGAGATCGATCTGCAGCCGGTGCTCCAGTACTGCGCCCCTTACGCCTGCCGGGCTGCCAAGATGGTCGACCACGACGACTTCGTCTTCGACGTGGTGCCTGAGGGCAACGACCTTGGCGAGGTGGCGGACAGGGAGCCGGCGTCGGAGTACCTTTTTGAAAGGGCTTCAGCTCTGCCACCGCCGGCTGCGACGAACGAGGCGTCGACGTCTTCTGCTCGGGCGGCTCCTCCGTCTTGAAGTTTGCTCCCCTGCTTTCAAAAGAGGGGTTATTTTGAAGTAGTTAGGGTTTGTCGCCTGCGGGCGAAAAAATATTATGTAATGAAACAAGTATGATATGTGCCGGGTCGCGTTTCAGCGTGCGCCTCTGCGGCTTATTAATCTTTGTTTTGGCACTCCCATGCTTGTTTTTTGTGCGCTTTCGTCACTTTGTTTGTTTTTCGCTTGTTTTGTAAGCTAGTCGATCGTGCGACCTCGCCAAGTGTGCTTCGCGTGATTTTTTCGTGACGCGCGCGGTACCCATGGTGACAAAGTCCGAGTGCGGCTTCATTGTCAAGTTAGGTTTGAACCGGCTGCACTACTTCTTCACTTTGTGCGGGTAGCTGACGACTTGGGAGAAAACAACAATTTTGTGATTTTGCTTCGTGAGCAGGGGGTCCAGTGGTGAGCCGCGCATCATGGCATCCGGCTCTCTTTGACAACCCATCAATCATATAACGTGTGAGTAGGAAGAATAAAGACTCGAAAGCATGATTGAATCGAAACGATAGCCCCCGAGCGTGCCGGGTGTGTATCGACTTTATTTCCTTGATTGATTACACAGCAATTACTATGTATAATAGGGGCGAAGCAGGCTGATGTTCCATGGACGCTTGGTCTCCTCTTCCGACTTGGAGCTTTTGTTCGGCTCACGCAAGTCGACGAGGTGGTAGGAGCCGTTGCCCATCGCTTTGCTAACGACGAACGGTCCTTCCCATGGTGCCGAGAGCTTGTGCATCCCTTTCGACTTTTGGATGAGCCGAAGAACCAAGTCGCCTTCCTGGAAAGAGCGACTTCTAACCCGGCGGCTGTGGTAGCGGCGCAGGCTTTGCTGATATATCGCCGTCCTGGAGAGTGCGAGTTCGCGAGCTTCTTCCAGGAGGTCGACGCCGACTAGGCGGGCTTCTTCATTTTCTTCCTCGTTGTAGAGGGCGACCCGAGGCGAGTCGTGCTCGAGGTCGGTCGGCATGACGGCTTCCGCCCCGTACACCATGAAGAATGGCGTGTAGCCGGTGGAACGGTTTGGAGTCGTTCTGATGCCCCAGAGTACGGCTGGTAGCTCGTCCAGCCAGCAACCCGGTGTTCGCTCCAGTGGACTTGAAGTCGCGGCTTGATCCCGGCTAGCACTGTCTGGTTCATTCTTTCCGCCTGCCCGTTTGATTGCGGGTGGGCGACGGACGCCAAGTCGAGACGGATGCCTTTTTGTTTGCAGAAGGCCTTCATCTCTCCTTCAGCAAAATTTGTGCCGTTGTCAGTGATGATGCTGTGCGGGTAGCCGAATCGGAAGATGAGCTTCTGGAGGAACTTGGTTGCGGTCTTGCCGTCGAGTTTCTTGATAGGTTCAACTTCGACCCATTTGGTGAACTTGTCGACTGCGACGAGCAAATGTGTCATGCCACCGCGAGCTGTTTGAACTTGCCCACCATGTCTATTCCCCAGACTGCGAATGGCCATGTCAGAGGGATGGTCTTCAGAGCCGCGGCGGGTAGGTGATCCTGCCGGGCGTACTTCTGGCACCCGATGCACCGACGGACGATGTCGACTGCATCCTGATGAGCAGAGAGCCAGAAAAAACCGTGCCTGAACGCCTTGGCGACCAGGTTGCGAGCGCCGACGTGGCCGCAATCTCCCGAGTGGATCTCATGAAGGATGCGCCTTCCCTCTTCCGGCTCGACGCAGCGGAGGAAAACTCCCGATGTGCTGCGTTTGTAGAGCTCGCTGTTGATGATGGCGTAAGCTGAGGCCCGGCGCACGACTCGCCGTGCTAGGACCTCGTCGGCTGGCAGCTTTTTGGTGGTGAGGAACTCGATGTAGGGTTCCCTCCAGTCGTTGTTTCTTGGGTTACCGCCACCAGAATTGCATCTGATGATGGCGGGTTGGCGATGTCGACTTCGGCCGGCGGGCGTACCGACGGGTTGTGCAGGTGGTCGAGGAAGACGCCGGGTGGGACTCGGTCCCGCTTAGACCCGAAGCGAGAGAGTGCGTCAGCCGCCTCGTTCTTCCTCGGTCGACGTGCTCCAGCTCCATGCCGGCGAAGTGGCCGCCGACTTGATCGACGAGCCGGCGGTAAGCCGCCATGTTGGGATCATTTGCATCCCAGGTCCCCATCGTTTGCTGAACGACGAGGTCGGAATCGCCGTAACATTTGATACGGCTAACTCCCATCTCCTTGGCCACGCGTAGGCCATGTAGGAGGGCTTCGTACTCGGCGACGTTGTTAGTGCAGTGAAGTGTATCTGCAGCACATATCGCATCTTGTCGCCTTGGGGAGAAGTGAGGACGACTCCAGCCCCCGAGCCCTCATACATCTTTGACCCGTCAAAGAACAAGGTCCATCTGCCGGCTTCATAGGTTGGAGCCGGCAACTGTGTCTCCATCCAGTCGACGAGGAAGTCGGATAGTGACTGCGACTTGATCGCAGTGCGGGCTGCGTAGCTGAGGCCGAAAGGCTGCAGCTCGGAGGCCCATTTGGCGACGCGCCCAGTTGCCTCTCTGTTGCGGATTATTTCAGCTAGGGAGATGAGCTGACCACCGTCATCGGGTGGCCCATGAAGTATGTCGCAATTTTCTTGAAGCAAAGAAAACACCGTATACAAGTTTTTGGTAATGCGGGTAACGTTGCTTCGAATCCGTCAGGACTTCGCTGACGTAGTAAACTGGCCGCTGGACCAGTTGCTCGTGGCCTTCCTCCTTGCGCTCGACGACGACCACCGCGCTGACGACTCGGTTGGTCGCGGCGATGTAGAGGAGCATCGGCTCCTTTTCCAGTGGAGATGCGAGGATCGGCGCCTCGGCCAACGTCTTCTTGAGTGCCGTCAAGGCGGCGTCTGCCTCGTCGTTCCAGGTGAACGTGTCCGACTTCTTGAGGAGCCGGTACAAGGGCATGGCCTTCTCGCCGAGTCGTGAGATGAAACGGCTGAGGGCAGCGACACAGCCTGTGAGCCGCTGCACGTCCCGGAGGTTTTCCGGCTTCTTCAGAGCTTCGATCGCCTTGATCTTCTCTGGGTTGGCTCAATGCCTCGCTCGGAGACGATGAAGCCCAGGAGCTTGCCCGCGGGTACGCCGAAGACGCATTTTTCCGGGTTGAGCTTTATCCTGTACTTGCGGAGGTTGGTGAATGTCTCCGTGAGGTCGGCAATCAGGTCCGTCTTCAGCTTGGACTTGACGACGATGTCGTCCACATATGCGTGGACGTTGCGGCCGATCTGCTCGTGCAAACAGTTCTGTATGCACCGCTGGTAAGTCGCTCCGGCATTTTTCAAGCCGAAGGGCATGGAGACGTAACAAAACGCGCCATAGGGCGTGATGAAAGACGTCTTCTCCTGGTCTTCGGGCGCCATCTTGATCTGGTGGTACCCGGAGTAGGCGTCGAGGAAGCATAGCGCCTCGCACCCTGCCGTCGAGTCGATCAGCTGATCGATGCGAGGCAATGCGAATGGATCCTTGGGACAGGCTTTGTTCAAGCCTGTGTAGTCGATGCACATCCGCCATGTTCCGTTCTTCTTCAGAACGAGCACCGGGTTGGCAAGCCATTCCGGGTGTATGACTTCGGCGATGAACCCGGCAGCTAGGAGCCGGGCTATTTCTTCGCCAATAGCCTTCTGTCTCTCACCAGTGAAGCGACGCAGGAACTGCTTCACTGGCTTCAGCTTGGGGTCAACGTTGAGCTTGTGCTCTGCGAGCTCCCTCGGGACGCCTGGCATGTCAGATGGTTTCCATGCGAAGATGTCCCGATTCTCACGGAGGAAGTCGCAGAGCGCGCTTTCCTATGCGACGTCCATGTGCGAGCCGATCACCGCCGTCTTGGAGGAGTCGCCCTCGACCAGCGGGATGCGCTTGGTCTCCTGTGCCGACTGGAACTTGTCGCGTGAGTCCAGAGTCGGCTTCTTGACGATGGTCATGTCGTTGGGGTCGACTTGCAGCTTGAGTTGCTCCAGCTGCTCCGTGGCGATGACGGACTCGGCAAAGACGGCGTTGCCCTTTTCGCACTCGATGGCGCGGTCGACGTCGCCGTGTACAGTGATGATGCCGTTCGGACCCGGCAGTTTCATCTTCAGGTAGGCGTAGCAGGGCCTTGCCATGAATTTGGCAAAGGCGGGTCGCCCGAGGATCGCGTGGTAGGAACTACGGAAGTTCACCACCTCGAACCAGATCTTCTCGAGCCGGAAGTTCTTGGCGGTGCCGAAGACGACGTCGAGTGCGATTTTGCCTAGCGGGTAGGCCTTCTTTCCCGGGACGATGCCGTGGAAGGTGGTGATGGTGGGGACTAGCTGTTCGTCACGCAATTTCATGCGTTGGAACGTCTCGTAGTAGAGGATGTTGATGCTCGACCCTCCGTCCATCAATGTCTTGGTCAAGATGTAGCCCTTGACCTGGGGCGCGACCACCAGAGCGAATTTGCCCGGGTAATCGACGCGGGGCGGGTGGTCTTGACGGCTCCATGTGATCGGCTGCTCTGACCAGTCGAGCCACTGGGGCACGTCTGGCAGAGTCGCGTGGACGGCGCGCCGTATGACCTTCTCCTCCCGCCTGGAATCGAGGCCGACGAAGGTGTGGCCCATGAAGCCGGCAGTGGGAGGCATGCCCTGCTGCTGCTCACCGTCGTCGTCTCCGTCGGGTGCCCGCTTCTTGGCACCGGTCTTGGCCTTGACGATTTCTGCAGTCCAGCTGCACTCGTCAGTGGTGTGGCCGGCTGGCTTGCCGGGTAGGCTATGATACCTACACGGCATGGCCAGGATCTCCGTGGCGGTGAGCTTCTTTCGCGGGAAGTTGCCGCGTTGGCTCTTGAAGCCGCGGCCCCCCGCAGCCGTGGCGGCTACAAGCTCGGAGCCGCCGTCACCCTTGCGTTTATGAGCGCTGGAGTGCTTGGCCTTGCTCTTGTTTTTGCCGCCTTTCTTCTCGTCGTCGTCCTCCTCGGAGTCGTCCTTGGTGACGTCGGACTCGGCGTACTTGTGCACGATGGCGAGTAGCTGGCCCATCGTCATGTCACCCTTGTGCGAGCGCCGCAGCTTCTGCTTGAGCGACTCGAAGGTGGTGTTGTCCTCGAGGTGGGAGTGCACCGTGTCGACGCTGAGGTGTTCTGCCGAGTTGATGAGGTCGGCGACTCGGCGATACCACTTTCTAGTGGACTCGCCCTCCTTCTGGACGCAGCGCTTGAGGTCCTCGACCGTGGCCGGGCGCTTGCAGGTCCCCTCGAAGTTGGTGATGAAGAGCCTCTTCAACTCGCCCCAGGAGTTGACGCTGTTCCTGGGGAGGTTGTTGAGCCAAGTGCGAGCCGTTCCCTCAAGCATGAGAGGAAAATAGCGCGCACAACAGAGCGAAGACGCGTTCTGGATGCTCATGGCGGCCAAGTAGTCCTGGACCCAAGTTTCCGGGTTCATGGCAGCGTTGTACTTGGGCGCCTCTCTCGGTCCTTTGAAGCTGCTAGGGAAACGCTCGCCTCTGATGGCGGGTCCAAAGCATCTAGGGCCGACGTCGTCGTCGTCGTTGTTGTTGCGCGTCGCCTCGGCGCGCTTGTCGTTGAGGTGGTGGCGCAGATCCGGAGCGGAGTGATTGGAGCGCCTGCGCCTGGTTGTTGTTGATGGTGTGCCGGGCGTCGTTGCGGGCGAGCCGAGGCGGGTTGCCTCCAGCCCTCGCGTTGCTCGACACTGCCGGCTCCTCGTGCCGACTGCGTGGCGGCTGTGGGGCAGCGTCACGCCTGGGGGAACCCTTGTTTCCCTGGCTTCGGTGTGGTGCCGAGGCCGTTTTCTCGCTGGGTGGCGATCTGGAGTAGAGCTTGCCGTCAGATTGCGACATGTTCTCCTGCAGCTCCAGCGCCTTGTCCACCAGCTTGCACCCCTTGCTCCAATAGGGGTTGTCCTTGACCCGGATCCTCTTGAAGAGAGAGGCGGCGCAGTCATGCAATCGACTGGGGTGCCGAAAATCGCGAGGTCGGCGTCGTCGTCGTTCCGCGGCTGGGGTTGGGACGAGCCGGGTTCGGAGGAGGCCGCGGCGCCGGAGGCGGCATCGTCGGGCGAGGTTGAGGCGGAACTTGACTCGAGCCGCCGGGCTGGGCCCTGCGGCACTCGTCACGCTGCCTCTCCAGCTCTGTCTCGCGCGCGAAGGCGTTGTCGAGCGCGCGAGTTGGTGCATCAGGGTTAAGCCGCGACTTGCGGTTTTTGTGATGCCGAGTGACCGCGGAGAGAGCGGTCGACTGAGCATCGACCTCCAGCTCCTTCTGGCGGATCTCCTCCTGCTGGAGGGCCATCTTCCGGCGCAGCTGCTCGAGCTGTGTCGCCTGTCGACGACGTTCGCCGGCGTGATCGGGGTGCTGAGCGGGTCAGCCCCGACCTGCTTGTCCTCGCAGGGCGGCGAGAGATTCGTCGCGTTGCTGCTTTTCGCGAGCCTCCTGCTCGCGCCGTGCCTGGTCGCGCTGCTTCTGCGCGTTGGCCTCTGCTGTGGCGGCGTTTGTTGCCGCGGGTTTGGCGGCAGCAGAGTTTGCCGCCTCGCCCGTCATGTAGATGTGGGCGGGTGTGCCGTGCCGTCCGAGGCCAGATCGGTCGAGCCCTCCGACTCGTAGTCGAGAACGGGCAAGATCGACCCGGTGTCGTCGTCGTTCGAGATCTGGACGGTCTCGGCAGATGGGGCGGGTGCAAAGTGGTTTGCAACCGCGGTGTCGACGGCGGGGGAGGAGGGTACCATCGTAGTTGTTGGCGACTCCTTCCTCATCCGAGCCGCAGAAGCCGACGTAGGCGGTGACGCGGTCCCGAACGGGATAGCCATCGCGCGAGTGATCGGGGCGTAGTTGGGCCTGCCCCAAGTGTGTGGATCGGCGACGTAGCCGATCCCTCCGTGCTCGAAGTAGCTGCCGGTGACGATGTCACCGCGACCCGACATGGCTTGAGGGCTGAAGTAGACGCCAGTGCCGGGTTCAGGACTCTCCATGAAGTAAATTCCAGCGATCGCTGGCCCCACGGTGGGCGCCAACTGTCGTGGGGTAATCACGGCAGATGCCATACGGGGTGGCTTAACTCGGGTGTGAGCCAGGCGACGTAGGATTCACAGAGAGGTTGCACACGCAGAGTTTACCCAGGTTCGGCCCCTCTGTATGAGGTAAAGACCTACTCCTGCTTGTATGTATTTGGATCTGAATGGGGTGTACAATGGTGTGCGCACCAGAGCTTGCGGGTGCTCCGGAGGCTATGGAATGAGATGAGTCTGCCTCTAGGGTTGCTCCTTGCCGGCTTTATATAGGGAGCCGGCTAGGGTTTACAGGGAATGACGGGTTCCGCTGGCGGCGCTAGCTATCCTGCCTACAAGTGCGGCTTCGTGGAGCGCACTCTTCGGGATACACAATCGCAGACTGATTCGAAGATATCTGCTGCCGCCTCCCCGAGCCGTCATACCGGGATCCTCGGGGACCCGGTATCCTGGAAGATGTACACCGGGTGGGCTTTGGGCCACCCGGCCTTGAAGGCCGACTCGGGGTCCTGGGCCTACCCGGTTGGGCATCCCCCATCATAAATGGTTTCAAATTTCATTCATATTTGTTATATATTACAAAACGTTTGAACCACGAGTCGTCGCCGTCGTCGTCGAGCACCACGTAGGCGGAGGAGGAGCCGACACGGCTGGTGGACGCGCCATCTTCGCGGCGCGGTGCACGACTGTAGGAGGCGTCGACGGAGGAGGACGGGCCCGTCGTTGCCACCAAGGTGGCCATCGTGGCCATGTAGCCGGGGCTGTCGCGCTCAATGGTGGTCACCAAGTCGGCCAGGGCCGCCAGGAACCCGGGCGTGTCGCCGTCTGCTCGTTCTGCAGCGGGGACGACACGTCGTACACATACGGGGTCACCTCCACCGGCAGCGGCAGCGTCCTGGGGCGGCGTAGGTGCAGGCGGTCTCGCGGTGGGGATTGGGCGGGGACGGGCTCAGTCGTGGATAACGATGCCGCCGCCTCCACAACGCGGCGACGACGATCGCCGCTCCTCCTTCAACCTGGAGAAGAGGGGTGGTGCCCGGCGCTGCTGGTTGTCGACGACGCGGCGTCGCGGTGGCAGCGGCATAAGCCTAAACAGGTATGGCCGGTCCTCTCCCACCAGTCGTGTCGCCCTTCCACGTTCCAGCGGCCTGGCGGCATTGGGGCGTCGTAGAACTCCGTCGCCTCCCGGCGCTCCTGCTGGAAGCGCGCCATCCACGCAGCCCAGTTGTTGTCGTCATACTCTGGGTCGACACGCTGTTTCATTGTGAGCAGCTCCGGCGCCGAGCGATGGCACGCGCGATCAGCTCCGGCGTCATCGGCAACGGAGGAATGGGGAGCCCCCCGTTGAACGATGTGGCCCAGTTCTTGGGGTGGAGGGAATCCGGCAGGAAGAGCAGCCCGTACCGGAAACTCCCATGCCTCCTCGGTGCCGATGGTGCGCCCGAGGCGGTTGCCCGACTCGCATTGTTCGTCATTGCGGGGAAGTAGTCGATGGAGGTGGAAGAGGGGGATGTGGGAAGCAGGCGAGGAGGTGAGTGCGACGATGGGGGCGCGGTGGACGGCATATATAGCAGCGAGAGGGAGGGAGATGGGTGGTGCGCGAGCATCCGCGCCGGCGTAAATGCATTGCGTGGGCAACGCCGATGGGTGGACTGTTGCGCACACTGTCGCCGGCGTTAATGCGACGCTTGGTGACAGGCCTGCTGTAGTCTCGCCGCCTCCCGTCAAGTCGCGTCGTCTCAAAAATCGCACGTGCGCCATTAAACGGGGCGGAACGGCCTCCTACGCACCCTCATTAACACATGCACGACGTTCTATGTCTATGACGGGTGGACCAGACTGTTGGATGGCATGTTCGTCCCATGTCCGACACCCCCGAGAGGTACTCTAAATTTGGGGGCCCTTTCGGTGGTGCCAGACATGATTTGGGGCGATCCATTAGGGATGTCGCTGAGGGCAATTTTTGGTGTCCGGATCCCGGTGAAAACGACAAATCTGACCCTGACGTCAAAGTTCAGCACAAAATGAACTGTTTCCGAAAGTTTAGCCGGATCTAACCCTTTTTACTACCGCTCATCATATTGGCGGTAGACTACACGGGGTACCGCCTGGGTCGTTGGCGGTAGCCATCCTGGTCTACGGCCGGCTCGTGCTGTTTGACTACGCCGACGTGGCGATACCGCCGATGTCAGAGGCGGTTTAGGGTTAGAGGTGTACCGCCAAGGGAGCTAGCGGTACACATAAGCACGGTACCGCCTCGATAACTGGCGGTACGCATGCGGGAGTTAAGTGGCTGCGCGGAATCCGCCGCGCCCCCAACCTCTCATTCTTCCCCACTCAATCTTGACCCAAGCTGCTGCCTCTCCCTCTCTCCTCCACACTCAAATCTCTCTCAAATCCCTCCAAATCGGAGGGTATATCTCGTGAAATCGGGCCATCTCCATCCTCTGAGGTAGTCCCTCTCAGATCTCTCGCATTTTGTTGGTTGGAATTTTGTTACTTTGTGGCATTGTTTAGTTTGAGGCAAACCCTAGATTTGTTGATTTGTCCTAAATCCATTATTTGAATTGGTGTATTGCGGTTATATGTTGTTTGTGACGTGTATAAATCATTGTGGTTAGATAGATTCATGTGTTTTCTTCAACGAAAAAAATAGCATGCTATTTCCCGGTTAATAGCACGATATAGCGTATTTGGAGAGGCTACGCTATATTTAGCCTAGAATTATGGTTGAGTCTAGGGTTGGAGGTAGTGGTTAGCACACATGCATAATTTAGATAATTGTGGTGTGTTTTATATTACACATAAATGTCATACATTTGTGTTTCTTGTCATTTAATTATAGATGGCACGAATCGTGAATGTCCATCATATTGACAAAGAAGCATTTTTTAGTAACAATGAAGAAGAGTTTGTTGACAATGGAGAAAAAGTTATGGTATTTGCCAATAGTCCGACATATGCCGAGGTTGTTGCAAGAGTACGGGAAGTTTTCGAATGGATGGATCCTAGGGAGAAGGTTGAACTAGATGGAAGGTATTTTGTTGGATCGGGACATCGTCCGCGAAAGAAAAGAAAAACCTATCACATGCGAGTTAGATTGGGGGGGGGGGGGCATACAAAGAGGTTGTGGCGGCTTCCAAAGATAAGTCGCTCGAGTTATTTGCTACCAAGGTTGGCGGTGATCGGTTGCATTTTGACTTGAACCGGTGTGCCTCCCCCACACATGATGCAATGACCCCCACTCGGAATGTGTCACTTGATGATGCAGTCGAATTGAATAATATAAGCCAACCTCCTTTGAGCCAACAAATTGACTTGGAGATGAATGATGGCGACCAAGTCGATGAACAAGAAAAATATGTCAATGTGGATCATGGTTATGGCTTTGGCATTGAGGATGAAGATAGGGAGGAAGAAGACATGGAGGGTGATGTGTCCGAGCGGGAGGACGAGTATCATGACATTTATATTGGAGATGTAGAGGCACAAGTCGAGGAGGATGGCATTGACCGTGACACCTTCTATCGCCGTTGCTATGCCTCCGACTCGGAGGACGAGGGCCCAGAGGAATTGGACGAAGATGGGTTCACGGCGAGAGAAGCCCAAGCCTTTTTAAAAGTGGTAGGTCGGGATCACCGAATTCCATTATTTCGTGATCTCACGCTTGCCGATAAGGCTATGGTGGATGGTGGCAAGTATAAAGATCTAGAAGGAACTCCAAGCACAACTCAAGACGACGATGACAACAATTGTCGCATAAAGAAAGGTTTGAAGTTTCCGGACTTGGTAGAATTGCAAATGTGGCTTAGGGAATATGTGGTGAAGCACCATAGGCCATTCATAGTGAAGCACTCGGACGAGAAGAGTCGTTACACCGTGATTTGCGACAAAAAAGGATGCCCACGGGTAGTCCGTGCAAGACCAAACCCCCACGGGCAATGGAAGATAACAAGTTGTGAAGCCCATCACATGTGCAAGAAACGGGGCTGGAATCCATCCACAAAGCACCGTCAACTCACCTCCGACTTCATCGCGTACAAATTCATCAATAGTATAAAGAATGAACCAACCATGAAACTGAGGTTGTTGATGGGTCTTGTAAAAGAGTTCTTTCGATACACCATCGAATATGGGAAGGCATGGAAGGCCAAGCATGCCGCATTTAAGATGTTGTATGGTGGATGGAAAGAAGCGTACAACCACCTCCCGAGGTTGTTGGGAGGGATGGCCTATAGAAACCCGGGCATGTTTTACTCGGTCGAATACGTTGATGGAGTGTTCCGCCGTGCCTTTTGGACCTTCGACCAATGCATTCGGGCATTTCACCATTGTAGACCGGTTCTATCAATAGATGGTACATTTTTAACCGGCAAGTACAAGGGGTCAATGTTGACTGCAATCGCACACGACTCCGGTGACCGGGTGTTGCCTGTGGCCTTTGCTTTGGTGTCTGGAGAGAACAATGACAATTGTGAATGGTTCATGAAGCATGTGAGGACTAAGGTGTTTTCTCCTAGTAGAGAGGTATGCATCATATCGGATCGACACCAAGGTATACTCAATGCCATGGAGATTGACATTCCGGGGCATGCACGGCTCCACCACCGATGGTGCATGAGGCATTTCGTCGCAAATTTTTATAGGGCTTGCAAGAATAAAGAATTGGCTGATGACCTAAGAGATGTTTGTGTGGCATTCACCAACCGGTCTTTCACAAGACGGTTTGACAAGATCCTTGCCGCGTCTAATGCTGGGGGTAAAGAGTTCTTGAGGAGGTTTTTGGGAGACAGGCACAAGTGGACAAGGGCCCATGATCATGGAGGTAGAAGATACGGTGACATGACAAGCAACATGGCGGAATGTTTTAACAATGTTCTAAAAGGTGTGCGTGCACTGCCTGTGACGGCCATTGCGGAATATACCTTCGAGAAGTTAAGCGCTTATTTCCAGAAACATTCCACGGAGACGGATAAATTGATAGACGAAGGGAAATTGTATCCTCCAAAAGTAGAAGAATGGATGGAGCTGCAAAATAGCAAATCCGAGAGACAACAAGCGTATTGCTATGACAACAACGAGTGGATTTACCAAGTCAACGAGCCGGTGGGACAACAAAAGATGGCGTGCAATTCGGAGGTCGTGCATTCAAGGTTAAGCTAAAGACACGTGAGTGCTCTTGCGAGAGGCCCAAGTTGCTGCATTTGCCTTGCTCACACTTGATTACGGCGGCAAACATAAGATCTATTGATCTTTGTCATCCGGATACGGTAAGAATGAACGAGCACTCGTTGGAGACGGTGCCATGACTTGGACAGCAAGATTCGAGCCTTACTTGGATCAATCTCAATGGCCGGAATATCATGGCGTTGTAATTAGGCCAGATCCGGAACTAATGGTTAAAACCAAAGGTAGAAGGAGGACGAAGAGGTATTGAAATGACATGGATGCACTTGGTGGATACACAACCCGCATGGGAGAATGGGGCAGCGGGCATTTTATGGAGCCTCGTACCACCAACCAATGTGGTCAATGCAATGATTCAGCACACAACAACAGAACATGCTCTCAAGGGAGGAAAAAAATCCAAAGGTGACAATGGTGGTGGTAGTGGAGGTGGTAGAGGGGGTGGGAGTGGTGGTGGTGGAGCTGGTGGTAGTGGGCGTGGGAGTGGTGGTGCTAGTTCATTCTTGATGTGTTTACGATCCCATTCCTTCTCGTTTGGGCACTTCTTCCGATCAATCCTATGCACAAATAAAAAAACATATCATCAACAATTGATATTGACAAGTCAAATATGTACCCGGGCATTCCAACACTAACCTATGAAGATCAACACTTGTGCTCTGGCTTGCCGGCGGGGTTCGTTGCCTCCTTCCAAATTGTGTTGCAACTCGTTGTGGGAGGTGCCACTCGACGACATAGAAACATATCATCGGACACTTAATGCGCCATAGGTCCTCGTCACGCATACACATCGCGTTGAGACGGAAACTCCTATCCCGTTGGTATGGCCTCCATATGACCTACAAAACAAAAACCATTAGTTTCAATGCTAGATGTCACAAAAGTGTGTCAAATTTAATGTTACCAAAGCATACAAGTTGAAAGACAGCGTGTCAAGCTCGTTGGTATAGCTCTTGTAACGGCCCATGGACAAGTCTTTGTACCCCTCCACTCTATCCCATGTGTACGCAACAGTTGGTAGCCGCCATTCGTCATCACCATCAAGGTCATAATCCCATGGAGTTGGTGGGCGTTTGCGAGGACGTCCAACAGGAATCTGCTCCCACATCCAAATCGTGAGGGGCCAGGCAGCGCCATTTAACGAGGCTCCCTTTCCCTTCTTACGACATGCCATGTCCAGCTGCACAATAACAATCATGTCAAATGCCAAATGAAAGTTACATACACAAGAAAGGTATGCAAATAAACTACCTGACGGTAAAGAAAGGCTAGACCCGCCGACCCCAGCTGTACTTGACGTTCCAATCACGTAATGGGTCAAGCCACATCCACGAGGCCGTGTCCCCTGACCCATCTGGAAAGATCACCCGGGCTAACACATACCACATGTATGCCCGGGCATACTGCTGTTGGGTTATGTGCATGGAAAACAAATATTTCGCCACTACAGCGCAACAGCCAAGATCTACTATGAAGATACAAGTGACAAGACATGCATATTTGATCTAACTGTAAATCGTTACCGACACCGTTGAAGCGGAAGAGAAGTCGATGACAACGTTGATGAAGCTTGTGGAAGAACTCCCTCGGCTAAGCCTAGCCGAGAGAATATCGTAGACTCCTCGTGTCCCGTCTTGATCCAACAGAGTGAGACAGGGTCAACCGTTTCTCAACGGATCACCCATCTGAGTTTCGCACGCATACATCTGATCTGGTCCAGCAGGGCTTCGCCGTCCACACTTGAAGCACTCACCGCTGGTGTATATGAAGGTGGAAATCTCAACACATGAGAAGGAGGGAGAGAGAGATTAGAGATCTAGATCTAATTGGGAGGATCCCTCTAAATATTTAGAGGTTCCCTCTAATCCAACTAGAAGAGATCTAAACTTGTGTCTCCAAAGAAGAGGGGGTGGGGGTTTATATAGGAGGCCAAGGGTAGGGAGACTTGGGGGAGGAGGCAAAGCCTCCCCCAAGTGGTGTGCCGGCCTTAGGGAGGAGGAGTCCTCCTCCAACTCCTCCTCCCAAACCGCCTCCCCCCATGGTCCTTAGGCCCATTAGGGTTCGGGTGAGGGGGGAGGCTCCCCCTCCAGCGCCTTGGGCCTTGGGGCCACCCGCCCCATGCAGGGGTGCGGCTACCTCGTGGGCCCCATGGGCCCACTTGGTAGCCCCCTTTAGCGCTGCACATAACCGAACCGTAACCGAAAACCGAAAAAACCTAGCCGCTACCGAATTCTGGTTTTTTCGTTAGTGGTTAAGGTTACGGTTAGCAAAATTGCTAACCATATGACCTCCGGTTAATTCGG
This sequence comes from Poa pratensis, assembly GCA_947311845.1. Classification (NCBI taxonomy): domain Eukaryota; kingdom Viridiplantae; phylum Streptophyta; class Magnoliopsida; order Poales; family Poaceae; genus Poa; species Poa pratensis. The sequence continues at coordinate 32,165,653 of CAMZMU010000058.1, read as the reverse complement.
TTAATAACCGAAAAACCAATGGTTTAACCGAAATAACCGAAGAGCACGGCCAGCAGGAAAAAACACGACGGAAGGCCAGCAAATCTTTACGTAATCGATTATATATCTGTTGTTAATGCATTGTATCAGTAAAGCTGAGCGACCCTACTGGTTAGAACGTGGAGCGCTCTATTTCTCGGCACTAAGTCACGAGTTCAAGTCTCTGTTTTGTTCTTTTTTTGTGCTTAGGCGGAAATTTCATTGCTTTTTGCTCTCCTTTTTGCAACACGTCTAGTTCGGTCATGTAAAATATAAAATACAAATATATGGCCATAAAAGTTATGTTTTATTCAAAAATTCGCGTCAACTTTGGTTAGTTTGGTTATTACCAAAACCGAACCGAAATTAAATGGTTATTACCGAAACCAAACCGTATCTTTGTACAAAACCGTATTTACCGAAGTATCAAAACCGTATTTACCGTATAACCGTATAAACCAAACCGAATTAACCATTTTAACCGAATGCGTAGTTATAGCCCCCTTGGTGGTGGGCTCTAAAATCCAATTTAATATTTTCCATAATTATTTATTAATTAAATAAATTAATATTTAATTAAATAATATTTTGTCTAATTAATTCTTATTTGAATATTTCCTTTTACAGAATATTCCCCGAATTAATTACTTATCATATAAAACACTTTTACATGATCCGGACACCTAGTGTCCGCTGACAAAATACTCCGGATAAATATTTCCCTCTTATATAAACCCTCGGAATAAATCCGACTAGTGATAGAAACTATTTCTATTACTCCGAGACACCTAGTGTCTGCATAATCCAATCTCTCTGATAAAGATATTATCTATCACACAGAAACCATTCCGGTGATACTCTCTCGGTATCCAGACCAACCATATACACAACAAACTAGAACTGACTTAAGCGTGTTACCCTACAGGTTCGATAACGTGTAGCTATAATTAGATGTTTCCATCTAATCACCGGCCAGGGTCAGGTACATGGGCTACCTGAATAACTGCTACCGTTATGCGAATGAACTCTGTTGATTATTAATTCGTCATTCCCATTACTCGCGATACTGAAATTACCCGAGATAAAGTATTCCTGATATTTCCATGAATCAATCTCTGATTCACTATATCTCCGTCTATCTCGTTACGGTAAATTTCCTTTTCTCGTTCCCGTAATCCGATATCCCACATGATGTAACTTCATCACGCATTGTTTACAGAACATATTGGATATCATACATACCGAGTGGGCCCTGGAAGTATCTCTCTTTTGACAGAGAAGTAATTTCCCATCTTGGAACATTAGGTATTATGCACACCTTGGGAATCACCCAGTGACTGCCGTTTTACTACCCAGTTACGGCCGTGGTGTTGACAGTACCAAAGTAATTCTTCCAGTATGCACAACCCTAATAACCTCATGGTCTAAGGACATGTCATATAATAACCATCTGCGATATTGCACTAAGGACAAAAAGACACTTTGGAATCTTCTTTGCATATCAACGATTTGGGTCTACCCAGCCATATTGTTTCCACCAACAATATGCCACTCATTGATGCTGACATAAACAATGTCCCAGACCAGGAAAACGTGGTCTCTAGCAATCAACGAATTAGTCTAAAAGGCAAGACTAGGGTATACTTTATTCTGTTCATGTCTCTGCACGTGCGAGTGAGTTTTCCTCTGAATCACATATTCAGGAGTCACCGCAGTTATAGCATAGAATCATGAAGCATAATTACGAATCAGATGTTAAACTTTATTGCCTTTTGGGCATACATCCAACAGTCTCCCACTTGCACAATATGCAATTTACTATTTGCACAAGACTCAACATCTGGGTGAAACAGATGGTTTTTTATGCTTCCTTTCCTGTGGTAGACATTTGTCATCAGACCCTTTCGAGGCTGTGTGAACTTTATACATTATGCAGAAAAACTCTTTTCTATCATAATTTCCTTGATCATACGAACAAATGCAGTCTGGGCTATTCAAGGTGAAACCTTGGTACTCTAACTAAGAAAACAGTTCTGCTGTTCTCACAACATTGCTGCTTCTTTTGTAAAGAACCACACCTAGTTCATTCAATGAACCGATAACCCTTTTGGAATCATTTAAGCTCCCACTGTCACTGCGACTTGTTGTAGTGTTACGTAACTCTATGCTTAAAATTAATTAAGCATCCTAACCCTTGCTATTTCACAAAATCATAAGATCATGTTTTATCCTTGGTTTATCCTTTATGCTTATCTCATAAGTCTTTGTCCAATGTAACTCTTACATTTCGATATTCTCTTTTGAACTTCTTCAAAACACCATTTAGAGAATACTTTATAAAATTGGAGTCAATTGAACTTTTGTTACAAAGTCAACTTGCCAACAATTTCCTTTTATCACTTGATATTTGAATCCAAGAATGCATTATTCAGGAAATTCCCATGATGATAAAATGATAGAATCATTTGATCATGCTCACCACTGATATGCTATCGTGGTTCTTGCACATGAATTTCCTTATCCTTTATAAGAACCTACTTCTCTCATGTTTCGAATTTTACTTCAAAACACTTTGTATGCATTCTTGCAGCAAGATATTAAATCATTATCAGGATACATCCTGTCATGATACTAATTCCTTGCTCCTTACGTTTCATTGAACAACTTTTCAATGATACATATATTCTATCAAATGAAGTATTTTAATGGTTTCCAAAATTAATTGAATACCATAAAAAAAAACTCCCACTAACTTTTAAGAACTTTGCAATTTCTTATGAAGTCAAACATTGCTTGTTTTACTTCACATAATTACAAAACTAATCCAACCTTCATATCATCATCGTCTGCCACTACAACATACTTTTAATGACAAGTTGTGTATTCATTTAACAAAACCCTTGAGCTATACTTAGTACACATCCTAGATAAACTTTCCTTCAAAGGAATTTGTTTTGTTAACATCTTATACAAACATACTCATTAAATAACTAGTATTGTATTCATTTAACAAAGCCATCGAGTTGTACATCGTACACATACTCGATTACGTTTCCTTAGAGGAATTTACTTTGTTAACATCTCATACAAATCTACTAGTCCTATTTAGATCAACAAAACCGTGCTACAGATCATATGATCTTGAGTAGTCAACTCTTGAATTTGTCATAAACCCATTTATGAAAAAACAAGCTTTATGATCAAATATTCCAATAGGAATTCCATGAAGTCTCTCAACTTGAATTTGATGATATTACTAATTAATATGACTCTAAGTCATGAAGGTTTGGATACTATAGCACCCTATTTTATTACTTTGTCTTAGCATATGGACTCAAGTTTCCTAAAACTCATATGCTCTTTATCTGGTTAAGTGATTATTCCTTGACAATAAATCATGCTTATATTTCAATGACTCTTTGTATTAGTCTAAAAGAATTGTCAATTGGAATTGCTTCCGCCTGCACAACTTCTGATAACTATTTCCGAAGATTCAATAATCTCTTCAAGAATCACCATCCTCCCACTGAATTCAATAAGGAATAAATTCCTTAAGAATCACATCTATCTTAGTAACAAAACATTGTCACTTATGTGGTGTTATAAGAGGACTTCCAATTAACTTATTGGAACAACAACAAAGTAACTCACTGTCTTTTACTATTAGGATCGAGTTTTTCATCTTTCAGAAAATCTCAGAACCTAAATCCATCATGTCCCCAAAATTTATCTTTCAAAACAATGACATGAGGCAAGAGACAATGAAATTTTCTTTGTCTTTATGTTAGGACCAAGATTCAATATTTCAGAAACTTTTAGGACCTAAGACCAACGTGTCCATCCATAGTTTATCTTTCAAAACAATGACACGATGCAAGACAATTTAACTGTGCTAAAATTACCCAGCGAGCAAACATATTCTAGATTGAGTATTGCCAAACGTTTATGCAAGAACAAGAAGGTTCTTAGTGCTGACTTCGTCACACTTAGTCAGATTATGACTTGAAAACTTTCAAGACATAATTACATAATCACCAAGACTTTATATCTAGAACATTTTGTGAAATTTTAGACATTAATGACAAAATCATTAACAGTCCAAAACCTTTGTCTTTTGTTGATTTCTCACTATGTGCAATATCTTGGATTTGCTTACATCATGCATATGATGCATCCAAGATGATAGTGTCACCTGAAGGTGATATCAACACAATCACAAAATATTTTATAACAAATGATATTCCCTTAACTTCAAAAGATTTGCAACTTGATCATCCCTGAAGGGAGTGATCTCAATATTCTTTATCATAATAAACATGACCAATTTGTCCTATAAATTCACAAGAACTAGCGGGGTGGCCCGCGCATTTGCGCGGCTAGACTATTTATTGATGTTGTATTTGCTGTCATATTTTTGAAATTAAGCTAATATTATCTATCATCTCTATATAACTTAATATTTTAGTTACCTTGAATTTTCTAGCTATTAGATATTTCCGTACAATTTTTTTGTTCCTCCAAATTCGTTTGTTTGTTTCCACGTTCCTCTAGCTTTCTAGCATTTAGCTTTTTAAAAAGCTTTCTAGCATTAGGTCGGAATGTGTCGGGATATTCTATTAGAAACTCTCCTCTACTTGACTCGTCAGTTTTTATCTAAAGATGTGTACCGTATTTTCTGTTTGATAATAAGTTACAGTGATCCGAAGTTTAGAGTAGATTTTCTCTTGTATATCACATATTCGGGTAGTTCTTTTCATGTATTAGGCATCTTCGCTCACTACCTCCCTCACTGAGTCTCGTAAACCTATCTAGGTTTTTCTTACTTCACAATGGGAGAATATGCTGGTGAATAGCCGTCGCAGCTCTGTTCCAGAAGTATAAAAAATCACGTAATTTTGCACTCGCATATTCTTGCTACGATTGGTCAAAATAGAATACTTTAATTTTGAAATGACAAAGTACACTTCGTGAAATATTGGTCCCATAACACTTTGATACGCCACATGTTGTTAAGATATAAGAATTATGGAATGCTAAGTTATGTCAAATAATGAACTTCTCCTGGTTATTCTATTGAGAAATGTCTCAACATTTGCCCACCGTACGCTGATACTTTCTGGTGTTTGCATGACAGATCAGTACCAATAAACATTTAACCGAACAACTGAAATACTATTTTTTGAGAAATAAAAAAACTGCTATAAGAGCTACCTGAAATTCACCCGAAAGAGTATACTAAAATCCTATCTTATTATCATGCATTTCACAAACAATTATCCAAAAGGGCATGAACCTGCAAAAAAGAAGAATAGATAAAATATCTAAAAGAAAGGCTGCAATGTCGTACATGAACCTAGGCTCTAAGCTTTAGTAGATGGTAAGGAGAAACAACGGAAACTTTGTAAGCTCTCTCATAGAAAGGATCAGTTGTAGTTTCCATATGGAAATTTAGGGCCTTTTTATCGGCCTATGCTGATGTGCTTATTGTAGCATATACCAAGAAAAAATATGATCATTAGGAAATTTAGTGACATCAGCAGCAGGTGATTTGAAATAACATCGATTCAATTTATACTCACCTAATTTGCGGGAACATTCACACCAATTTTATTGCCCGGAACAAAACAATGGAGAAATCTGGAGAACCAAATAGAGTTCTTCTTCACCCCTGCAACAAAAGAAAGAAACAAATCATTGAAAATCTTCTCACGAATCGGGGCACCATATATCGTCGGATTGAAATTAGTAAAGCTTATTACCTCAGAATCAGTCCTTTCATCATGCATGCAACAACGGGACAACTAATTATGAGCTCGTGCAAGTACAAAAATAGGGCTGATGGTTAACAATGATGCCTCCGAACTCTTGGTTTATAGGGCTCAAAGTTTCAGTCCAATCCGGCTGGTCGATTCGACTGACGTATGTGTGTGTTGTAGCCACGCCGATCTTAATTTCCACCATGATCGTCGTTGGCTTTGACATAGACTGAGGGGTTTGATGTTTTTGCCACTTTGTCTGTGTGATATCGTCACAGGCCTTGTCGTCGCCGAGTAGAATTTACCAGAGATTGTATGGATAACTGCATCATCGGCCTTTGAGTGTCGTCGATTATCTGATATAAGGCATTATGTCCCTGAAACATAATATAAACATGGATAATACAATTGATTGACCTATAAAATCAAAATATATAGTATTTTTCAATTTTGTTGTATATAGTATTTTTAAAATAAACAAATATATCGTAAAAGGTTCATCCATTTATTGATTATCTCACTATATAAAGGTAAATCTGAAAATAACTTTAGAATACAAACCTGACTGTCTAGTTAATAGTTTGAACTATTGCATGGTAAAACATCACTGCTCTAGATACATTAACAATGGGTTATCATCAAGTAAATTCATCTCAAATATCTGAACTTGCTTCGTTGTTGTTCCAAGCATGGCCCTTCCTTTTCACGGCGATGGACTAATCATAGTGATCACATACCTGAAACAAATAGCACATATGTGTATTAGCTTACTAATAAATATATGGGTGCTTCTGTTGCTAGAAAACTTGCAAGTGTCCAGCTGAAAACTGACGATCGAGATGCCAAGGCAGGCAAAAACCCAAAGTGTGTGCATCCAGCATGGCCCTTTTCATACGATGCATCCAGGCTAATCCTTAATCATGTGTGCAGAACGTGCTCATCAAGCACTCAAGGCAATACCTGTATCCATCAGCCATCGCACCATACTCCGCATGTGTGTGACTCCCGGCCGCCGGCGGACTTCTTAGTCCTGGCCAGGATGCGTCTAGCTTGCATGGATCATGCGTCAGTTCTCACACCATCAATCTGCAAGTTTGCAACTTCCGGCCGCCGGCGGAGGCCGTTGGACTTCTTTGCCGTCAGCTCTCGCACGATCCATCTACATGTGCTTGACTCCCGATTGCTTTTTTTCGTCTTAAAAACTCCCGGCTGCACTTCTATCCATGCTCTCGCACAATAATGCGCATCCGATGGAATCGTGGTACTTCTGCTGCCTGGAGTCGCCATCGACCCTAAATGCTACTTGGCCTGTCAATGCCGTCGTTTATCGCCAGATCGATATCGCCATGGCCGACCCACTATGGCAAGATTGATATCGCCATGGCCGGCTTGCATAGACTTTGTCGTAAATTCTGAGAAGCTGATATCGTCCTCTCGCCAAAGTCTGAAAGATGAACAGAAGAGCAATGGAGGAGACTGATTTTGCTTGAACACGCGCATATGCTTATGTTGCAGGCTCAACGGCTTGTCGGCAAGATCGGAAGGCACACTGACCGGCCGCAAAACTTGTTCTACCAAACCCCTCTCCGTGCTCATGCATATGATCATAATCTGTGCGCGACGGAGCTACTTCTTTGCTTGTGATAGCTGCCGGCGTCAAAGGATCAACACCGCTTCATGGGATACACGTACGACGATCTCTCTCTATCGAAAACCTGGTCAAGACCTGTATGTACGCGAATCATCAACGTAACTCTCCTGCCTGAACTCCGCCCTCTTAAAGGATCAATCAGCCTCCCTGTGCGTGAGGGACGCCTTCTGTGAGCACGGTCGCACGTCTAGAACCCTGACGCTATAGTCATCATGACCGGCAAGGCGGCAACATCGATCGATCTGATCGTCATCATGTCCGGCAGCAGATGCCGCAAGTTGGAATCCACGAACCCACTCGAATTTGGCATGACGGCGGGTTCGACCTGGATGCTGTGCATAGCCAGCGAACACATGTGCCGCACCGCCGGGCGCCGGTGAGAATCGCCGTGTTTCCGTGGTCTTCTAATCTCTTCGATGATTGCTTAACATTCTTTCCCTGTCGTAGTTCTAATCGATTTCGGCTGGCTCTTTCTCTTTCTAAATATGGACTATGCAATCTCGTACGTTTCGTATGAGAAAAGAATTTCCATATGTGTGCGTTGCTAATCTCCTGGCGCTGTACGGTTGCGTAACCTTTCTCATAAAATCTGAACCATTGCTTGTGCGTGCTAAATCTAGACCGTTGGTTATCCTGTGTTTTAATTATATAATAGATATTTATCGCCAAACATGCGACCTAATAACTTTGAGCCGAAGCTCAAAAATCTTTCAATTTGAAAAATAAAAGTGGAGACGTCTTCTTCCAAGGACGAAGGTCCATACGCCAAACTTAGCACACACCACCACCTTTTTATTCTTCATCCTTCTTACTTTCCGCAACCCTTATATTGAATGCAAGAAAAATTCTTCGCAATCAATACTCCAGAGATACTAGTAAGAATAACGGATATCATTTAAGTACAACTCTTATACCTTCTGTACCTTTACCAGGTTTCTTCATATTAGTGCCCGAAACCTTTTACAGTTCCACTTCCAATATTTTTTCTTTCCTCAGAAGAGATATTCAGGATTCTCCTGAACTAACCTTTTAAAGCTTATCTAGTGTGTTAACACCTTCAGCCTTCTTCTTCCTCTTCTTCTTGAAGCATGCGAATTGGGCAAGAATCGAAGTTGATTGTTATCCCTCATCACATTAGCTTCTGCAGATTTCAGCATAGTAGGGAGCCATTCAACGTTTTCTTCCTCCCATTCATGTTTTGAATCATGATAAATCCGTTGTAAAACGGGGAAGTGAAGTCAACATCAAATCTGTACTTGGCTCAGCTGGAATTAGAAAATCCCAAAGTCTGCAGCCTTGTACCGCAATCAATCATCTTGATTACATGCTCTCTTGCTGAGCTTCCTTCTGCCATGTGACAGGACCAGAAAACCTTTGTTATCTCATAACTCTTAGTCTTTGCCTGAGTCTGGAACATGGCTGTGAGTACGACGATCATGTCGCTTAGCAGATATGCGATCCAACCGCTTCTGCAACTCATGGCCCATGCATGTCAACATAAGACATTGGATAGAGACAGCCTCACCACTCTTCAAGGTGTGAGCTTCCCTTTCATAAGTAGTTTTGACAACAACCCCTCGAAGGAGGAGCGTCGAGGACATACTTATACTTGGCACCCCTAAGTACAAAACTTAGGAAACATACCCAAACAACATATTTACTTCTAATGGTAGAAAAGTGGTTTCCTTAAAAGTAGTGGACCAAGGTTAATAGCGGGTGTTACGTATGTCGATCTACAACAATCTAAAGTTCACTAAGACATGTTCAAAATTATTTTTCTAGCACTTGTTAAAGATAAACTAACAATGCGCTCCCACTAAAATTGATATTCCTCAAGATCAAATTAGTGTAAACGAAATCCACGTTCAACATACGATCAAGGATGGATACATCTCATGTCGTAGCTTACAACGGGTAGGTCAACAGAACAATCACTTCCTGCCGTGACTTCCGTTTCATCTTTCGATGGATGTGCTCCGAACTCATAACTAGTTATGCTTGGACTTCAAGACAACCAACCGATCATGCTGCTAGAACGGTTCGTGCCCGCCTCCCAAACCCTTGGCACACATTACTCATGGAAACATGGCGCACGATGACAAGCATCTGGTTTGACGGTGCCACGGTTGGATGAGCACGATCTCCTTGATATTGGTTTATAGAGCTTGGATAATTAAATCCATGGCTCCTTCTGAGGAATCACCCTAATAATCACGTCTACTGCGCAACCAAGGGAAAAGCAAGAAAACAGGTATAAAGCATGCACAAGTAAATAACACTTCGTGATGTAGTATAGTCTTCTTCCTTCATCTACCGGTGGCGCCTCCACCGGTGCGACCATGTCGAGGTTCACGACAAGTGCAAGTCTTCTCCCATCCTCCACTATCACCATAGCTTGACGAACAAGGAACAACGGTACGCCGGCCAAAACAAAACAAAACAAAACAAGGTTAGTCAACAAAATAAATAATTCGAGACTATACCACATCACATGTCCTGCAAACCAGAGTTAGACGCCTTTAACGTTTGTTTGCAACTTTTAGCGTGGCTGTAGGATTCCCAAAATTCGAAAGAAAAACCTACGGCCCTCACCAAGCATGTTCATTCATGTTGCTAGATTAACATTGCGGGGTGATGGACAACCCAACATTACGATAACGTTGCGGCTCCCATCTAAACGATCACATGTTCGCGTGACCCCCGTGTGGACCTAGTCCACATGCCCCTTCCGCTATCAAGTCAACGAGGCCAACTATAATAAGGTTCGAAGCTACTCAAGCACTTCGTTGGCGCCGACGGGCATACTAGGAGCAGCCGGAAGGTCTGCGGATTGCCAGAAGTCCGAGATCTTACTATGCCGCTGGAAACAAGACGAGACCGCATATTGGGAAGTAAACATAAATAAACTGAATGTTAGAAGATATAGACTTCAATAACATACCCGCACAAACTTATGCGGTGACCGCACACCATGTGCTCTAGATCAAATCTTGTATCTATGCATAGACCGCTCTGATACCACTGGTGGGTTACGTGCATGGAAAACAAAAATTTTGCCACTACTGCGCAACAGCCAAGATCTACTATGAAGATACAAGTGACAAGACATGCATATTTGATCTAACTGTAAATCGTTACTGATGCATGTAAAATGCATACATGAACTTTGCATTATTTTTGCTTATATTCCAGTCATATTTGCATCATATAAGGGTTATATCACTGTTTTATAATGATTTTGGTAATATTTGATATGTTTCCTATTTTTTATGGAATTAATCCTGCGCAGGCAGAAAACCCTATTTCTATATTTTAATGTTTCAGGGACCCAAACGACGTCCAAATGACCTGGAAATTTACGAGCATCATTTTTTGGAAGGAACAAGACTTGGGGGCGAAGGAAGCAAACAAGCGGAGCCCCGAGGGCCAAAAGAGGTGGGCCCACGCGGCCCCTGTACCTGGCCGACCCCCCAATTGAGCCTCGATGCTCCGTTGCCGTCCATCTTTCCTCCACCGACTCCGTTTTGACCTAAAAACGCCTATAAAAATAGTCTCCCGATGTTCTCTGGAAGGAGCGCCGCAGAAACACAGAAACACCGAAACAGAGATATGGAGTTGCAGATTGGAGGGGGAAAACTCCGGCGGGGCGCTGCCGGCGTGGTCTCCATCTTTTCCAACGACTTCTCCACCGTCTCCATGATGAAGAGGGAGTAGTCCACCTCTGGACTATGGGTTTGTGGAAGTAACTTATGTATCTCTCTCTCTTGAGCTTCACTAATTAGTACCGTATGAGCTGCCGAACATGATTACGGTCATCGATGTAATACCTTTGTGGTGGATCTTTTTATGAGTTAATATATGTTTGAGATTGCAATGGTTTTGTTTCAGTTATGAAAGTAGATGCATATTATGTACCCCATTCTTATTTACTTGTTATGATCAAGCATGTTTATGAGAGAGCGTGAGGGGGAACGTGTGCATTAGTTGGAGTAACGGGGGGTGGCTAGTGCAGTGAACGTGAGAGAAAGTTCTGCGATTCACTTGGGTATCTCTACCTTACTTTGTTGCCTCACTAGGGATAAAAAGAAATACCATACTACCGGAGATGTGGGTGTGACCATTGCCACTACTCCATGACTAGATCTAGCATGTTCTTATTTTAACTTCATGTCATGATACTTATTGCTATACTCTGAGTTATCTTAATTACTGAGGTGTTATGATTTAGTTCGCATCTTGGTGGAGTATAAGAGAGACTATTAACCAAAAGGTCTCTATGTTAGGACGTGATGCCCATATAATTATAACTTGTCATTAAACTGTTGTGTTGCAATCTCATATGTCAACTATAGTGTTCCATTGTCTACCACTTTATTAAAGAGAGAGTGCATTTGTGAAACCATGAACCCCGGTCCATTTTTAATCATAAGAAACACCTTTCCAACCACTTTTATCCATTTTCCATTTTCTGCCATTTAAAAATCCGAAAATACAAAAACACTTTTACATCTTGCATTCATCATATAAAACCCAAAAATATCATTTATCATTGCCACCACCATCCTTGCATATTTATTTACCACCATTGCATATTTATTTCTTGTTTGCATTGCATATTATCTTGATATCATTCTCACACCTTGTGCTTGACAACCACTAGGTGAGGTTCCGGACCAAAACATTTACTTTGTTTTGTAGGTAACCAAAAGAAGGATAGGAAAGATAAATCTTCACTACTGATTCCCCGAGAGTTCGATATTAAACCTCGAGTCACCCCTCGTGGGGAAAACACGTCTTCCACTTACTACACACTCTGCACTTGGAGTCTCAACCTAACCCATATTCTTTTGACGCAGGTAACTACGTCATCGGGTATCAGTTACCGACACCGTTGAAGCGAAAGAAATGTCGATGACGACGTTGATGAAGCTTGTGGAAGAACTCCCTCGCCTAGCCGAGAGAATATCATAGACTCCTCGCTTCCCGCCTTGATCCAACAGAGTGAGACAGGGTCAACCGTTTCTCAACGGATCACCCCTCTGAGTTTCGCACGCATACATCTGATCTAGTCCAGCAGGGCTTCGCCGTCCACACTTGAAGCAATCACCGCTGGTGTATATGAAGGTGAAAATCTCAACACATGAGAAGGAGAGAGAGAGATTAGAGATCTAGATCTAATTGGGAGGATCCCTCTAAATATTTAGAGGTTCCCTCTAATCCAACTAGAAGAGATCTAAACTTGTGTCTCCAAAGAAGAGGGGGTGGGGGTTTATATAGGAGGCCAAGGGGTAGGGAGACTTGGGGGAGGAGGCAAAGCCTCCCCCAAGTGGTGCGCCGGCTGTCGTGGGTTTGTCACGCAGATGTCATGGAGATGACTTCGTAGAGTTGGGGATTAAGCGATCGAGCGTCTCCGAGCTAAAGATCGCAGGGCACGAGAAGACAATGTTTTTTACCCAGGTTCGACCCCTCGATGCGAGGTAAAGACCTACGTCCTGCCTATCCTAGATTGATATTGATATGAATATGGTGTTACAAGGGGTTGGCGATCGATGTGTTGAGTCGCCTCTCTCGGGATGTATGAGAGCTAGGGTTTTGAGCTTCGGGTTCTAGGTCCTTGGAGTCCACCTTATAAAGACGGCGGCTCGCAAGGTTACAAGGAAACTTCTCTCTCATGGAAAGTATGAACCGGAGTCCTACTTGGAGACTAATCATATGTCTTGTCTTCCAAGTCAAGTTATCTTCTAGCTTCTGGATCCTTCCTCCGACATAGTGGTGCGACTGTGAATAAGTCGCGCTTTGCTTGAATAAGTCGCGGGATAATTATTCCCCCGACATTAGCCCCCAAGCTTCCGGGTGATTCGTAGAATCAGGCGGAAGATTCTGTCTTGATGATGATCTTGCGGGCTCGCGTATGTAGTTCTTGCCGACTTGTCGATGTTGCACTTGGCGACTCGCTGATGATGAGTCGCGAGCGTAGCGGCTTATTGAGCCGCTGATGTAGAAGCGATGAGTCGCTATCTTTGCGACTTACTTAGCCACTATGTTGCCAATTGAGCACTTCTGTCTTGGTTGCATTGAAACTGCAGAATCGGTGCGTTTTCCGCGAAGCACTTGGTGAAAACCAACTTTCCCTGTTGGGTGTAAGACTGAGCTGAAATCATAAGAATAATAACTTATGAGCATCAAGATATAGCAGTCAAATGTGTATAAGTTGCTGAGTCATGCATAGACATCGAAGCATAAAAGACCATAAGCATAAATAAGCTGGTCAATCATAATAATCTGTCATGTTATCATGACGAGCCATCTAAACGCATGTTGAGACATGGCGGCTCAAGGGCAAATAGCCACAACCTGTATTAAAAGATTTTCGAGTCACTAATTTGACTCGCAAATTGATATATATATTCTCATGTGCTGCAAAAAATGAAATCTGCATATAATCATGGTATATGATTATAATAAAGACCGCCAAATATGGTGGATGTGTAGCCCCGAGGGCCGGGTTGCATGCTTGATCATGCTGCTCGGGACTCAAAAATATCTCAATTTAGACAAAACTTAATTGTCCTAGCCTCCGGGCATTAAGCAGGCATGATTTTATTATCCTGCTTGATGGCATATCATTGCAATTTGATCCTGCAATAGATTGGCAAATATTGTTGCCGCAAGATAATAATGATATAAATTCCACTTTGATGCGGCTGAAAATAAATAAATAATGGTGGCTTCATCAGCCGATATCAGGAGATAATTATCTCAATCATAAAAAATCTGGCCATGCCAATTCAAACTCGTATGGCCGAGTTATAGCTTCCTGTTAAATCAAAAGGCAAAGCCCCCAAGGAAGCAATGATGATAATTTGATGATAATATGTTAGCCTCGACGGCTGATAATAATTATGATAAAAAGTTAGTATTCCGCATAATAGCATATGGTACCCTGCGTGATAGCATATTATAATCTGCATGATAGCAAATGGTTGCATGATAGCAACTAGTTGCATGATAGCAACTGGTAAGATGCATGATAGCATATTGTACGATGCATGATAGCATATGGTACTTGACTCAGTATTTCCCAGATCTAATGTGTGTTCAGGGTCGAGAACGGCCATGATAGGCAGCCATGATAGGCATCAGACTCGATTGACGCCACACGCGGGTACTTTAGTCCTTCTGAATTATCTCTATTACCGTTAAGTAGGTCTTCGCGCGGCTCATTATTTCCCAGGTAAAAAATGCGTGTTCAGGGTCGCTGGCGGCCATGATAGGCGATCACACTCGATTGACACCGCACCCCAGTACTTTGGCCGCATAGTGCAAAGATACTTCTGACTTAAGGCGAGAATAACCAGGATTATTGCTTTTATCGGCAGCAATAGCCGTGACGAGATCTAATTAGATTTGATGATAACCAGCTCTGATTAGCTGTAGATGTGGTACAGCGAGTCACCTGTTTTAACTCAAATATTGATAAGATAATGATTCATTAATGACTCATAAACTGATGTAATGATGAACTGTTTGCGACTCATAAAATGATATGGGGGTAAATCGCTATGCGACTCATAAATTGATATGACAATAAGTCGATGGTGATTAATAAAATGATATGATGATAAATCATGAAATTATATAACGATCAGTCATAAATTGATATAATGATAAGTCAGAGAATGACAAATGAATCGCCAAATATCAATGCTTGAACATGTAGTGGTGGTCTTGATATTCAACGCAAGCTGTAAATAGCTAGACTTTGCAATGCGAGTTATAAAGAACTCTAATTTGACGAATGTATTGAGAAGTAGATGTAATTAAATGTACAAAAGCTGATATGAATTTAAAATCTACGACATGATATAATATGAGTTGCAAAGACATTTAATAAAAGACATAATAACCTAGATATGCAGCCCCCGAGATAAACTCGAAGGTGTCAATTAATCATATGAATAAAGGCCAAAGCTGTAAAATTTGGGCATGATAGCGACTTATCTTATTTTTATTCTCCCGGTGATGACGCAGTATGATCCGCGAGTCGTAGACTTTGATTCACCGAGGACGAAGTTTGTCGATTATGTAAAAGCCGGAATCCAGGCATCTCCGTTGCCTGGTTGATGTATGATGGCGTTGTCGCTATTCTGGTGCTGTTGCGGACTAAGTTGAAAAATAGTTGCTGGAGTTGGCTATGACCACGCTGATATTTGAAGTCGCAAACTGATCTTTTTAAATCGCCCAATAATGAATTGAGCTGACCGCTTCTTTTGCACGCCCTTCTCTTCTTTGATTCTTGAATTAGCATGCGGCGGCTTAATGACTCCAGGTGTTAGATGAATATTGTGACGTGCGACTCGCCATGCACGAGCTTGTCAGCAACAGCGATTCCTGCCGCGCCGGCGCTTCGAGCCGCTGGGTCGGATGTTGTGGCGATGTAGCCACCATTGATGACGGTCTTAAACCTGTTGATCCAGTAGTAGTACATCTCTGTCGGCCGAATCATCAAATCATGGAGTCGCACGTTCCGCAAGTTGTCTGCGCTCTTTTTCTTATTTTGTCTTGACGTAATTAACCATGCATCCTCTTGACTCGCATGCTGCTTGTATACTTACGTACACTCCTTTTCTTCTCCATTTCTTTTCGCCTTTCATCTTTCTTTCTTCTCTTCGGCAGCTCACACACAATCAGCAGATTTGAAGTAGTACTCCATGCTTTGTAAGTCGCAGGCGACGCTCCTTTCTGTGGTAACTCGCCAAATCTTTTTTCTTGTCATGACCAGACTTTGACCCGGTTGCTGCTGGTATATACACTTTCAAGTAGCGTCCTTTTCTTTGCTTGGCCTGACTTGTCATCTCTTTTTTATTTTTATATATGCATAGCTGTTGCTATCTTCACGTGATGGCTTCCTTGCATGAAAATCTCCAGCTCATAGGAAAATGAGAATACGGATCGGATCGATCGATCAATCGACTGGCCGTCCGGCCATGCTCTGATTAGCAGCGTATCATGTCCCGTTTACTTCTTTCCTTCCTTGCTTTCTTTCCCTAGTCCGTGTACGAGTCAAAGTTGTCAGGTCTTCACGTGGCAGCACAAGTATTTTTTCCTTTTCCATACTTTGGTGATTTCCAAAAGGTGTACCACTTGGCAATGAATCAATCCGTCCGGCTCCGTAGCTGAATTTTTCTTTTCCTTTCTCGGAACGTGAACCAACATGGGTTTGTACGTAGCCTTGGCTGCTCTTCCATCATGAGCTAGCAAACCAATTTGCTTCTCTCCTTCCTTTGATAACTTTCCACGATCCATGTGCGACTCAAGATACTGCTAGCTGCTGCCTTTAATTGGATTGCTGGTCAGCCGCGTATGAGGACGATGTTGATGTCGAGCCCCTGGACACAGAACGTGGTGCGGCGAGTCGCCGATGTTGGAGATGTTGCCAGCGGAGGATTCGCGAACTCGCCTACATACAAAACTCGTTGTATGCATGAGTCGCCGGCGGAGATCTATCCGTTGGAATTGTCTCAAACCTGTTGGAGGTCTTCGGGATTGTATTCCGCAGGGTTCCACCGGAGGGATCTTCGAATTGATATCCGAGTCGATCTCGATAATTATTTTCCCAAAGTCGCGCAGAGTTCCGTCAGCTTTCGACAGGGCTTCGGTGTTTGAGTCTCCCACGGAGATCTAACCGTTGGAATCCGATGTGCTTTGGACAGCTGTTAGGAAACTCGATTTCACATCTTCCCACCGAAGGATCGTCGAGACGAGTTTCGAGTCGCCGTCGGTGACGTCCGAAACACGGACGTTGCTGCTGTCCTGCAACCCGCGCGTGAGGGGCGTTGTCGAAGTTGAGCCCGAATCCCGCGGTCGAATTTCTCCATGCTTTCTCCTCGAGGTTGAGTTTGATCTTGATGTAGATGTAGATATTGCCGAGCTTGAAACGGCGATGAGATCCTTCGTCCCTGGCACAGATCCAGCGCGGAAGGTGACGCTCTTGACCGCAGGCCCCACGGTGGGCGCCAACTGTCGTGGGTTTGTCACGCAGATGTCATGGAGATGACTTCGTAGAGTTGGGGATTAAGCGATCGAGCGTCTCCGAGCTAAAGATCGCAGGGCACGAGAAGACAATGTTTTTTACCCAGGTTCGGCCCCTCGATGCGAGGTAAAGACCTACGTCCTGCCTATCCTAGATTGATATTGATATGAATATGGTGTTACAAGGGTTGGCGATCGATGTGTTGAGTCGCCTCTCTCGGGATGTATGAGAGCTAGGGTTTTGAGCTTCGGGTTCTAGGTCCTTGGAGTCCACCTTATAAAGACGGCGGCTCGCAAGGTTACAAGGAAACTTCTCTCTCAAGGAAAGTATGGGCCGGAGTCCTACTTGGAGACTAATCATATGTCTTGTCTTCCAAGTCAAGTTATCTTCTAGCTTCTGGATCCTTCCTCCGACATAGTGGTGCGACTGTGAATAAGTCGCGCTTTGCTTGAATAAGTCGCGGGATAATTATTCCCCCGACACCGGCCCTAGGGAGGAGGAGCAGTCCTCCTCCAACTCCTCCTCCCAAACCGCCTCCCCCCATTGGCCTTAGGCCCATTAGGGTTCGGGTGAGGGGGGAGGCTCCCCCCTCCAGCGCCTTGGGCCTTGGGGCCCACCTGCCCCATGCAGGGGTGCGGCTACCTTGTGGGCCCCCGGGCCCACTTGGTAGCCCCTTGGTGGTGGACTCCAAAATCCAATTTAATATTTTTTCCATAATTATTTATTAATTACATAAATTAATATTTAATTAAATAATACTTTGTCTAATTAATTATTATTTGGATATTTCCTTTTACAGAATATTCTCCGAATTAATTACCTATCATATAAAACACTTTTACATGATCCGGGACACCTAGTGTCCGCTGACAAAATACTCCGGATAAATATTTCCCTCTTATATAAACCCTCGGAATAAATCCGACCAGTGATAGAAACTATTTCTATTGCTCCGAGACACCTAGTGTCTGCATAATCCAATCTCTCTGATAAAGATATTATCTACCACACAGAAACCATTCCGGTGATACTCTCTCGGTATCCAGACCAACCATATACACAACAAACTAGAACTGACTTAAGCGTGTTACCCTACAGGTTCGATAACGTGTACCTATAATTAGATGTTTCCATCTAATCACCGGCCAGGGTCAGGTACATGGGCTACCTGAATAACTGCTACCATTATGCGAATGAACTCTGTTGAACCTGTTGATTATTAATTCGTCATTCCCATTACTCGCGATACTGAAATTACACGAGATAAAGTATTCCTGATATTTCCATGAATCAATCCCTGATTCACTATATCTCCGTCTATCTCGTTACCGGTAAATTTCCTTTTCTCGTTCCCGTAATCCGATATCCCACATGATGTAACTTCATCACACATTGTCTGCAGAACATATTGAATATCATACATACCGAGTGGGCCCTGTAAGTATCTCTCTTTTGACAGAGGAGTAATTTCCCATCTTGGAACATTAGGTATTATGCACACCTTGAGAATCACCCAGTGACTACCGTTTTACCACCCAATTACGGCCGTGGTGTTGACAGTACCAAAGTAATTCTTCCAGTATGCACAACCCTAATAACCTCATGGTTTAAGGACATGTCATATAATAACCATCTGCGATATTGCACTTAGGACAAAAGACACTTTGGAATCTTCTTAGCATATCAACGATTTGGGTCTATCAAGCCATATTGTTTCCACCAACAATATGCCACTCATTGTTGCTGACATAAACAATGTCCTAAACCAGGAAAACGTAGTCTCTAGCAATCAACGAATTAGTCTAAAAGACAAGACTAGGGTATACTTTATTCTGTATAATTACGAATCAGATGTTAAACTTTATTGCCTTTTGGGCATACATCCAACAACTGCTGCACCACCGGTGCATCGGCACCCGCCGGGCATGGCCCAATCTGTCGAAGCCACGAATATGAGACACCCGCTGACCTAGTATCTTTCATTTCTTCCGACGGCACCGGTGGTAGTCTGCCGGTGAGACCAAGAACCCGCTGGCGCCACCCGACAAGATCCACCCTCCCAGTCAGAGCGGCTCCATCGATCGGAAGAGCCGTGATCATGGCAAAATCCTCAAGAGTGACCGTCATCTCTCCACACGGCAAATGGAAACGGGCCTCCAACGATCAATAAGGGCGGTAATGGCCGTGTGGTTGAACGCCGGAGGCTTACGCTTGAACTGAAGGACAAATGGGAGAAGACCAGCCGCCTCAAAGTAGGGCTCGTACCGATCATCATAGGGCATGTCCTCCGCACTATGGCCCCTCATGCGCATAGGACCGATAGGCTGCAAATACAAACATGATGTGGTCACTATCTTTGTAATTGCAACAAAAAAATGGAGAACATTATTTACCTTCTCAGCTAAGTCCATATCTCCCCTCTCGATAAGCCGGGCACGATGTTCCTTGTCGTACACCAAATCAAGCCCAGGGTAATAACGTTCCGGCGGGTCATCCATCCTAATGCAAAACATTCTCGTAAATCAAATAGGCAAACATGGTATGCCAAAAAACAGTAGGCATCATCTAGAGCAAATCATCTAGAGCATCTAGGGTTTGAACAAATATAGTAACTAGATTCGGCCAATCCATAGAATCAATACCAAATCATCTAGATTCAGCTAAGTTTATGGCCGAAATTTAGAGCAAATCATCAAGAGCAAATATACCATCTAGGTTTGAACAAATCATCTAGAGCAAAGAGATCATCTACAGCAAAGAGATCATCTAGGGTTTCACCAAATAATCTAGATTCGGCCAAGTTTATGGACGAAATTGAGAGAGATAAGGTAGGCTTACCCGACGGGAGAGAGAGCTCGGGCCGCCGCCGTATGTTCCCGCGCCTACCCAGCCCGCGCCGCCGCCGTCTGTTCTTGGGGAGAGGGGAGAGATAGCTCGCGCCGCCGCCGCCTGTTCTTGGAGGCTAGGTCGAAGAAGAGGAAATGCGGGCTGGGTCGGGGCGGGAGCACCACTTAACTCCCCGATGGGTGCCGCCGGTTGTCGCGGCGGTATGGTGTTTATGTGTACCGCCGTGGTCAAAAGCGGTACCCCTCTAACCCTACCGCCTCTGACATCGGCGGTATCGCCACGTCGGCGCAGTCAAACAGCACGTGCCGGCCGTGGACCAGGATGGCTACCGCCAACGACCCAGGCGGTACCCCATGTAGTCTACCGCCAATATGTTGAGCGGTAGTAAAAAGGGTTAGATCCGGCTAAACTTTCAGAAACAGTTCATTTTGTGCTGAACTTTGACGTCAGGGTCAGATTTGTCGTTTTTGCCCCGGATCCCCAATAGATATTTGGGAATCATTTGGAGGGTGCCGCTGGAGATGCTCGTGCAGTTTACACGCACGCACGTACTCCCTCCATTCGGATTTAATTGACACACATTTGGTTACACATAGATGTATCTAGACACCATACAAGTATAAAAAATTATGGTGGCGATGAAGTGATGACCCACAAGTATAGGGGGTACTTTCAAGATTCATCGTCATTGAGTTATCATGGAAGTTATGGCGACTCCCACCTCGCTCCCACCACCTCTCTCGGGCGACTCCAACGGCGTATGGATTTCCTCCTAGATCTTCCCCGGATCTTCATCTGCTGGATCAAGGTATGGAATCACGTGATCCCTTCTCTGATCCCCACTCCATCGCGCATCGTTTGGATTTCACCCCTGGTCATGCATTTCGGATCAAAGTCCGGGATACCTTTGCTACTTCGGTTAATCCGATCTCTGCCACATCTGGGTTCTCTATGATTGTTTCTTTTGGCCGTGCATCCTTTGAACTGAATCCGCACAACGTTAGTCTTGCGATCTCTGCCTGTCTTGGTGCTGCGTTTGATGAACTGAGGGTTTCTTTGATCAGTGGACGGGTTTTTCTTTTTGATGTGTGCTCCAAAGCAGTGGGTTTTATGATTCAGAAAATGAGATCTCATGTATCTAAGGAATTCATCTGCTATTTTGATCTCTGGGGTTTTGGAGGACCTAATTGGCAGCGGGAAGAATTAGAATGGTATAAAGAGCAAGACAATGAATGGACTGTAGCGCATCCGAAAAAGAGACAATCTCGTGTCCCTGCTCAACTATACACATCTCGTTTTCGACAGCATAATCAATCCTATTTACAAGCTGCATCGAGACATTTTTCTGCTCTAACTGGTGCCAATGCTATCCCACTGGGCGATCGAAATGTTGCATCGGGATCTGAGGAGGTCAGGAGGATGATCGCAATCTTCGGACACCAGTTGCATCTGCAGATTTTTCGGATCAGGAGTTTTCAAATTCAAATTTTAATATCGTCCAGAAGACCGTTTCTGTTACGAGTCAGAGGCAGATATACAGGCCACGTGTTAACAGAAACATAACGCAAGAGATAGAAACAGAACCTAGAGTTCGGCTCGAGTACAGGCCCATTACTTGCGGAAGATGTTTATCCCCTGGTCATCGAAGAACAAACTGCACAAACCCTATTAGGTGCAAATCTTGCAAAGAATCTGGACATGTTGCAGTTAGTTGCCAAAACAGAAACAGAGGACAGAGATCTTATTGGAAAGCTGTTACTAAACCGTCCCATATAAACCCATCTGAAGGTTCACCAATTGCACCTTCGTCTCCTGCGTCATATAGTTTAACCCACGTTTCAGAATCACCTCTAGACAGCTCATACAACACATCGCCACCAAGCCTCTCCCCGATGGCGAACTATCCCTGTGATGTTCTGCCGCATGTGCCGGCGGGCATGGTGGCGCTGCCTCCAGGTCCTCTGCGCACTGAGAGAGGATACGAGGTGCTTGGAGGAGATGCACCACACTTCTGCGACGACTGGGCCATCGCCACCCTCACCCCTGAGATTGGTGCAGATCACCATTATCAGGCCATTGATACCATCACTGCTAGACTTCAGGCAGAAGGAATTGAGGTGAGATCATCATCACGTTGCGCGATGGGTACTGCTCTGATCCGTTTTTTCACTGTCACTGATAGAGATGCTGCAATCGAACTTAGCCCAATGTTCATAGGAGAAACAGTACTTAGGTTCGTCTCACAGGATCAAGGCATTAATTGTAGGGCTACTCTGCTTACTCATGATGTTTGGATAATGCTTTTGAATCTGCCTATGGAATTTTGGGATCTAGACTGCATTATTAAAGCCTTTGTACCCTATGGTCGCTTCCTAGTTTGGAACGAGGATCGCTCTAACCGTTCTAGGATCTTGGTGAAGATTAGAGCCTATAATGTTGATACCTTACCTATGAGCCTTGTGGTACTGAAAAACGTGTCAGATGATGGAAACACAGATTCTTGGGCATGTCCGCTTGTTATTTTGTCCCGCAGAATGCTGGGTGGTGTTGCAGGTGATGAGGATCCCCTGTTACCTGATGGAGCCAACCCACACCCCATGCCCTAGTTCCACCACGAAGGCTTTTGGCATGATCAAGCTATGCATGATGATCAAGAGGAGGCACATCAGGAGGACGCACCACAGCCTGCTGCACCTGCAGATGTTGCACCTGCAGCAATGGAGGAAGAGGTAGTTGAAGTTCAGGTAATTCCGGACACACCTCAGCAACAGGAAGCACCACAAGCACCAGAGCCCAACGATCCTATTGACATGCTCAAGAACCTAATTGCCTCACTTGTAGTTAATGCGGATGAGATAATTCCTAAGCTAGGCAACACCAAAATCTCAGGTGCAAGGTGCAATATCTCTGAATCTAGTGGTACTGCAGGCACTATTAGTACTTGTACGCTTCAGATTAGTACCATTAGCTCGCCTCCAAACATAATCAAAATAATAGCTCAGCAGTACAGTTTAATGAGGTTAATAATGTTGAGGAGGATGTGCAGATCCCGCAACCTGCCCCACGTGCTAAGAGACAGAAGAAGGAAGCACATAAGACAGTAGAGTCCTTAAGGCGCAGTATCAGAATTGCAGGTCTGAAGGCAGGTTTTAAGGATGAACAGAGTGCCCTAGAAGCTGGTGAATGCTCCAATGCGGTTGCCAACCTTGAGTCAAACTTCCAAGCTGCTGTTGTGGATGAGAACGAAGTGCCACCGCCACATCTACCTGTCGACACACTTCAGGTGATTGGTAACACTCATTGCAGGATGCCACCTACGGTGTTATCTGAAGTTGCCCTAAACTACATCAGTTCCGATGATAGTGAGTGAACCAAGGGTTCATGAGGCTAAGAACAGAGCCATTTGCTGTTCTGGTATCCCTAGGAAATCCAATTTTTATTATTAGTGTGATCATTTCCATTTTATTCAGTTTCTCTATCAGTGTGTTCAGTTGCAGAGTGCTCAGCCTGATCAGCTACAGTGTACACAGTTTGATCAGCTTCAGTCTATCCAGAGTCGTGGTCAGTCTAAGCAGTGCAGAGGATTGACTCAGTTTTGTTTCTGCCGTCTTTCTCGTTGTGTCCAGACTATGTGGTGTAATTCATATTTGCATTATGTCTGTCTCTCTCGAATTATGATCCAACTATGCAGTGTCAGTTCGGCTTGCTATTATCTCTGTCAGTCTTGCTTTTTTATCAAAGTTGCTTGCCTCTATTTCTTTACTGGATGTGATAACCGCTGCTATATACTTGTGAGTACAGTACCTGACTCACTAATGCATCAAACCTCTAAAGTTTACAATGAATCGAGACTGGAATTTCTTTAATTGGAACACTAGAGGGGTTAATTCGACTGAAAGGTGTGATGATCTGTCTATTAAAACTGCACAAAGCAACTGTAATGTTATCTGTCTTCAAGAGACTAAAAGAGAAACGTTTGACAGTAGTTACATAAAGAAATTCTGCCCAAGAAGATTGAATCAGTTTGCATATCAACCTTCCATTGGTAATTCTGGAGGACTCATTACTATTTGGAATGGAAGTCATTTTACTGGTTCGGTCATTAGTCAGTCTAAATTCGAAATCACGGTTAAACTGATATGTAACTTCTCGGCTAAGGAGATTTATGTGACCAATATTTATGCACCTTGTACAACTGAAGGTAGACAGGAGTTTGCAGACTGGTTCCTGCAACTTGATGCATCCACATATGAATATTGGATTATAATGGGTGATTTTAACATGATAAGAAGTGCAGAAGACAGAAACAGAGATGGTGGTAATGTGAACAACATGATGCTTTTCAACTCGATTATACAAGCTCATGATTTAGAAGAAATCCCTCTGAAAGGAAGATCTTACACATGGAGCAATATGCAAAATACACCTTTATTGGAAAAGCTAGATTGGATATTTACTTCTCATTCATGGACAAATACTTTTCCAAATACTATTGCTGCTCCAATGGCAAGACTCGGATCTGATCATACGCCGATAATCATCCAGATATCATCAAACATTCCAAGAGCACAGATTTTAGGTTCGAAGAATACTGGCTTGATTTTCCAGAGTTTAAGGAAACGGTCGAGAAACACTGGCAGCACACAGGAGTATATAAAAACCCTGCTCAGGATATTACTGCAAGGTTTAAATCCCTCGGATATGGCGTTAAGAAGTGGTGCAAAAATCTATCTAATCTGTCTGTTGTTATAGACAATTGCAGCTATGTGTTGGCTATGTTGGATGGCTTGGAGGAACAGAGGACTCTCTCTATCCCGGAGAAATTTTTTAGAGCAGCTCTGAAAACTCATCTATATAATTTACTTGAAGCAAAGAGATTATATTGGAGAAAGAGAGCCAAAATAAGATGGGCCAAGCTTGGTGATGAAAATACAAAGTTTTTCCATGCTATTGCTACCCGAAATTACAGACAAAATAAAATTGCATCGCTGCATAGTGGTGATAATGTTATAGTAACTGATCATGAGGGTAAAGCAAATATTCTGTGGAATGCATTTCAGAATAGGCTGGGAAAGACAGACAGCCCAGTTATGGAATATGAGTTGAGCAATATAATCACCCCACATAACCTTCAGGAACTTGAGGTACCTTTTACAAAGGAAGAAATTGATGATGTGATCAAGTATATGCCTTTAGATAAATCACCGGGACCTGATGGATTCAATGGTTTGTTCATGAAAAGATTTTGGTATCATATCAAAGAACAATTTTACAGCTTATGTAATAGTTTCCATACTGGGACTTTAGATGTAAGCAGTATTAACACAGCTTTCATCACTCTGATTCCAAAGGTTCAAAATCCAGAAACGGCTGCGGACTTTAGACCAATTTCATTGGTTAGTATGGGACTGAAAATTATCACCAAATTGCTGGCAAACATAGTACAGAAGGTAATTATACCTCTAATCCATCAGAATCAGTATGGCTTTATCAAAAGCAAATCCATTCATGATTGTATCTCCTGGGCATTTGAGTATCTACATCTATGTCATCAATCCAAGAAAGAAATCGTGATAATCAAAATTGACTTTGAAAAGGCTTTCGATATGATAGAGCACAGTGCTATTCTGGAAATGTTGAAACATATTGGATTTGGAGAAGTTTTCATTGGATGGGTTCGGAATATTCTCCAAACTGCTACAACATCTGTGATTTTAAATGGGGTACCAGGTAAAACTATAAAATGTCGAAGAGGGGTCAGGCAGGGGGATCCCCTTTCACCACTTCTCTTTGTGACTACAGCTGAATTACTACAGATTGTCGTTAATGAAGCTTGGCAACAAGGTCTGCTTAATCTACCCCTGGATAATGCCTTTGGCCAGAAATATCCTATTCTACAATATGCGGATGATACTCTAATTATCATGCCTGCTGATCCGGTTCAAATAGGTAATCTCAAGAATATTATGCAGTCATTCTCCAACTCTACGGGGCTCAAAATCAACTATCATAAAACCTCGATGGTTCCTATCAACACACCAACGGAGAAAGTAGAAGAACTAGCACAGCTGCTAGGATGCAAAATTGAATCCATGCCTTTTACATATCTTGGACTGCCAATGGGAACATCTAGACCCAGAATTGAGGATCTCACTCCAGTTATAAGTAAAATGGATAAAAGATTATCTGGAATATCAAATCTCTTGTCATACTGTTCAAGGCTTGTAGTTATTAAATCCATTATATCTGCGATGCCCAATCACATTATGTGTGCACTCAAGGTTCACTACACTCATACGGATCATATGGAGAAATCTATGAGAGTGTTTTTATGGCATGGAAAAGATATCAACAGAAAAGGGATTGTCTCATAAAATGGGAAAAAGTTTGCCGTTCTAAGGAGGCAGGAGGCCTTGGGGTTCTCAATCTGAGAGAACACAATAAAGCTTTATTGATAAAGAATCTGTATAAATTCTACAACAAGCTGGATATACCTTGGGTTAATTTGCTATGGAAGGCTTATTATGAGAATAATTCGGTACCTAGTAACCAAGGCAGAAAAGGCTCATTTTGGTGGAGAAGTTGTCTCACTTTCTTGGAGGAGTATAAAAGCATAACTACATGTATACCTGCTGCAGGAGACAGTATTCTGCTTTGGCATGATAAGTGGCATGGTGAGCCTCTACGCCTTCAATTTCCACAGCTTTATTCATTTGCTAACAATAAGGGGATCACCTTACATGAGGTAAAAAACAGGGCAGAGGAAAGCATATATGATCTTTTCCTGTTGCCTCTATCTATGATTGCATTTGAACAGATTAGCCAACTAGAAAATATGCTGGGTACAATTCAGAATGTAGCTGGAAAAGATGCTTGGAAATTTCCATGGAATGCTACAGGATACTCAACAAGGAAGGTATATCGGGAACTCAATAAATTCCCCAAAGTTCCGGACACTTTCAGCTGGAACTGGAAATCGCCATGCCTTCCGAAGCACAAATTTTTCTTCTGGCTTATGATACAAGACATAATTAATACCAGTGACCTCCTCACCAGAAAGAATTTCTTTGTTGATTCGACGGACTGTGTTTTATGTGATAACTCAATTCGGGAAACTAGGTCCCATTTATTCTTCTCCTGCAGCTTCAGTGTTGATTTCTGGAACAGAATTGGGGAATCCTGGAATTCAAGCATGGAGTTCCATCAGATGCTTACGGAGGCAAAGACGAGATCCAATAATCAGTTTTTCAAAGTGGCATTGATTGCTGGATGTTGGAGCATTTGGAATCATCGTAATAAGATCATTTTTGACAATGAGAACAGAGATATTAGTTCATGTATTTCTTTTTTCAAATCATCCATTGAAGAGGTTAGGCATAGGGTTAAGCCCAGCCTAAAGGAAGGCATGCAGGATTGGTTAGACCTGTTGTAATTTATTTTCGAACTGAACTCTGTTTGTAAATATTTATATTCAATGAGAAAATAGAAAATTAAACAGTGGGGGTCTTCCCCACTGTTTTCGGCTTCAAAAAAAAAACCATACAAGTATAGATACATCCATATTTGCACAAAACCAAATCAATTAATTTGGAACGGAGGGAGTACCAACGTACGTATGCACTGCTTGTTTACCGTGACCGATGACTCTAGCGGGGGACAAGAACCCAAACCTTCGAGGTGCTCCGCAGACTGCACCCCACCCGTGTGTATGTACTCTCCACCAGCAAATGTTTCAAGCTTTGAATATATTCCCGCGCCGAAGACAATACTCCGAAATGCAGCACCACTCTATGTGAATGCTGGTACTAGGATAATGAAAGCGCCATGGCAGTGCTACTCTGAGCCTAATGGTATAGCTAGAGTATTCTCCAAGAATTCAAATGGTGTAGCACGAGTGTCCCTGATATTATATATAGCTTGGAGTATTTAGCAAGAATGCAAAGCTGGTAGTACGTGGCAAATTGAAGTGCAAAGCGCCGTACTAGTACCATGAGTGCTGTCACCAACAAATGGTAGCACGAATGTTTGTGTTTGGAGGAATTGCAGTAACCACCAGGTCTCTCTCCTTGTGTTGCACAAACCACCACTTACTCCGACCTTTTGCAGTTTTCACTACGTGCTGGTCTAACCTGTTGCAGTTTCCACCATTTGGTGATCTAAGCAACTATTAAGCCTTGTTGACAGCAAAATCGATATCTAACCCCCACGCATGTCAATGCTCCAGTTAATGTACGAAATTCAAAAACTTAAAAATTCATGAAAAGTTGTTTTTTTATCCAAAAATTATATTCTAAAAGTAACACTCGTGACTCACTGAACATATCTTAGAAAAACAATTATACCTAAGAAATGTATGATTTTTTTAAGATGCTTATAGGGTATTTTTGATCATAAACTGTTCATAGATAAGTTTTATGTAAAAAAACACATATGAATGAGATTTATTCAATATTTCGGATGGACAATTAGTGTTCAAAAGTATGTTTATTATTTCTTATAAGGAATCGACAAAAACATATGATTTTTTGAGACAAAATTATTATATTCTGTGATCTGTTTAGTTTTTCACGAATATTTGAATTGTAAAATTATATGGATTTTTTTTTTTTAGTAACCAGCTTCATTAAGAGTTGCACTCCCTTACACCTAGCTAGTGTATCCACACAAAAACTCATATATTTTTTATGAATAATTTTTTTTATGATTCTAAAGGTTGTCAATTGAAGCATTGACATACAGGGCTAACTGTCTGCTTTGCTTTCAACGGGTTAATTAGTTAACTAGATAACCAAGTGGTGAAATCGCAACAGATTAGACCACAACATGGTGGAAACCGCAAAAATTCCGTCCAAGTGGTGTTTTACGCAACGCGCGTAGAAGGAGGTGGTGGAAGATGCAATTTCCTGTTGTGTTTATGCTTTGAGTGATTGTGGATTGATTTGTGTGAAACTTGACTTAAACTATTTGTGGATAATGGATGAAGTATTTGTGTTAAGTACTATTTGTGTTTAGAATCATTTAGATACGAGTTTCATCATATTGATGTCACATATATTTGCCATTATCAATATAGGTCACAAGGTGTGGTGCCCTATTTTACATCATCTGAAATTTCAACGGTGTCCTATTATACATCATTTGGATTGGAGTAAACAAATTTGGTGATGTAAAACGCAGAAATTGATCATGTAAAAACAAAAACTGAGGCCCTATTTTACATCATCTGTTGGAGTTGCTCTTAATGCCACATCACTACTTCACTAGAAAGTAGAAACTAGAGAATACTATGACAATGAAACCGCCATGGCAGTATCTAATCCTAGTGTTATAGCTAGAGTATTTTGCAAGAATTCAAATGGTGTACAAAGTGTCCCCTGGTCGATGTTGTGGCTTAGAGTATTTGCCAAGGATTGCAACGTGCCAGTACGTGGCAAATTAAAGTGCAAAGTGTCGTACTAGTACCATGAGTACTGTCACCAACAAAGCAACCTAAACATACACGACCGAACACGCCTAGGACGGCGGCCGCCCGATGCGAGCACCGCCGACCTCACCTGGCCAGCGAGAAGATAGATGGGAGCTCCACCTCCGCGTACGTCTTGCTAATAGGGGTGTAAACGGATATGATAATTTCCGTACCGAATCCGTCGCCGAATTCGTTTTAAAGAATCCATATTTGGTTCCGAAGAATTTGCCGGATAAGGATATCCGATTTCGAACTGAACACCCGGATACGGTATAGGATATGGTATGAAAAATAGCATCCGAATATGGATTATCCGAATATTAGTTAGGATTATCCGATGGTTATAATCCGAATAATCCGATTTTCTACCGAAATGTCTAAACTAATATCCGATCCGATCCGATCCGTTTACACCCCTACTTGCTAATGAATGTTCTGGAACCTAAAACGCGGGGGATTGAATGAATTGGTCTTTATGTCTGCAGTACTGTACTAACTTTGATTACGTAGCTTCAATGCGTTGCCACGCCTCCGGTCCGGTCCTTTTTTTTTTTGGAGGAAGGCAGCAGGCCTCGCATTCACAGCAACAACTTTCGGTGTAAAGCACACGGTAACGTACGGCTGAGATCACCTTGTTGTTGGTTTGACCCCAAAGGTCGATGAGTTTGTAATTACTACCCTTCTCTTTCGTCGGTTTGGAGTACTGAAATTAATTTATAAATAAAGCAATTGAAAAATGGAAGGAAACGAAATAACTGTCATTCCAAATATATAGAAGTATATGTATCACAACAACCGTACTAACTTCCCCTTCTAGAAGAGAAAATAAATATTTTAAAGAAAACAAATTTCAAATGAAAATAAAATTTTAAAAAGTATATCTAGGTGAGCCTGCCTTCCCTACGGCAATGTCTTGGGAGGCACCACCGCTCATGATTGGAACATGATGGATGCACCCACGCCGACACATAGTGCTGACGATCCCGGGGACGACTTCCTTAGTAGGCATGACGCATTGCGCACGGGTTTCCATGGTAGTGCCAGTGGTGCGAACGCCAGCCACGCAACAGCGCCCGATGTCAATGTCTTGTGAGGCACCACCCCTCATGGATGACGCATTGCGCACGGGTTCCCATGGTAGTGCCAGTGGTGCAAACGCCAGCCACAACAGCGTCCGATGTGCGGTCTTCGAGGAGGCGCGAGGTTCCCGCGGACTGGTCCTGTGGTGCTTAGGGGTGGGGCCCACCCGTAGGCAATGCAACTCATCGCCGTCCACCTCAATAATCATCGGTGTCTCCACATGTTGCACATGAAGATAAAATAGGGTTGCGTGGACAAGAATAGAAAGGTGAGGAGACGGACAAAGATCAGCCACCTCAAATTTTATTTAGATTAATGGGAACACAACCAGAGGAGAAGAGGAAAAAGTATTTTCTGGTGGGCCCCGCAAAATGCCCTCTCCTCTTCTGCCACGGCGTGGCTAGATAGAAAACGTGTCACACCAAAAAGTCAAACACGTACGCGCCGCACACCGTGGGAAGTAACTGTGGCGACCGTTACTCCGGAAATACAGCTGACAAATTTGACAGTATGTGGCTAGCGCTCACTAGAAAGTGCTTTGTAAGAGGGTGTCATGACAACTGTACCGACACTTCCCCTTATAGAAGAGAAACTGAGAGCTATCAAAGAGAACAAAAGCTCTCACAAAAAACAACCATCTTCCTCTCCATCCTCTATTGTATCTCTCCTCCCCACGGTGACCATCAAGCCTCTTCCTCCTCCTTCTGCTCCCATGGCTGAGCCTGCACCTCGGCCATGGAAGGATCTCCCTGTCGACCTCCTCACCGAGATTGCTCGCCACTCACCATGCATCGTTGACCGCCTCTGCATGTCGGAGACGTGCCACGATTGGTGGTTCGCTGTCCAGTGTCCCCGGCCTCCGCGTCAACTCCCGTGGCTCCTCCTGCCGGATCCCACCACTGTTCCACTCCTTCCAGCGGAATCGGGAAGCACGCGGACGACATCATTTTATTGTCTCCTCGGCCATGGAGACACCCACTACCTCCACATCGGGCATGACACCGGCGGCGCACGCTTCTTCGGTTCCTATGATGGCGGTTGGCTCTTGCTCGCCCATGGCCAGACCAACCGCCACGCGCTCCTCAACCTCCATACCGACCGACGCTTATTCCTCCCAGACTACGCCTATTGTGTGGCACGAGGAATAGGGGATGTATGGAGTCCTGAATCCATTACCATCCTCACCGCCACGTTCTCCTCCCCGCCGGGTCGGAACGTTCAATGCTTTGGTGCCGCCATCGTTGGTATACCGTGGGGGACCGGTTACTCGCAAGTTGCCTTCTGGAGCATGGAGGGGGCATGTGATCGTCGTCCGGTGGCCATGGGTTTCATGGGGAGTCCGTGGTCCCGGCTCGAGGATGTCATACATCACAAGGGAGCTTTCCATTTCCTCACCAGTGCGGAGCATGTCGATGTGTATGACATATTCAAGCTCCAAGATGATGAAGAAGGTATATGCTGGGAGGTAGATGTGCACCATGAGTGCTACGAAACACAGGTGGCAGCTCACAGCTCCAACGTGCGAGTCGGAGCTCGCTACCTCGTAGAGTCCCGCGGGGAGCTGCTAATGGTCGTGAGGTTCGCGGGAGTTTCTCCTCGACAGGGCCAGCTAACAGGGGCATTCCAGGTGTACCGGGCAACTCAATGCGTCACTGGCGCCCGCCTGGTTCAGCTCGCCTGGACCGAGCTGCCGTCGCTGGCTGGAAGGATGTTGTTTGTAGCACGGGGGTGCTCAAGGGCCTACGAGGTGGCCGATTTCGCCGGCTTTGGCGTTGGAGACGGCGTCTACTTCTTGGATGACTGGAACTCCGGTGATGTGGACGTGGTGTCCCAATATGGAAATCTCGGGCAGGTGTTCTCCTGCGTCAGGGAGAACGGGTCGTGTCGGTTGGTGGAGGAGGAGCCGATCCGGCGGTACACCTGCAGTGACAACGGGAAGTGTGAGTGGGTGGAAGGGGAGTCGCGTCTCCAAGTCTTCCGACGCTGGTTTAAGGACAAGGAACGCTCTAACTACTCATCCCCGATTTGGTTCATCCCCTGAGGTTAGATGAAGTAGGTTTCAGTGATGGATCTCCGATTAATTCATTTTAGTTTTCTGGATTTTGGTGTTGTGCGCTAATACATTTGAGTGATGTGTTGTTTCACCTCTGGATCTTCAAGACTTGCAATTTTCAATTGTTGTGTAATTCTGGTACTACTTGATTTCTGGCAAATACATGGACTCTTATCAGATTTCTAGATTTAGTTGAGAATAGCCTGAATGCAGAATTAGTTTGTGCTCATGAGTTACTATGTGAACCGCATTACATCCTCATATCTTATTCACCGGATAAAATAGCAAACGTCGCTATGTTTTCTCTTTATTAGAGTAACAAATATTGTTCCTATGTTATAAATGTTGTGGATCCCCTTGTTACAGGTTAGGAATTTCTGATGATTATTATTATCACCTATTTGACTTAATTGTCTCCAAAAAATTCTTATTGTGTAATTAACAATAATAATACCAAGATATATGTGGAATATGAGTGTCATATTGTGTAAGTTTAACTCTTTCCCCAAAGCTCCACGTGTTGTTATCTGTTCTAGGACACTAAGATCGATGGACATCTAGCTAAATGGAAAGTTATTAATTTCTTCTTTAGTGATGCAAATATGATCGTCTGATGGTGTAATCCAAATATCGTCCGGGAACACAACAAGAGATATCACATGGTGGCCCCGTAAAATGCTCTATCCTCTTTTGAAACCTACTGGCTTGCCATAAAAATGCGCCACACGAAAAAGGCAAGCACATACACACCGCACACCGTCGGAGGTAACTGTGGCGACGGTACTCCGGAAATATATACGACACAATTAGAAAGCATGCAAGTGACACCCGCTAAGAAGTCCTATGTAAAAGGTTGTCTTATTTTAAAATTAATTATGACAAGTGCACTAATTTCCTCTTCTAGAAGAGAAAATGAGAGTTATTAAAGAGAAAAAATAAAAAATAAAAGGTATATCTAGGTGACACCACCTTCCCTACGATGGTGTCTTGGGAGACACCACCGCTCACGATTGAAACCGTCATGGAAGCACCCCCCCCATAGCTCTAACAATCTCGGTGGCATCTTATATAGTTGGCATGAGGCTTTGCGCAATTGTTGCCATGATGGACCGGTGTGTGAGTCACAAGGTTCCTTTGGGGTGGTCCACTGGTGCTTAGGCGTGGAGCCCACCCATAGGCAATGCTACTCATTATCGTCCATCTCAACCATTATCAGTGCCTCCACATGTAATACATGAAGGTAAATATGGGGTTGCGTGGACAAGAATATAAAGAGATAAGCCACCTCGATTTTTATAACGAGTGAGAACACAACAAGAGGAGAAGAGGAAAAAGTTTCACATGATGGTCCCCACAAATAGCTCAAACCTCGTTTGCAACCGCGTTACTAGGCATGAAATACCTGTCACGCGAAAAAGGCAAGCACATACACGCCACACGCCGTCGGAAGCAATTCTCTTACGAAGCACTCTGTCATTCCTCAACGGGTCTCCGTAAAAATGGAGGATTGAATTAATATTGGCATTCTTCAAGCAATTATCGGGACTAAAAATTAGTCACCATAAGAGCGAGTTATATCTTTTTGGCAAAGTGGTGGAGGTCCAAGATGAATAACGTAAAGTGTTTGGATGTCAGCTAGGGGCTCTTCGTTTTCGCTATCTTGGCATTCCCATTCACTATGGGAAATTACTTAACAAAGAGTGGAAACTAGTGGAGGATCGTTCTGAGCGTAAATTGGGTTCCTGGATAAGCAAGATGTTGTCAAAGTTCATGTTTGAAACTCCACACGCACAAACATAGGAGGATTTTCGTGGCAATCATCAGTAAAAAAAAATGTACGGTTCACGCAAGATGATACTATTCTCATTGTTCTTTCTTACTTCTCTCTTGTTATGCTGACCGACTTACCATGTCTACCATGTTTACTATCTTTCCTAGTGACACACAAATCAGATGTTGTTTATAAAACACATAATATCCAAACAATTCCATTGAAGAAATTCCATCCATATTCCATGAGCTTTATATTAAATAAAAAATTTAAACTTTGTGTTACATATAGGAGCTTGCCACGCTGTCACATACTCCTTCGAGAGCAAGTTAAAGAGGTATCTTCCTTTGAGAGAATGAGGGTATGTTTGGTTTGCAGCCAACGCTCGCCTTACCAAAATTTTGGCTCGCCGGTGACACTACTGCAGCTGATTGGTTGCCCCCCCCCCCCCAAATTTGGCTCGCCCAGGCACGCACTGTAATGTATTTTTTCGCCAATCGTTGGCGAACTGAGGGCGCCAGAATGGTTCGCCAATATTTCGGTCACGCCAGGAATTTGGTGGGGAAGGCGTAGACCTAAACCAAACATACCCTAAATCCACACACATATCGGGAGCATTGATAGAGAAGATACAGTATATCGGGAGCATTATAGTGTCCTTGTACAAAAAAAACCTATTAGTATGCATATCATGTCTTAATGGCCTCACTCATTTGGCGGATCTTGGAAATGTGCGAATAAAGAAAATATATGAATTCATTGTCTTGTCAAAAATTCCAAAAAAGTAATCCAACTTAAGCACACAAAAAATCTAGTAGTCTTGGTTAGATGTTGGTGTCAACATACTATAAATTTAGATCACGTTTGACATTGTGGTGGTTTATGATGATCCTATGTGCCCAAACAGTAAGGACAATTCAAAACCACAATATTAGCAGTGCCCCAATGAAACTTCTAGCACTAGGAATCAAAAAAACTACCCGCATGAGAAAAATTCTTAAGAAAAATAGTTCTCCCAAATTTAGTTTAGCCTTAGTGTTATGAAACTTGTAACACTATGAAAGTATGAATCACACAACTCACACGCAAAAACTCCCAAGACTCCTAGATTTCTTTGTTATTTTTCTTTTGATCAAACAGGTGCTTGTTGTCCTAGCTGGCCAGTTGCATCTACATGGGTGCATGGAGCAAAAAGACACAGTTGCATTTACATGGGTGCATGGAGCAAAAAGACACAAAATTGGATTGCAAGTTTGCACTAAGAGAATCTCCACTCGCGGCGTCTAAATAGCGTCCGGCAGCAGCGCCAAACGAATACTATTGGGGCCGTCCGGATGAGCTGCCTTGTATTGGGGGGCCTTTCCCCACTCGCAGCCCAATAGGTTAGTTTGAAACAAAATTCAAATACGAAAATAGATAGATTTCAGTCAAACTTTGTTCCAACAACAACAAAGCTTTTTTTCCAAACAAGTTGGGGTAGGCTAGAGTTGAAACCCATAAGATCTCGAAACCAGGTCATGGTTCTGGCACATGGATAGCTAACTTCCACGCAGCCCTATCCATGGCTAGTTCTTTGGTGATATTCCAATCCTTCAGATCTCTCTTAACAGACTCCTCCCATGTCAAGTTTGGCCTACCACGACCCCTCTTAACATTCTCATCCCGCTTTATCCGTCCGGTATGCAATGGCGCTTCCGGAGGCCTACGTTCTATATGACCAAACCATCTTAGACGGTGTTGGACAACCTTCTCTTCAATTGGTGCTACCCCAACTCTCTCACGTATATCATCATTCCTAACCCGGTCCTTTCTTGTGTGGCCACATATCCATCTCAACATGCGCATCTCCGCTACACCTAACTGTTGGATATGTCGTCTCTTGGTCGGCCAACATTCTGCGCCATACAACATCGCAGGTCGAATCGCCGTCCTATAGAACTTGCCTTTTAGCTTTTGTGGCACTTTCCTATCACAGAGGACGCCAGAAGCTTGGCGCCACTTCATCCAACCAGCTTTGATTCGATGACTCACATCTTCATCGATATCACCATCCTTCTGGAGCATAGACCCCAAATATCGGAAGGTGTCTTTCTCAGGTACCACCTGTCCATCAAGCCTAACCTCTTCCTCCTCGTGCCTAGTAGTACTGAAACTGCACCTCATGTACTCAGTTTTGGTTCTACTAAGCCTAAAACCTTTCGATTCTAGAGTCCGCCTCCACAGCTCTAACTTTCTATTAACCCCCGCCCGACTATCGTCAATTAGCACCACATCATCCGCAAAGAGCATACACCATGGGATATCTCCTTGTATATCCCCTGTGACCTCATCCATCACCAAAGTAAAGAGATAAGGGCTCAAAGCTGACCCCTGGTGCAGTCCTATTTTAATTGGAAAGTCATCGGTGTCGCCATCACTTGTTCGAACACTTGTCACAACATTATCATACATATCCTTAATGAGGGTAATGTACTTTGTTGGGACTTTGTGTTTCTCCAAGGCCCACCACATGACATTCCGTGGTATCTTATCATACGCCTTCTCCAAGTCAATGAACACCATATGAAGATCCTTCTTCTTCTCCCTGTATCTCTCCATAAGTTGTCGTACCAAGAAGATGGCTTCCATGGTAGACCTCCCAGGCATGAAACCAAATTGATTTTTGGTCACGCTTGTCAATCTTCTTAAACGGTGCTCAATGACTCTCTCCCATAGCTTCATTGTATGGCTCATCAACTTGATTCCACGGTAATTAGTGCAACTTTGAACATCCCCCTTGTTCTTGAAGATTGGCACTAATGTACTCCGCCTCCATTCTTCGGGCATCTTGTTTGACCGAAAAATGAGGTTGAAAAGTTTAGTTAGCCATACTATCGCTATGTCTCCAAGGCCTCTCCACACCTCGATGGGGATACCATCAGGGCCCATTGCCTTGCCTCCTTTCATCCTCTTCAAAGTCTCCCTAACCTCAGCCTCCTGGATACGCCGCACAAAGCGTCGGCTGGTATCATCGGAGGAATCGTCTAGCTCAATGGTAGAGCTCTCATTCTCTCCATTGAACAGGTCGTCGAAGTACTCTCGCCATCTACGCTTGATCTCTTCGTCCTTCACGAGGAGTTGATCCGCTCCGTCCTTTATGCATTTGACTTGGTTGACATCCCTCGTCTTCCTTTCTCTCGTCTTCGCCATCTTATAGATGTCTCTTTCGCCTTCCTTCGTGTTTAGACGCTGGTAGAGGTCCTCATACGCCCGACCCCTTGCCTCGCTCACCGCTCGCTTTGCGGCCTTCTTTGCCCCCTTGTATATCTCCATGTTGGTTGCGCTCCTGTCCAGGTATAGGCGTCTGAAACAGTCCTTCTTCTCCTTAATAGCCTTCTGGACCTCAACGTTCCACCACCAGGTATCCTTAGCATCCCTTCTACTTCCCCTGGTCACCCCAAACTCCTCTGATGCAATCTTCCGAATGCAAGTCGCCATCCTCATCCACATACTGTTTGCATCGCCTCCTTCCTCCCAAGGGCCCTCCTTAAAAACCCTCTCCTTAAAAGCTTGAGCTGCCTCTCCCTTTAACTTCCACCACTTTGTTCTAGCAACTTTTGGGCGCTTATCCCGCTGGACACGAATCCAAAAACGGAAGTCAGCCACCACCAGCTTATGTTGATGGACAACACTCTCTCCAGGTATCGCCTTACAATCAAGGCAAGCGCGTCTATCTTCTCTTCGAGAGAGGACAAAATCAATCTGGCTAGAGTGTTGGCCACTACTGAAAGTCACTAGGTGGGATTCTCTCTTTCTAAAGAGGGTGTTAGCTACGACCATGTCGTAGGCTAGGGCGAAGCTTAAGACATCCTCCCCTTCTTGGTTCCTGATGCCATAGCCAAAGCCCCCATGCACCCCTTCAAAACCTGTGT
Organism: Poa pratensis; assembly: GCA_947311845.1. Lineage (NCBI taxonomy): Eukaryota > Viridiplantae > Streptophyta > Magnoliopsida > Poales > Poaceae > Poa > Poa pratensis. Next base: position 32,127,067 of record CAMZMU010000058.1, on the reverse strand, counting down.
TAGATGTACCCACATGGCCATTGAGGTCTCCTCCTATGAAGAGCTTCTCACCAGTAGGTACTCTCCTAACCAAGTCCTCGAGACCTTCCCAGAACTCTCTCTTGGTGCTCTCGTTGTGGCCTACTTGCGGGGCATACGCGCTGATAACATTGAGAACTAAGTCCCCAACAACCAGCTTGACTAGGATAATCCGGTCTCCTTGCCTCTTGACGTCCACTACTCCATCCTTGAGGCTCTTGTTGATCAAGATGCCTACCCCATTTTTGTTTGAGGTTGTCCCCGTGTACCACAGCTTAAAGCCGGTATCCTCCACCTCCTTCGCCTTCTGTCCCTTCCATTTGGTCTCTTGGACGCATAGGACATCAACACGCCTCCTTATCGCCGTATCAACTAACTCCCGTAACTTGCCCGTCAGGGACCCTACGTTCCAGCTACCTAAGCGGATCCTCCTAGGCTCGGCTAACTTCCTTACCCTCCGCACTCGTCGAGTCAAATGCGAAGACCCTTGCTCATTTTTCACTACACCCGGGCGTCGATGCAGCGCGCCACTAAGGATGCGACGACCCGATCCTTGCTCACTTATCACCGTATCCAGATCAAGATACGGCGCGCCACCAAGGGGGTGGCGGCCCGGCCCTTGCCCATTTGACACCACACCCGGGTTCCGATATGGCGCGTCGCTAAGAGGGTTACTTCTTTTTTTCATCTCCATAAGAGTGGCTGGGTTTTTTTCCGTTGGCTTGCCAAGCCTATCACAACCCTCCTCCTTTATCCGGGCTTGGGACCGGCTATGTTGAGACAACATAGGCGGAGTTAGTCAAACTTTGTTCCAACTAAAAAAAATCAAACTATGTAGGGCGGCAGGCCGGGCACCTGTAGTGCAGGCAGGAGCCTGCCCGTGCAGGTATAGGTGCCTGGCGGCAGTCGCCGCAGCTGTAGTCGAGGAAAAAGCTTCGTGTAAGGAAGATGCGGGTTGAATGCATTGATTCTTCGATGGAAATCCAAGACAATGGAAGGAAAGTAAGGCGCTAGAGCCTCTGATGAGGAAGACCTCGGATGTTTCAGAAGGAATAGGCCTACCTGCTTTAGCTTTTATGGTTCACCGCGGTCTTCTTCTTCCTAGCCCAAGGCGGTTTCTCTCTCAAACTGAGTCAAATCCGTAAAATTCCTACCGCGGCAATTACCTGAAATGGCCCATAGTACCTACACGAGTCAAATATCCAACACCACATTGGTTTGGCTGGTGGAAAAAAAAATCTTAGAAATCAACCATGCTTACTAAACAACTCAATCATGCACTCGTAATGCTCCATTCGAGGCGTAATACCATAATCTTCACTCATCGAGAACAAGTATCTTTGACCCAGATTAACATATCCTTCACAAATACAAACCTAGACGGTCGACGGTGCCGGTGCCTGCGGAGCCAAGGACGCCTCGATGGTAAACCGCATGCCCTGCCACCAGGGTTCGGGCCACTCCTCCTCATTATCATCCTCCTCCATTGCCCGCGGAGGTTGTGGTGGCGGCGGCGGCGGAAGAACATGGTGGTGCTGGTCCACCTCGTGGAGGAGGCCGCCTCTAGAGGAGCTCGCCTAGTAGTCGTTGCGCGCGGGGCGCCCGCTTCTACACCCACCCGCCTGTGGGCGCCCGCTGCGACGCGCCTTCTCCTCTCATCGCTCGTTGCGACGCTTCACCGCCTCTCGGTGGTGGGTTTGTTCCGCAGTCTGCCCAGCGGTGCTCCGCATCTCATCGTGCTGTTCTCGGCAAGACATGGTGCTGGACTACTTGTGGTGCGGTGGAGGCGCGGGAGGAATGGCGAGGAGAGCAGAGGCGCGTCCCTCTATATAGTGGTCGGGGAGCCGAGTGGGTGGCGTGACTTAACTCCGGCCAACGGCTCCCTGCATCTCATTAACGACGTCACTTGAAAAGTCGCGCTCGTTGCATTGACGCCGATGTGGTGCAGACACTGGCGGAAGACCCAGTAGGGCAAGGTGGGGCGGCCGCCCTACCTTGATTTTTGGCAAAAAATTGAACATATATAGGCATTTCTCTGATGTATAATATTTACTGAAGTTTTGGAAAAAGAATGAAGAAAAAACAGATTTTTGGGCCAGCCACAACCGCTAGTTGGGCCTTAGTGGCCCAAACAAGAGCAGGCAGGGAAGGCAGCCTGGCTGCTCGTTCCGCTCGACCAGTCGACCTGTTCCCCTGCCTGCCTGGCTGCTCGTTCCGCTCACGCTCGATCTGTTCCCCAGCGAGGCAGCGACCCAGCCGCCGCCGCCGGCCTCCTCTGTTCTTGTCCACCTCCGGCTGCTCGTCTCCCCCTCGGCCCTCCTCTGCTCCTCCCTCCCCAGCTCGGTTCGTCGCCTCCCCAACAACCCCAACCCCAAGCAGGGCAAGCTAGGGTTCCCCTTTCCCGGCAGGCGGCTGGCCGGCTACCCCGGCGGCGTTTTGGAGGCAAATTCTTGGAGATGGACAGGAAGGGCAAAAGAAATGCTGTTGCAAAGGGGGAGGTATATTTTTTTAGATTTGTGAGCAGTGGACTGATTGTGAGCTACTGAAATTGGCAAACTACTCACGTTTTGTACTGTTTTTACTTGCAGATTTGAAGAGATTTTTTGTGCCAATTGGTAGTGGCAGTAGCTCTAGACCAAGCACTCGGGAAAGTGCAACTATTGTGCCACATGAAGAGCAGTGGGAAGAGCAAGAAGTGGAAGGAGGGGCTGGAGGTTCTATGGCCACCGACACAGAACAAGTGGAACATTCTATTGAAGTTGTAGTGGAAGATAATGCTGAGGGTCTAGGAGCTGGAGGTATAACTGATTTCATGGATTACATTAAACTTGATCCAGGACTTCGCATTGCAATGGATCGGTTCTCCCCCAATGTTATAGATGATGTTAGTTTTGGGCATTGTTGATGATGACACACGTGTTCCATGTAAGGCAGGAGGCTATGTGCATAAAATGGAGACTTTTAGCTTTGTGTTCATCATGAAGATGATGCTAAAACTACTTCGTATGACAAATGATGTATCTCATCTATTGCAAAATAAGGATCAAAATATTGTTCAGGTATGCAATGCATAATGTTTTATGGTTCGACCAATCTACTTCTGATATGTATATTTTGTTGATCTAAATTTCTAATATCCTTTCAGGCATTGTCTTTGGTTATGGATGTTAGAACACGTTTGCTCAATTGGAGGAATGATGGTTGGGAGTCACTCTTGGAAGAAGTCAAGTCATTTTGCATTGAAAATGAGATCGTGATCCCAAGTATGGATACAATGGTAACAAAATGGGGTAGAACAAGAAAAGGTGGACATTTCCAGGTTACCACTGATCACTTTTATCGTGTTGACACCTTCTATGCTGCCATAGACTCTATTATCACTGAGTTTGATCATCGCTTTAATGAGGCATCTACAGAGGTTATTCAGAACTTCTCTTGTCTTGATCCAACAAACTCATTTGCTAGGTTCAATGTGGATAAACTTGCTCGGCTTACAGAAATTTATCATGAGGATTTTTCTGATTATGAGCGTGAGCATATACGAGATTCTCTTGATCTTTTTATTATACATATGAGGAGAATTGATGATTTCAGAGGCTGTCTTGATATTGTAAGCCTAGCTAAAAAGATGGTTGAACTTGAAAGGCACATCATGTTTCCTACAGTTTACCGTCTCATTGAGTTAGCATTGCTTTTACCGGTGGCGACTGCAACAGTTGAAAGGGCATTCTCAGCTATGAAGATCATCAAGACCGAGTTGCGCAACAAGATGTCCGATGGTTGGCTTAATGATTTGATGGTGGTCTATATCGAGCGAGAGATATTTAAAAGTATTGATCTTCGTGAAATTAAGGAGGATTTTCAGAAGGCAGGTAGAGCTTTACCATTGCTTGGAGCTTCTAAAAGGCATTGAAGTTTCATTATTGGTACGTTTGTTGGTTTTATTTTGATTTAAATATGTTGTTGTTACCATTGTACCAAATGATTATGATTCATATAATATGAAGTATTGATGCGTGTAGACAATTTCAGTTTTCTTGCACCATTTTTTTCTTCCCTTTAGAGTTCGCCCGACCTCATTTTTTTTCCGTCCTCCGCCACTGGGTGCAGACGCGTACTCGCCGCAGAGAGGCGAAACGACGGCTCGCTGCGCCCGGCTGGAAAACCGAGACACATCTCCCGCCATGAATAAAGCTGACCCGCCGGTGGCCGCATTGATGTAAACCGGTTTCTATCAATGATATGGATGGCCCACCTGTCGAGATCTAGCGCGGCGTCGCTCGCGGGTTCGTCAGGCGCTCCCAAACGGCTCCCTACGGGGCGGGCGGAGCGGGAGAGGGGGTGGTGGGCTGGGCGCTCCAGACAAAATATTAGACCGTGCCGAACGAAATGAGGCTATTTGCGCGCGAGTGTGTGAGATTTTAAGTTTAGGGCGCGTGGGCTATTTGGCACGGGGAGATGCTCTAAATCGCGCGCGCGCATTACTGCAGCAGTAAAAACACAGTACCGCCAGCAGTGCGCGTACTCGTACAAAAAATATCTCTGACAAGCCAGCTGGCGTTTCCCGGTTCAAAAGGATGGAAGACGACAGATGCGAGAACCGTGTTCTTCCTCCCAGCGACAGTGACCCGTCTCGCCCTCCTCTCCTCAGTCGTCACCACCACTCCCACTCGTCACTCCCACTGCGCGCTCGCGGCGCCACCCCATAAAATCCGCCACCGAACCAAAACCCCATGCCGAAATCCAACGCCAGCATCCATCTCCCCATTCATATGCCCGCGTAGGTCCCGGTTCTTTTCTGCTCCAACCACCGCCATGCCTTCTCCACCGGTCGTTTGCCTCCTCTTCGTCTTGCTCGCCGTGCCATGGTCGTCTGGGGCGGCGAGGCCAGCGGGGGCGAAGCCGCTGCTGCTCGCCCTGCGGACGCGGCAGATGCCGATAAGGGCGCTGCCGCGGCAGCCGAGCAAGCTGCGGTTCCACCACAACGTCAGCCTCACCGTCTCGCTCGCGGTCGGCACGCCGCCGCAGAACGTCACCATGGTGCTCGACACCGGCAGCGAGCTGTCCTGGCTTCTCTGCGGCGCCAGGAACAACGCGACGTCCTTCCGCCCGAGGGCCTCGGCCAGCTTCGCCGCCGTGCCCTGCGCCTCCGCGCAGTGCCGCTCGCGGGACCTGCCGTCGCCGCCGGCGTGCGACGGGACCTCGCGCCGGTGCAGCGTTTCGCTCTCCTACGCGGACGGGTCGTCCTCGGACGGCGCGCTCGCGACGGACGTCTTCGCCGTCGGCAGCGCGCTGCCGCTCCGCGCGGCGTTCGGCTGCATGTCATCCGCGTTCGACTCCTCCCCGGACGGCGTGGCGAGCGCCGGGCTGCTGGGCATGAACCGAGGCGCCTCTCCTTCGTCTCGCAGGCCAGCACCCGGCGCTTCTCGTACTGCATCTCCGACCGCGACGACGCCGGCGTGCTGCTCCTCGGCCACAGCGACCTCCCCCCTTTCCTGCCGCTCAACTACACGCCCCTGTACCAGCCGGCGCTGCCGCTCCCCTACTTCGACCGCGTCGCCTACTCCGTTCAGCTCCTGGGCATCCGCGTGGGGGCCAAGCGCCTGCCCATCCCGGCGTCGGTGCTCGCGCCGGACCACACGGGCGCCGGGCAGACCATGGTGGACTCCGGCACGCAGTTCACCTTCCTCCTAGGCGACGCGTACTCGGCGCTGAAAGCTGAGTTTTTGCGACAGTCCAGGCCGCTCCTCCCGGCGCTGGACGACCCGGGCTTCGCGTTCCAGGAGGCGTTCGACACCTGCTTCCGCGTGCCGCACGGGCGGTCGCCGCCGGAGGCTCGGCTCCCGCGCGTGACGCTGGTGTTCAAGGGCGCGGAGATGGCGGTGGGCGGGGACAGGCTGCTGTACAAGGTCCCCGGGGAGCGGCGGGGCGGCGACGGCGTGTGGTGCCTGACGTTCGGGAACGCGGACTTGGTGCCCATCATGGCGTACGTTATCGGGCACCACCACCAGATGAACCTGTGGGTGGAGTACGACCTGGAGCGCGGGCACGTCGGCCTCGCGCCCGTCCGCTGCGACGTGGCCAGCGAGCGCCTCGGCCTCATGCTGTGATGACCCGCCGCGAGATCTGGCTTAACCATCCAGTGTAAACTAGTGTAGTAGTAGAGTAACATCTGATCGTTCTTAGACAGATCGAGCTTGTAGTAGGATTTGCGTGTAAATATATGGCAATGTAGATTATCTGCAGGGAAGCCTTCCTTCCCTTTTCAACGCTGCTCGCATCTTGGGTAAGTTCTGGTGCAGTATCAACATCGAATGACGTTAACAGTAATCCAATTCCTCATGTCGCCGTCGGCTAAATACTGCTACTGACATGGATGGAACGTGGACGGCTGATGTGCTAGCCTCTGCATTCTGCAACCTTAGATTCAGACGGCATCAGCTTGTGCGCGTGTGCTGGAACACGAAAGCATCACTGACAATACCCTCTCGTCCCGGCCACCTCGCCTGCGCTCGAGAAGCTTTCGAATTAGCGGTAACGGTGGCACTGGCAGGACAGAAGCAGAATGTTCAGGCGAGCTACCGTCGTGGGCTGCCGACACCCGTGATAAAGAAGTGGGCCGACACGAGTTTGTCGCGCCGATTATGATAATACACCTAGCACAAGAAGGTTCTACTCGTACTATTTGATTTTGTTTATGACGACTATGAACTTTTCCTTTCTGCCTTGTTTGAGTTGACAAAATGTGCAAAGTTTGCATCGAGCGTCACAAAACACGATGCTTTTGTGTCGCAATGGAATATGAAGTCGATTTTAACAATGGAGAAAGTACACGAGCAGTGAAGTGTAAGTTTAGAACATCGTGCCATGCAGTTTACCCATCGTGAGGCCTACGGGGGCAAGGTATATAGCGTGCTAATATGAAAATGCAAGCAGTAAAATGTAGGTTTCGAACATTGAGACATGCAATCCCATGGGGGTAAAGGAGGAGATCATTCGAATCGGATCACTTTATTGTCTGATAGGAAAGATACATGGAGTGGCCATTGTTGAATGATCTAAAATTAGTTGTTTCTCAATCCACTATTTATTGACATTTATTCTTGTCATTTTTGCAGTCATACTCAGACATATCTTAAGCCTTGATTTGACGATTCTTGGTGACAAAGTTCATTCGGGCAAATAGCAAAACCGAAATGAATAAAATTGACAACGCAGAGTTAGTTTCCTTTACAATTCTGGACTGTTCTTTTTGGGCTTTCTGGATGACTTAGAGGTGAAAAGAAGTCTAAGCAAAAAAAAAAAAAGGTTGTTTCCTAGTCGTTTCTCGCGTCAAGCAGTTTTCTTGGTTCATTAATATTGGGGACAAAGCATACCTCAACTTCTTGGCTTGAAATAAAGAGATATATCTCTACGAACCGATTGTTTGTGCTATTTACTTTCAAAATGTCACTATAAACTCTCACACGAATCATTTTCATTCACAATGAGTGGCCGACTTTCAACTCATTTCGATGACACAGCTAGAATATCTGTCATCCATCGCCACCCTGTCATCGTTGAGACTACTGATATTTACGCACGAAGGACATCCGTCCAAGGTCATTGCACACATCCATTGGGCGAACAACACCTTGCCTTCTGCTTTGCCCGGGACACTCGTTTTCGCGCGGCCTTACCAATAAGCACATTTAGCGGATTGGGAATCTAGTTGGTCTTACGGCTTATAAGCGAGGAAACCACACCGAAAGCCCAACCAAACAAAGTCTAAATGAAATTTATACTAAACATTTATACATTTTATAACTTACAATTTAATTTAATTTACATAGTTAGCACAATTAGCAACATAATATTGGTTCTTAATGTATAATCAATAGTTGTGTGCAAAATTCAAATTTATTTTTGTTTCTAAGATTCTTTCTTGAATCATTGTCGACGATTACACAAACTATAAAGTGTCGATTGTGCATGTGTGTTGTGTGTGCTCACTAGTACAGAACCTCACATTGCAGACGGGACCTAGAGCCGGTTAAACCAAAAAAAAAAGAACGGCCGTCTGGGATAAAACTCCTCAGCCGGCTGGAATTTGCTGTCCGTGTCTGATAACACCTGCGTCGGTTAACTTTCTCACCGTCGCCAATGTATTTCCATTTGCGACGGCTTTGATATTTGACCGGCGCAGAGTTTTTCTTAGGCGGCGTGATTTGCGTCCGTCGCTAGTAAACAGTTTGTGGCTGAATTTAGAATAGTTTAGTTTCAGCATACTACGCGTGCTACTGCTCTGTTCTTCTAATCAGTGAGACAACAGTTTGGACAATTTATAAATTAACCACCAAAAATAATAAAATAGAGATAACGATTGACACCATTACATGCATATAGCAGAAAGAGAGTCATGAAAGCAGCTACAGATCGATCGAGGGCCTAAGGCGCAGTAAGCGTACACATCAAGTTCAGATAGATATAGGAAACAGAATAAATTAAAGCAGAGAGAGATGCCGGTCGGCCAGAGATCGATCTAGCTCTAGGCGCCGCGATGGAGGACTCGGACAATCGGGTACACTGGTGGGAGTCTCGCGTCATGGAGGAGCTCCGGGTTGACCTGGACGCAGCAGACGAGGGTGTCCGACCCAGAAGACGTCGCCGTGCATCTTCGCCGCCATGGTTGAATCCCAGAGCCTGACGTAGACCCCGCTGCCATCCGCGCCAGGGTCGACATAGTACATGCGATGATCGCGGTACAGCGAACGCATGATGATGTTCGCGCGCGCCATGCGGTGACGTATCCACCGATGGCAAAAAACTGGAGCACGTTCCCGCGGCCATAGGCAGCAGGGCCGAGGAACTCCACCGGGTGCGCGGCCTGCAGAGGAGTCTCGCCGACAACCTCGATGGTGGTCTAGGCCATTGTTGGCGGCGCTATACAGATCTCGATCAATAGATCTCTTTTTGGATGTGGGAGAGAGATCGACCGAAAGCAGAGGAGAGGCCCGCGGATAAGAGTGTTGAGCGCGCTACCGGCCGGGATCTAAATTAATAGCGGCGCGCGAGGGGGAGACGTATAGGCGCGCGGCGTGCAGTCATAACTTTCCCATGGCGAGCGCGCTGATCAAGCCAGGCCATTAAGCTCGCTCTCCGACGACCTGAGACGCGCGCATGCATATGTGAGAGAGCAGGCGTTAGCGTGGCTACAGAGACCGCGAGCCAGAGCGCATGCACGGGGCGCACGGCAGCACACGCAGCTCGATCGGACATGAACGGCTGGGCGCGCCACCTTTCGACCCAGTGGGCAGGCAAGTGTGCGTGCTCATACGCCGATACAACGGCGCGCTGGGATGCGCACGCTGCACAGCCTGCATACAAGAGAGCGGCGCGCCGTGCAGGCATGCGCGCGTGTACCGGCATCGATGCAGCCCTAAGCTGCGCGTCGGCCGGCCGGCACTTCTAGCCCTGCTAATGTGCATTCATGACTCGCGTGCATTCTAATTATAATATATATCTAACGGTGGGAGTTTTGTCGCAAACGTAGGCTTAGCCTAGTGGCAAGGGGATGGTGATGCCTTCCTTGCCCACCCAAGTTCGAGTCCCCACGCTCGCAATTTCGGTGTTGCATATAAAAAGGTTGTGATCCTGCAGTCCTGTGGCTCCAGTAATTCACTATTATCGATTAATTAGTGGTCGATGATAGTGGGTTGTCGCATCCATCGAACTGTTGCATTGCAACATTTTTTTGTTTTTCCAGTTATATACACATTTTTTTTGGCTTTTTATTAATTATTTTCAATTTACATGCCATTTTTTCATATATTAATGTGTTGTAGTAAGTTTAAATATTTGTAGCTATTTTGATAGACAAATATCCGGAGGGTCGACAAACTCCGAGTTGTGGTTGTAGTACGCAAATTTTTGAAGTAATAATTTAATTACATGCCATTTTTTTACCTATGTAAATATGTATGAAATTGCCTTCTTGCACTAAATGATATCAGTACATGTGTTGTAGTAAGTACTTAATTATAAAATATTTGTAGCTGTGGTTCATATTTTAATAGACCAATATCCGGAGGGTCCGGACAAACTCCGAGTTTTCACTAAAACGGTTTTGCTGTATTAATAGTTATTTAAAATACTCTTCTTGCATTTTACAATGATACTTATCACAAAATGTTGGTACTGTGATTTTTGGGGAGTTTTAAAATTTAATATCTATTTTTCTTGCATTTAATGTTATTCTTTTTGCTTTTTAACGGTTTTAATTTATATAATATGTAAAACTTGCCAATAAATCATGAAACTTGCTATGTGTTTATTATATGATACCTATAGGCTGTGGTAATTATATTACACAATTCCAAAAAAAAAATGCACTGAAGTTCTACTGTAACGAGTACAACGTCACTGCCGGTTCACCACACATTTGAGTGTAAACTCCAAAGCTTGTATACTACATTATATAATATCTTCATTATATGCTCAATAAATTGTATATCAACTAAATTGACAGCACAAAGGATACGTACACATTTTTTAAAATTTATAACATTTTTTCCTTATTTGTTTGATTTATTTTTTATTACAGCAAAATCCGGAGTGACCGAACATATACGTATGGTCCGAAGGGCGAATATTGGCGGCAATGCCAAATTTTTTGGGCTCAAAATTTAGGGGGCGGGGCAACTCAAACCCTATCTCGACCCTGACCCTCTCGCCGCCGCCCCCCATTCCCCATTCCACATTCCCCCGACTCTCACCGTTCCCCATCGCTGCCCCTCTGCTCACCGTCGCCGCCGTTCCTCGTCGCTCAGTGCGTTCTTCCTCTGATCCGCCGTTCCTCATAGCTTAGATCTTATCCGATAGCTCCGCCGCTATGGTAGCTTAGATCTTCTCCGAGCCGCCTCCGCTAGCTTAGATCTTCTCCGTTACTTCAGATCGATGGTCGGCCACATGCGCGGCAGAGGTGGGCGTGGCTCCGGAGGAAGATCTGCCGCGACCGCTCTGGATGATGATGATATCGCGCGCCTCACCGCTCGGGCTGATGCCGCTCAGGCTCGGGCTGATGTCTCGCCGCTCGGGCCGCTCAGGCTCGGCTGCTTCTGCTATCGCGTCCGCTCAGTCTGATATCATGACCGCTCGTTGATGTCGCGGCCGCTCGGGCTGATGTCGCGGCCGCTCGGACTGATATCGATGCTGCTCGGACCGATGTCCTCTCGCTCGGGCTGATATCGCGGCCGCTCAGGCTGATGTCGCGGCAGGTCGGGCTGATGTCGCCGCCGCTCGAGTTGATGTGACTGTCGCGGCCGCCCGGGCTGATGTCCTCGCGCTCAGGCTGATGCCGGGGCCGTCCGGGCTGATGCCGCTGCGGTCGGGCTGATGTCCTCACCGCTCTGGCTAATACGACACTGCTTCGAGCCGAGCAAGCTGTGGAGACCGGCGGCGCTGCTTTGGACCACCACAAGCTGGCGTGAAGAGTACTACAACGAGCATCCGCCAAGTTTCTGTTTGGAATATGTTTAGTTTCCTTCTCTGCAACGTAAAATCCGGCCGCTCGGGCTGAACATCAGTTTGTTCTAGCTAATTATAAATCTAGCTCGATTTAGTTGTTTGAATATGTACCATGTTGTTTGAATATGCAGTACTAAATGCATTTCAGAATTTGTATGCACATGTTGTGATACTGTTTATTATCACTAATTTATTAGCAGGGATATATATATGGCATGCCAAGTGTGCAAAAATGATTGCGCAGGCAGGAAATACACTGGATCCTTCAGTGTTTATCTGCAAGACTGCCACCGAAGTCATTGGTAAGAAAGAAAATCTTGTTCGACATCAAATACTTCTAGTACTGTCTTTGTGTTCATATCATAATTATATACCTAATTTATGTGTGATGTTGCTGCTGCACAGATTGTACCATGCTATGCCAGGCAAGAGTTCGAGTTATTAGTACGCAAAAGTTTGGTTTTTCGTTCTCTTGGGGCACATACAAAATTCATGTGAAAAACAAACATAGAAAGACTCGCTTGTATGGCAAAGGATGGGAACAGTTGATCAAGCTGAACAATCTCAGAGTAGGAGACATGCTAGTTTTTTGCATGACCGGACCAAATCCAAAAATCTCTGTTCTCATTATGGACTTTGGCAAAAACGCAGAGGACACTGACGAGAAATCTTCTGACAGTGATTCTGATGAGGATTTAGAGAGTGAAGAAGAGGATAGTTACATAGTTGCCCAAAGAGTCCATCTCAAGAACCATGAGAAGTACCGCCTCGTTCCGCTTCTACCCCAAAGAGCTAACTATGTTGGGGTTCCTTTTGTCACTCGTTTGACGAGCACAAATCTGAACCAACATGATATGGTAACGAACACTATCATGCCTCTTTACCTCTTCAAAATGTACATATGCCTACATAGTTATGTTGTCTCTTTACATGCGCAGAAACTACCTAAGACGATAGCAGAAGAGGCTGGCCTACCGACTAAAGGCAATGCTCGACTACAACTTGGAACAGCAGGGGTTGTCACCACCATAACATACACCACGAAAACTGACGACCGCATTGTTTTCGCAAGCCGGGATGGAAGAATTTTCTTGAAGGCAAGAATTTTAAGGTTGATCAACCTGTGCTGATCATTCTTAGAAAAACCAATGACCTCAGCTTGGAAGTCATCATTGAGATGCAGATCATGTAGTAAGTAGTAGTAGTACTTCTTTAGTTATATGCATGTGGGTTTGGTGAAATCATAATATTAAATATTTTTGTAGCTACGTTGGGTTGAACTTTCTTTATGTGAATTGCTTTTTTATGAATATAATGGAACAAGGGACTGATTCCCTGGTGGTGATGATCTGTTAATTATTATATTTTGCTTCACAAAGTTGGACCACCCGGAAATAATCCCGGAGCACACGCATATTGCCCAAAATGCAGCTGTTACGGCCGGAGAGAAAACTCGGACCGTCCGCATCCTAACGACGGCCACCATTTGTAGCCGGCTCCAATGTATATGCATTACATACGTCTGATAATCACAGCCGTCTCGGAAGGTTTTTTATTGGAGACGGTTGTTATTCCTGGCCGTCGGAGCTGCTGAGGTCATTACAGCCGGCCTGAGCCAACCGGTTCTAATGAAGCGTACATTAGAGACCCCGACGTAGAGACGGCCATTAAAACCGTCGGAGGTGACTCTCTGGACCGGCTCTAATGCGAGGTTCTATACTAGTGGCTTTACGTTAATATTATTCAATACCATAGTCGAGATCACTAAAGTTAGGACATAAAAATCTTAATGGGGGTTTCTAGTTTACGACTAGGTAAGCATATTTATAAAAACTTGTATAGTATAAAATTTTAGCATTGACATTGATTCTTTACTTGATTTTCACGGAAAAATGTGATTTGCAAGTTATATGGGTTAAACACGAGTCAACGACGCGTGCATAGTATGTAAATTTCATTGAAGTAGCATTGCTTGTGAGGGGGCATCGAGCCCATATGCTAATTTTCTAATTAAATAGGTTGATAAACCTAGGGAATTTTTCATCCATCACCACCTTGCCACCGTTGACATCCGTTGTTGGTCTTAATATATTGTTTTCGTATAGTCCATTGCGTTGTGAGAAGATCCAATAATATTCGAGAAGCATCTGCAGCGGCACCTCCAAATATGTGTTTGGTACCCTCAATTGAGACATAATTGTGGTGCCTATACCTGGCCATGGAAGCCCGGACCACCAGCCCGACCCAAATTCCAGGGCCTGGGCCGACCTGGGCTTGTCCATGGGCCGGGTCTGGGCTGAGCTTTCGGCCCGAAGGTCGCATGGGCTGACCTGGGCTTTGCATATTGACATTTTAAGGAAAAGGCCTGGCCCGAGTCCCAAAAGCCCGATGGGATTTTGCTGTCATGGGCGGGCCTGGGATACTATACAAGTTTCTATAAATATGCTCGGCCTGTGTGTATGACGGGCGGGCCACCCCTGTCAGAAAGGCGTGTCCCAGTGTCTGACACCTGAGAGGGCCTCCAAACTTGGTGTCCCTTTTGGGGTGCCAGACAGAAATCGGATCGGCCCGGACACTTGGGGTGCCGTTGTGGGCGATTTTTACGTCTGAACCCCATGAGGTCTTTGGACTTTGGGGGTTATTTGGAGGGCGCCGGTGGAGATGCTCCAATGCAACCACTAGCCTATGCAACACAAGCATCCCACTTAATCGTCGGTTAACAAGTAATTTAATTCAACTTAGTCCTCATAGAAATGGAATCATGAGGATATATAGAACCGAGGCTTACGCTAGCCACACCTATCCCCATGAGCCATCAGCGCGTTCGCTGGTAGATCAAACAGTCATGCTTAATGATCTACATCAATGGCAAACAACATATCATTGATGCAACCTACACATCGCATAGATAAGAAAATAGATCAACCAAGAGACTTGCCTAGGTGACCTCAACCAACACCTAGTCGTCAATCTGCACCAAAATCAAAGCTACTATATTCACAGAGTATTTAGCCACAAATCTAACACCATGTCATCCTAATGCACAAATAAGGTACTTCTACTCATGTCCTCACATGATCTAAAATATTTCATCCTATTCTTGAGTTTCCTGAGTGTTTACCTCCATTGTTGTTGTGGATGAGAAGGGCGATGTCATTGCTAGGAATGAAAAAGTCGATTTGTTCCCTCCACCACCATTGAAGAAACAAAAGTCGCCGAGAAGCAGCGTTCGTTGATAGAGCTGAACAACCAAGTGGATATCGGGTGAGAGAGTAAAGTGAGGAGGTGACAAAGAGTACAATGACGATTAATACCGTGTGTACAGGAAGGGACATGTCATCATACGCGTTTCCCACACATGCAACCTGCACATTCTTCTTGTGTCCGAGAAGACCTAACTAGTGTGAACAACTGTTACTACTACCGGTACTGATTTGGGGGCCTTAAGCACCGCACAGGCTCGAGACCTCGTGCAGACGTCAAATGGCCAAAAAATGGTCGGAATTTGAACCCATTCCAAATGGTTGACCCTTATGGAGGGAACCAACCACCTTAAGTGTTTTTTTTCGCACAACTAGCACTTGCTTCCTTTTCAAAGAAAACAAGATAACACTTATCTCACCCCAAATTAAGATGGTTGGATCTTTAATCAAAGCCTTGAAAGTGGGAAGAAGTAGGCAAAAAATGGGAATGAAAAGGGTGATTACCATTTGGAACTATGGATCGAACTGAAGCGAACCAACTAACTCAAAATGGTTCGAACCACGACTAATTTTCCTGTAAGAAAAGGTTGCACAACCAAATTTGCCTGTAAGACTTGCACGCCATCGTATCTATGGTCATAGGGCGTTCAGCGCACGGCACGGAGCAGTAGTGTCACGAAAGAGGTATTAACATTGGAGGTACAACAACTTGCACGCTAGGAGCAGTTTCATACAACTACTTGCAACGGTGCACAATCTCATACAAGAAGTTGTCACGCGGTGCAAACTCATACAAAAACAGTCCGAAACAATCTGATTCGTCCACAGCGGCAGCCACGTCATATACGTAATTTTGCGAACCCCCCCCCCCCCCCCCCCCCCCCCCCCCCCCCCAAAAAAAAACAACTGCTACGACGATTGGGTCTGAAGCAACGTGCAGATAGAGAAAATAGTTACCACGTACCTGGTTTATTTTATATTCACAGATAAGTCCCTGCTAGCTCATAAAAGGAAACTACTAAGTGATTGAGGCAACCTGCCTTCTCCGTCCGTGCCGTCGTGACTGCGCCGCCGTCCTCGCGACGATCATGGCGGACGAACCCTACTACCGGAGATACGACATGGAGGCGCCGGAGTACGGTAAGTTTTCGTGGCCGTGTCATCCATGTTCTTTTCTCCCACACTGTTCTTCTCCGCCGCTCTGTTCTTCTCCGCCGTGGTGAAGATTGGAGGTGGCTTTGGTCGAATAGACCTTTGGAATCGCAATTGTAGAAGCTGATGAAGGTGCGACGCATGCATCCGTGGTCGATTTCGTGCTGATTGTGGTTTCGATCTGTCAGTTCGTTCGTGCGTCGCCGGCGGCAAAGTGCGTCGAAATTAGCAATGATTGGGTGGTTCTAATGCATTTTCGTTTGCAGATTAGTCATATGTGTGGTTGTAGTTAGGTTTTGCAAGTAGTGGGCAACGATTTGGTGCATGCCCTGTTTCGGCCATTTTTGCACTGCAATGAATAAAAGGTCTAATTTTTCATGTACATAAGGAGTTTTAGTAAGAATTGTTAGTACTGTAGTGTTAGTGTGGGGTGTTTGTCTGCAAAATTTGCAGTTACATGTACTAAAAATCAGTTTAGGAGTGAACTGAATTTTTCTGAAGTGAGCTGTTTGAACTCAAGATGAATTGTTAATTGAATTTTGCTTCATTCTGTGCAATGCAGGTGCTGATAGTGACAAGTTCACTGTCCAAATAACTCATAATGGATTTTTCTGTGGACTGAGGGGCGATGTGGATTATGCTAGCAGCACAACTGACTGGTTTGACAACTGCAGCGCTGATACATTCTCAGTTTTGTGGATTCAGGATTTTCTGGTACAGCTAGGCCATCCAGATAATGGCAGGACACATGTGTATTGGATCAGGCCTGGTAGAAATATTGAAGATGGGTTGATTTGTATTGAGAAGGATGCTCATATCTTGATGATGACAGAAGCTTCCTATAAGCACAAAACTCTTGCTTTGATAGTGGACCACACTAACTTTCTAAACGTTTTCAGGGAAGATATAATTGAGAGAGTTGGTCCAGAAGTCTCACCTGTATTGAACACAGCTTCTGCAAGCACATCCAGAGAGCCATCAGTGGTACTTGAGCAAATTACTGAAGCTGCTGCAAGCACATCCACAGAACCATCAGTGGTACTTGAGCAAATTACTGAAGCTGCTGAAGAAGAGACAAACACTGAATTTTATGACAGTGATTGGGATGTCGAGGATGGTGATGATAATTTTCGCAGCTAATGTTGACAAGGAAGTAAATGATCACAATGAACCGGTTGAAATAGTGGAAGCAAGGATGATGCTGGACTTGAAAATGAAGATATTCAACTGACAATGGAGCAGCAGCATGAGTTGCAGTACAAATTCAGCATCTTTAACCCAGAAGTGGACATGAAAATCCAGATTTCAAGGTGGGGATGGTGTTTTCCTGTATGAAAGAGATGAGAGCAGAAGTGAAATCATATAGCATCAGGGAGAGGGTTAAGATACATAAAACAAAAAAAGATACATAAAACGAGGAATGAAGCTACCAGGTTAGATGTTGTGTGTCTCGGAAAGTGTGAAGGTGGTTGCCCATGGTTCTTGAAGCATCGCAGGATGGCAGGACTAAGCAGTTCTAGTGAGAAAATTCTGTGGTGTGCACAAGTGTGAGAGAGTGTGGGAGCTGAAGGCCTTGACAGCTCCCTTCTTGACTGAAACATTCATTGATGAGTTCAGAGACAATCACAAGATGGATCTGCAGACATTTGCAACTAAAATCCAGAGAAAATTCAACATGACTCCAAACAGATGGAAATTAAGGAGAGCAAGGAAGGAGGCTCTTCTGAAAATACATGGGGATGAGGCAGAGCAGTTCAACTTGCTGTGGGACTATGGTCAAGAGTTAAGGACTTCCAACCCTGGCTCTAAATTTTTCTGAGCACAAATAAATCCACAGAGCAAGGAATAGTGAAGGAGCACCTGGCAACATTGTACTGGTCTTATGATGCTTGCAAGAGAGGGTTTCTTGAAGGTTGCAGACCAATAATTTGCATTGATGGTTGCCACATCAAGACCAGATACAAGGGTGTACTACTAACTACAGTTGGTATTGACCCAAATGACTGCATCTATCCAATCGCAATGGGGTAACTGAAGTGGAATGTACAAGTTCTTGGGGTGGTTTCTAACCACACTAAGAGATGATCTGAATATCACTAATAGCTCTCACTTCACAATAATGAGTGACAGGCAGAAGGTAATTATTTGTTAGCTTGGTTTTTGTATTAGATTGTTCATTAGTTTGCATGTTTTTTGTATTAGCTTGTTTACTTATTAGCTTGTTTTTTTATTAGCTTGTTTACTTATTAGCTTGTTTTTTATTAGCTTGTTTACTTATTAGCTTGTTTAATTATTAGCTTGTTTTTGTATTAGCTTGTTTACTTTCCATTTTTCAGGGACTTATTAATGCAGTGAAGGCGGTGTTTCCTGATGCAGAACACAGACATTGCGTCAGGCACTTGTATCAAAATTTTAACAAGAAACACAAAGGTGAAACCTTGAAGCAAGATTTATGGGCCATTGCAAGATCATGCAACATTCCAACTTGGAGAAAACACATGGACAAACTGGCAGCTGACAGTAAGGAAGCACTAGACTGGGTTGAAGAACTGGAACAACATACATGGATTAAGGCATTTTTCAAGGACTTCTCTAAATGTGACATGTGCTGAACAACCACTCTGAAGTGTTTAACAGCTACATTCTAGAAGCCAGAGAGATGCCTATGTTATCCATGCTTGAGAACATTGTTTACAAGATGCTGCACAGAATTGTTGCAAAAAACAATGAAGCTGAAACATCGCAAGGAAAGATATGTCCAAAGATCAAGAAGAAGATGGATAAGCTACTGAATGGGCTGCAAATTGCGATGTTAGGAGTGCTGGTGGAGGGCTTTACAAGGTAGCTTCTAGGGAAATTGAAGGAGGATATTGTGTGGACCTGAAAGCAATGACTTGTGACTGCAGGAGGTGGCAGCTGACAGGGATACCTTGTTGGCACGCAATAGCTTGCTGCAGATCAGAGAGGATTAATCCTGAGACTCTTGTGCACAGCTGCTACTCCATTGAGACATACAGAAGGCATATGCACACAACATGGCCCCACTCAGAGCTAGATGCCATTGGGAGAAGAAAATGGTGTTCTTGTGCACCCTCCATTGTTTACTAAAGTACTGGGCAGACCAAAGAAAAACAGAAGAAAAACACCAGAAGAAGTTGAGAAAAATGGGGTGAAGTCCATTACAAGGGCGGTCTACCAATACACTGCTCAGTTTGCAAGACAACAGGTCACAACAAAAAAGGGCATGCTAAATACATGCAAGAACAGAACAGTCGTACTGCAATTGTTGAAGATGAAATGGGACAGAGATAACCCTGCAATTTTAGCGGTAATTATTCGAAAGCTGCTGAACCTGTTTATGTGATCACCTTCCTACAATTTAGCTAATTCATTAAATTTCCTATTTTTCGCAGCACATTATTCCCCAGCCTACTATCCCTGCAATGGATCCTAGCCAACAAGTCGAGACGATGGTGTACAGGATGGGTCAAGAGGTTGCACATTTACATGCTAATACATAATTTACACAAGGTTGCACATTTGAGTTGTTGTCTAACTTAATTACTGGGATTTTATTTCTAGGAGAGCACACGTACCACAAACCAGGGATAATGGCCCCCTGCCTAAGAGAGTTCCTTTGTAGCTGCTGCAAGAGAAGCTCTACCACAACCTAGGGTTACAACTGCAATGTCAAGAGGAAGAGCCACATCAGCTACTAGGGGAAGGGGAAGGGTAAGAACCAGCACATCTGAAGTAGAAGGAGAAGCACCAGGACAAGCAGCCACTGGCAGAGGCAGAGGACAAGCGAAGAAAAGAAGTGCAGAAGCTAGCAGCTCTCAGCCTGCAAATACAGCAAGAAGAGCAAGAAATGAAGCAGCAAATTCATATAGAACTGGTCCAGGATCTGCTTACCATTTGTTGTTTGGTCCTAACCAACAACAGCAGCAGCAGCAACAGAATCGACAAAGACAAGTACCTGACCTCAATGAAGCAGCTCCTGAAGAAATTCAGACAACACAAGATGCACCTCCTGCTTTTTAGATGTTCTTCTTCAGGCCTTGTCTCGCTTTAGTTCAAACTGAACTTGGTTTTTGCTCTTCTAGCAGATTTGAGTTCATATGTGAACTATATGTACTGAATCATGTTATTTATGCTCCTAAAGCACTACCTTAAGTTTTAATTGAGTCAACACATTTGCTTGCTTACAACACTAACATTTTATTATAGATCATAGCTAACAGGATTCATACATGATACAATTCATTAGAAATATCATTGTAAACCACAGCTCACCATACATAGCTTGCCATCTGAGCATTTGCTTGCTTACACAACTAGCATTTGCTTGCTTACACCACTAACAGTTGGCCTACTGCACTAACATTTTTCCTACTACTAAGCCTACCACAAACACAAACATAACACAGGTGAAGAACATGTATTTGAACTTCATTGCGGCCATCTGAGCATTCTTCTCCTTCAGCTGGTCTTGCAGAGACATAAGCAGCATCTCTGTAGCTTCTTCTTCTCGAGTCATTGCAAAACCTGCAGTTGCTTCTTTAGTTCCAACACCATTGCCCGAACCCTTCAGCCTCCACACTTCATCACGCAAATCACCAATCAAATCACTGAAGAACTTGGGCAATGGATCATCATGCCATTCCACATATCCACATCCACCATGCTATTCAATTGTACAATGCAATTCAATCAGATAAAAGATGTAGCTTGAGCACAAGAAACTAGCAGAGGAACTGAGCAAATATGGGGCTCACCATTGCATCAACGCAGGCGTAGTACCTCCTGCCTGGGTTCTGGCGCTCCAGGAGATCCATCTCGGCGCCTTCCGCCGCGGATTGCAGCGGCAGCGGCAGTACCTCGCGGCTCGTACGCCATGGCACCCTCCCGATATGGAACCGGCGACCTCGCTTCAGACGCTCGACGGAATCCGGGAGCGGAAGAAGCCGCTGAAGACCACGACATCACTCTGTCCGCCTCTTCCGCCGCCGCGCCGCCTTCGCCGTCAACCGTGTCGCGCCACCTTCGCCGTCAACCGTGCCGCGCGCCTCTACAGCCGTCGCTAGGGTTAGGGATTTGGAAAAGAGAAAGAGGAATTGTTTGTGGACCAATCCGTGATGAGTCTCATAATCCAGGGGCTTTGTTGCAAATATCCAGTGGTCCGTCGGCGCGCGTTTTTTCCACCCTGGCTGCCACGTGTCGTCTCTGCAACTCATTTGTACCAATTTGAATCCGCGTGACAACTTCTTGTATGAGATTGTGCACTGTTGCAAGTAGTGTCTGAAACTGCTCCTCGCGTGCAAGTTGTTGTACCTCCAATGCTAATACCTCGTCACGAAATGATTTTAGACTCAAACCTCGTTCATGAGTGATGACTCAATGGCTGAAGCCCTCACGTCACGGCTACGCAAAAGCCAGGACCCGGACGTGTCCCCGGCACCACACCACGCGCCCGACGTCCACTGGCACTGCCTACCAACCCCAACTCGTCCTACTCACTGCTGCATCGCATCGCACCCATACCGAACCGGGCCGGCAGTCCGGCACGCTCTTTTCCCCCTGTCAAACGCCAGCGAGCTGAGCTGCTCCAGTTAGCTCGCCGCGCGCCGCGGCTTTCGCCCCTTCCGCCGCTTCGCGCGAAACAAACTCGGCCGCCGCGAGCTTCCCTGGCCCCGGAATGCCCTCCCCGCGCGGCCGGGCGGAAGAGGAGCGGCGGTAGGCGACCGGACCGATGGCGGGCAACAGGGATACGTCACCCTGCCGATAATCTCGGTGCTCGCCGCGATCGGCTACGTCTACTACACCACGGTGTTCCTCGCGATCCCCGCGTGGCTGGGGCTCGCCACGGCGGCGGGGGTCGCCAACGCCGCGGCATACACCGCGCTCTCGGTCGCCTGCGTCGCCACCTACGCCGTCGCCATCACGCGCGACCCTGGCCGCGTGCCGCCGGCCTTCGTGCCCGACGTCGAGGACGCCGAGACCCCCATCCACGAGATCAAGCGGAAGGTACGCCCCTTGCATCCCTCCTCCTGCACCTGGACCGCCCCCCACCAGATCTCGCTGCAAAGATTGGATCTTTGGTTGGTGTGGCTACTACTGACTGGTATGCTAAATTGAGCATCAAAAGTGGGGCCCTGGATTTAGATTTAGAGCATTGCCTGCAAGGAAGATCCAGCGAGTTGCTTGCTGATTCTGTCAGTGGGGTTTCGATGTTTGGAGCGGAACGCTCCTTTACCATTTTTAGCTCAGTCTTGATACAGTATACTCAGTGGCGGGCCTAGGAATTTTAGGATGGATCCTTCACGTTGCGTTCTAGATTTTGCAATCTAAAACATAGAAGTCCAGGAAACAATTAATAGCATAGTCCAAACTGTCGACAAAATGTCAGAATAATTTTAAAACAATACATGTCAGAATAATTTTTAAAGAGTACCAAATCACCGAAAGATTATACATTAACAGGACGAGTTTCCATGCCTTTGAACCTAGATACTCCCCATGATCCATTTTATCAGGACAGTCATTAAGTTAATAACCCCATGTTCCATTTTCAGCTTATTTCTCACATAGTTTAGTAAAACTCTAGCAATAAATCTATGGAAAGAACAAGAGTTAGCACTATTTTAAGAAGCCCGCATTGCTCCTCGCAGGGTGTCGGAAAGTTAGAAACACAGCATGCCAACACAGCGCCACCCCCATTTTTTCCGAAGGGTGTCGGAAAGTTATTGAGGTTCATTATTCTTAAAGAAGAGGACAAAGGGCCACAAAATACCAAAAACCAATGTAAAAGTAAAAAAAAAAACATTTTGAAGAGCAAAATTGACCCCACTGATAAAAAACATGAATCGATCCCGTGACCAGTTGTTAGTTGTGCCTAGTGGCTCCGCTTTGATTGTTAAGTACTGCCATGAGCCCATGACAAACCCTGAAAAACAAAGTCAGTGTTGTTAGTGGGAAAGGTTAACAGCTTGCTGACGTTTGGTGCGCGTTAAATCATGTATGAATGACAGGTATATCAGAGTTGTAGGGGGAAATATATAATCCCTTTGTCTTAGCTCTCATGAAATGGAAAGAGAAATATGAATCTTCCCTCAACTGCTCTCTCCCCCCATCTGAACTCTCCTCTTCATCTATATCATGTTGTTCTTGCCTCTGTATCTTGCGATCTATATGGGGCGGACATTACAGACTTCTGTAGCAGCAAGCTGTTTATATATATTTTTTGTTTATCTGTAGTATTTATTATGTACTAAATGCAGCTGCTTAGTTACTTATCTTTTGCCAAAACTTTTGCATATACTTCTGTATACCCTGACCCAACGTGGATCGGCTCCTGGCTGTACTTATTAGTATTTGATCGATCAATAAAAGTAGTCATTTTAAAGTGAAGGCTGGGATAAGAATGTAAATAGTGTAGGTTCTCACTGGATCTCATATCGAGCACTGTTGTTATTTATAGATAATCTCTGTTTAAGCACAAAATGTAGGCCTTTCTTGTATGCAGAGTGCTAGTAAAATGGGAGGATTTGTATGTGCGTATATATTGCACACAATGGATTTGGCAACCTTAGCTTACTGGATCTGGTAAACTTCAAAATAGCACCGAATCAAATGCCAAACATAATTAATCGTAATAAAAAAATTCATGAGTGTATATTATTATCGCTTACTGCGCCTTGCCTAAGCACTCACATCCATTGAATCGGAGGCGTTGCTTTGTTTTAGTCGTGGATTTACTCATGTGAAGAAAAGATAATGCATTAACTGTGTTTTGCTTTTGTCTGTTGCCATGATTCAGTGGCTATAATTATATTGATACTACTTCTTTTCACACCACAAGGTGTCTTAGATTCTGAAATTTGTGGAACCCCGAACATGCAAAATAACCTCAAGTGTTTGCAAACAAGAAAAAACCTCAGTTATCGGGATCATAGCTTCTTAAAAATGCTGCTAGGATTTCAGATGAAGTTTGGTAGCATACTCAACTAATGGACCTTTTTCTGAAAATATGTTATATGTCTAATCTATGATACTGACATAGGACTAGGCAGTGGCGGAGCTGGGATTAGGAGCAGGTTATGTCAAAAGCCCGAAATAAGTGATAGATGAGACTAGTGAGGTCATTATATAGTACTTTTAGGGTCAAAATTAGTGTATTCATAGCTGATATCAAGGCATGCATCAGATCTTTGTGATGTCAGTTGACATCATAAACAGCATGCAGCTCTGCCACTGGGACTAGGTGCATTATATTCGTTGCTCTATACTGAAGGCCATGCGACTGTTTGCTACTCCCCCCGTTCCTGAAAAGATGGTGTATAAATTGTCCAAATTCAAGCAATGTAAAGTTTGATAAAGTTTATTAAAAAAAACTATCAACATCTATGATGCCAAATCACTACCATTAGATAGATTGTGAATGTAGTTTTACATTGTTTGACTTTGGACAAAATATATATGCCCTCTTTCCAGGAACGGATGTAGTACTGTACAATAGAATAAACCTGATTTTGCTTCCTGACTTAATTTGTTCAATGAGATCTGTTATAAACCTTTTTCGTGTGCATCATTGCAGGGTGGTGATTTGAGATATTGCCAGAAGTGTTCTCATTATAAACCTCCTCGTGCGCATCATTGTCGTGTCTGCAAGAGATGCATTCTAAGAATGGTGCTGATTGATACTAATATTTTGAGGCCCTATTTCTACTTTGTGATTCTTATACACATGTATCATACTTTTTCGATGCAGGACCATCACTGCATTTGGATTAACAATTGTGTTGGACACGAGAATTACAAGATTTTTGTAGTCTTTGTGCTCTATGTTGCAACCGCAAGCCTCTATTCTATGGTAATTTTGATATCCTTGATTTATTTTAGCGACTATGCTTGGAGATTGGTTTTGAGAAGATTCAAATTTGTATCAGGCTCTGATAATTGGTGGTGCTGTGCATAGTGCGCCTAAAGATGAACAATCAGGCATAGATTCCCCGAGATCATCAATAGTAAGTACCTTGAGGAAGTTATTCCAGTTACCAGCATATAAAATGGCGATTAAACTGTTCCTTCTGAATAAGTAACACAAGAATGTTACAAAAGTGCAGATTATTTGTGGCGTCATTCTATCTCCAATAGCATTGTCCACGACAATTCTCTTGGGTTGGCATGTTTACCTCATCTTGCATAATAAAACTACTATCGAGGTTTGAAAAATAGGATCCCTTGTCTTTTGAGGACTTCATTGTCTGTATCTATAATGGTAGGCTATGTTGGTGGTTTGCAGTACCATGAAGGAGTTAGGGCAATGTGGTTGGCAGAAAAGGCTGGAAATCTTTACCATCATCCATATGATCTTGGGGTCTATCATAATATTATTTCAGTAAGTTTTTTTTCCATCATTTCTCTTTTACATGTGCCAGGAAGACTTTAGCATTGAAGTATGTTCCCATGCAATGATGTAAGTGCCTTTTGAAAGAAAAAAAAATCTGTATAGCACTATAGTTCCACCTTTCCCCCACTGAGAACAAGCACACAAAAATAAATTCGGTGCTACCCTCTCTAAGCTCATGAGTCCCTGACGGTGCTTTCTATTTGTCCATTCAAAAGGAGTATTCTAGAACAAAAGGAAATGAAAAAAAAAAACTAGAGTGCGCCATTGATGTCTGCATATTTCTTGGAGCAAAATTCAGACCACCACTGATTCTTGCTATCTCTTATGTTCGACATGGTGTATAGTTTATATGCCATTTTTCCAAGGTTCGATTGAGCGCTAGGCGCTAATTAAGCGTACCTCTGTTTTTCTCTTTTCTGAAGGACTAAAGCGCTGAGCGCTAGCCGTTTTGCTCCGCTCAGCGCCTTTAGGCTAGAGGATTTTTTTCATGGAATATCAATATACACATGTTAGCACGAGTTCATATTTTGCCAAAAAATTTTGCTAGTACTCATACAATCCAAATTGTGAATATTTTAATCTTTTTCGAAATGTTCAAGTGCACGTAGTTGATAATCGGTGCATATGCCTGCATGTGCCAAAAATCTGCACCCGTTTTTCATACTTTAGTATGCTTCTTAATTTGTAAAATTATCTCAAAGTATAACAGGAGCCATGTGACTAAGTAACTATTTGTTTCTTGATATTTTCCCCCTATAACAGGTGCTGGGCCCCAATATCTTGTGCTGGCTCTGCCCTATATCAAGGAACATAGGCAATGGCATTCGATTCCGCACATCATATGATATTCCACTATCCACAGCACCATTCAAAAAAGCAGAGCATTTGTCAATGTCTTGAAAGTTTTGCATTGAGTAATGGGACCAAATGTGTGAGTGTAAGATACACGGGGAGGAGCTTCAAGAGTATTTCCTCCAGGCTGCAAGGATATATCTCAAGTTAGAAAAACCTAACTTAGTTTAGTTGTTCCTTTCTATTTTTGACATACTTGATGAGCAAAGTCACCGATGACTCTGTAAATCTGGAGTGGTCTACACAAAAGCCAGAACTGAAGACTTAAAGACTGATCTGCTGTAATGTAAATGCCTGTAGTGTTTTTTCTTCTTCTGAAGTTCATGTATCACGTTGTCAGGTCATAGGGACAACAAAAATACTCAAATTTGTATAGAACTCTTCTGAAATGGGCGTCTGATTCTGTCTGCAAATGTGAATGCATATACGCGCTAGGCGTGTTTTTCACAGGACAGTCTGATCCGATGACTATGCACATGTCCATGTGGATCATCTCAGTGAACCTCGCAAGCATGCTGTGACGCATCTGAAACTGTTGTCGATAATTGTTTGGGTTTGAAGTTAAATTTAGTAACTGTTATTTAGTAACTGTTTTTGGCTGTAAAGCTGCTATGATCACTGAAACAGCAGCCGTAAACTCATCTCTATAGTCTATTTATCTTACTAGTGCCTTGCCTGGTTTACTGCAGCGCCAAAGATGCAAACAGTGAGAAAAAAAAAGAGTAGAAGAGGATGTTTAAAAGGACATTTTCTGTTTACATATCCTTATTCTTTTTTTGTACATCTGGACACGGAAATTGAGGAGTTTCAAGCGCTGTAGATAGGTTAATGACCTGTAATCTGATTCTCATTATATTCTGAAGGCTGCAATCTATTTGGCCTCCCTTGCCCTTCGCTTCTAGTTTCGCTTGTACACGGGCAGCTGTTGTTGCTTCCTCCCTTCTCCTCTTCTCTTCTTCTTTGACCCCATCAACCGTCTCCCTCTGCATCCTTAGGTCCATGTGAACATCAATATTTGCCAGAACACTTGTTAATCGACTATCAAACTAATCCATAAATCTTGGCTACTCAGTTTAATATACAATACCTATATGAAATTTAGCCTTTCCGTAAGAATAAAACATCTTCCGTTTTGGGAAGTTCCATCAGATACTCATAATATGCAGACAAAATTAACACGTGCGGAATGGGAAAAATGTTCAATGGTCCTACTCAAGCCTAGTTTTGTTTTCAGACACGCTCCCAGCGCTCGAGCCTTTCCTCGGCCTGCATGCCACACTATATATTGGAATCATCATATATTAGGCACAGGATAGATGCCACATATAAATTCATATTGAGCCGACGAATGATGATAGAAACAAACGAATGAATGAAATTCAGTAGATTGTAACTTCCAGGTATTTATTCAGAGACTTGGGAGGTGATTTCTTATTTATTTATTTTTATTTTTATTTATTCAGGGCCGTTTAGATAAAAACTTGGGATTAGGGTAATTGGAAATGTATAATTTATACTGGATTTTATACTTTTATATGTCTTATTTTTAGCATGTTGTAACATTACAGTATAATATTTTTTGTTTTTCGCGTATTTTAACCACATAATTGGCAATATTGCTAAATATTAGTTCATCAGAAGATACCAAATTGTATTTTGTAACAAAGTTTGTTTTAGAGATGTGTTTTCTACAAATATGTTTATAATTTATAAGTAACAAATGTCTCAATAGCAGTTTCTAGTGTATGACTTATTAAACTTCTTTAGCTATAGAAACTTGTAAAATATAAACTGACCAATGACACTTAGAGTGGTGTTTTGGCACCCGGGAGAATTTGCTCCCGGTTTTTAAAATGCATTTTGAGATGTCAGAAAATTTGAACAAAACATTTCGCGCGTACATGTCAACATTCTATGTGCTCACAAAGTCACTTCACGGTTATCCCACATTTTTGTGTCATGTATACAAAAAAACAAATTTTGGTGCTAAAAAGGCTTTGCACTAAACATTTTTTTTCTTTACTCACGGGCCAAAAAAATGTCGATTTCCCACGAAACTTGGCGTGTGCACATAGAACGTTGACATGTATGCGCCAAATTTTGGTTTCATATTTTGTCCACATTTTAAAACATATTTAGGTGGCAGAAGCCTAAGCTCCCATATGTTAAAGTGAATTTTCCCCACACTAATTTTTGATAGTCAAAATTATCTATCAAGTCAAAATTTGAGAAAGTGCGCATGTTTTGTACTTGGTATTAAAACAAAATTATGTAGAGTAATCACTAATGAAAAAAATGTGGATTCTATTATATTTGTGTATGCAAATTGTATTATTCGATATGCTTCTCTATATTGTGTTTGTTATTATTTGATGTACCCAAGTTTCATGCCAGTTTATAAATAAAATTTGTTGCATGGAATAAAACATGAAAATCTAATTAGGTAAAACTTGCGGGACACACGAGACTAAAATTTCTCGTCGCCGGTCACATTGATTCCCTTACGTCCCAAGAGGCTCGTGGTGTGTATTTGCTTCCGCGAATGAAATATACTCATAACTGTACATTTGTGAGTTTTGTGTAGCGTAGA